>RJWH01002961.1:0-117006 GCA_004363575.1 Solenodon paradoxus
GCGAAATTCTTTTGCTTAAAGATCGCGCTTCCCTTTGTTCGGGCGCGACTTCTCCGGCCCTCGTTCTGCGGACCGGAGAACCTCGCCCGGGTGCACAAACCCCAATAAAGCCCTGGCTATTCGACTTTTTGTCTAATTGACTTTCTTTCCTCGTGAAGCTCAGAAAAAACCTTTCAATGTTATTATTCCCATTGTACAGATTAAGACATTGAGGCTTAGAACAATTTATTAAAAGGATAGAAACCTGTTTGGTCCATCTTTAACGAAGAAGATGCATGGCACCATGATTAACAATTCCTGTCTTTGCCACTCTCTGTGTATGACATCCTGAGCCAGCTGTGTCAGTTTCCTCAATGGTAAGGTGATGACAATAATAACAATTCCACTTTAAACACACGAAAAGTGGGAACACACCTAGAATTGTGTAGATACCTCTAGGTATTAGAAAAAAAGAAAGGAAAAAAGAAAGCTCTAAGCTTTTCATATTTCAGCATCTGTCTTTGCATCTGTCTTCATCTGAGACTAAGGATATTAATAGAACCAATTTCCTAAGTTTATTGAAAGGCTTAAGTGAAATATTGCCTGTGAAACACAAACGAAAGAGCGAAACATCAGGTAAGTGCTCATCAAATACTGTTGACAGTTATAAAAATATTTACTAACTTGGGTGTTTTCTTATATTTTATTTTTATCAATATTCCTGAAATAACCATACTTAGACACAGTGTGTGACAATGATAGGTCTGCATATTGGAATCAGAGAGCTAGGATTGCTGTGTCAAGGATATGGACGCTCTCAATTTCAAGAGATAGCTCACAATTTCCCCTACAAATTGTTATCACTTTAATCGCGTCAAAGACTTGGTTTGAGAATGTCTGTTTTCTTCCTTTGCCAGCTACACAGGGATGTGGCCAACATAAAAGCTGTCTTTAGTCTTTATTTACACTCCTTTGTTAGTGAGATTAAGCATATTTACATGTCCTTTGTGTTATTCATGTTGCTTCCCTGTTCTTTTCTACAGATTTATCTGAGCACCTGTTACATGCTGGGCAGTCTCAGGCACTGGGAGTGAAATGCTTGTCAAAGCAGACAGGTTTTCTGCTCTTGTTAATGAGATTATCTACTGAGTTGTGTTCTTGTTGACTTGTTAAGGTTCCCTGCGTACTTAGAAAACCCATCCTTTGCCTAAGATGTGCCACAGAGTTGGGAAGGAAATGGCATTTGTAAGGCAGAGGCTAATGAGGAACATCTTTTCAGAGTGTTACTTCTCAGAAGGACCAGAGGTGGCTTATCCAGACTGAAGGAGCTGCTACCAGGTTATAACTGAGTGTAAGAGACTTCCCTGATTCACCCGGAAGAATCAGATGTTAAATTCCTTGACACATTCTTGAAAAGAGCTGGAGATGCCAGGGGGCGGCTGAGGAAGAGAATCCTAGAATGGTGAATAAATGTCCTTCTTTAAAGCAATTCTTTTTTATTTAAAACTAATTAAATAATGTTATGACCTGACAATGGAATCTCAGGCCCAAATCCAAAGTCAAAATTGAAGCAAATTACCTAACGTGGCCTAAATGATAGAGTCATTTGGGTAGCAGATTAGAAATCTACTACAGACACTAGCAGACACACACAAACAATGTAGACACACAGACTCACACATACACATAAAAAGAGACACACAGATACAACACACATACGCACATGCAGAAAGACACCCATATCTTCTGTTCCACACACATATGCACACGCACACACATATGCACACGCACACACACAGACACATGCAGATATATACACAGAGAAGTACACACAGACACACACATAGACATTTACACATATCCTCCATTACACACACATACATTTATAAAGCCACGCAGAGGCACACATGCACATACAGAGACACATATCTTCCATTCCCACAGACACACTCTTCTGGGAACCTCTCTAGAACTTTGACACAGTCCTCTTTAGACTGTACGTAGCTGAGAGAAGAGGTCCCTTACCTGTTAGTTTATTTTCAGGCATAATAAGAAATCATCTCAAGGCTGACAATTGCTACCTCAAAGGGCCAAATTGTGACTTGTGTTGGGCATTTGGGGATACTTAATATGATATTGAAGAAGAATACTGCTTTTTCTCACACAGTGATGACATATAGTATGTATAGTATAATGTATGTGGGTGCATAGTATATATATATTGTGTATATATTATCTAATAATATTTTCAAAGAGCCTATTTACACTTTATGATATATATTATGATTATGATTGTGATAGATACATGCCATGCCTATTTTTATATAATACATAATCATTTATTTCCTTAAAATACAGGATAGACATTGTTTTACTCATTCTATAAATGAAAAATATTAGTTTGGGGAAGGACTTATATAGCTTGCTGAATATTCTACAAGTAATATCCAACCCAGCATTGATTAAAACTCATGTCTTTTCTCCTTAATCACAATATTGATATGAAACAATTATAACCAATATTGCACTCTTAATATGTACCAGGTATTATTCAAAATACATTATATAGAAATCTATCTATAAAAGAATAAGCATATATACACACATACATACATGTACTCACTTAATCTTCATGAGGTAGTTATGATCATGATCTCATTTTCTCATTTTATGGACAAGGAAACTAATACACAGAGAAGTTGACCAAATTGCCCAAAGTCACCAGCTCATAAATATAGAACCGATATTCAAACCCAGGGAATAGGATTCAAAATCTCACTATATCAGACTACTTATCTAGTATCTACTGATTATAATTTTAGTCTTTTTACCAAGAACTTAGGGATGATAGAAAAAAACAGAAAAAAATAATGTACAATCCCAATATCGAGAACCATTCACAAAGAATATTTTATCGCATTCCCCTGCAGTCTTTGTTAATGCATGTTTTTATATTGGGGGAAATCTGTTTTTATTGACTACAAAAAATTTCAATTTTATCAGCACTCCTGAATTGACGTCTCTATCGCTCTCCTGATGCTCATTTGGTTTTCTTTCTAGTTTTACTTGAGTACATTGTCTAGGATAGTTTCTTGAGGTAGAATTAAGGGAGAAAGAAAGTCAGGGTTAACCTTTGTCACACATTGCAAAATTGCTTTTTTAGCAGATTATTTATATTTATCCATCTATCAGCATTGCATGTGGTCAACGTCTACTTATTTCTGTAAGACTTACTTTTTTTCCCTATAAAATGCTAGCTAATTTAGAAGGCATAGCATTGTATCTTGTTAATGTTTAGCTAGTTTGCATGTATTTCACAAGTTTTAAGAGACGTTGATAATCTCTCCCTCATGGTTTTTCCATCTCCGGCCATTGTCTTGAATGTCCATGAGCGCTGAGAACTCTGGTGGTGGAGAGGAAACAGAATTTCTTTGACCTGGTCTTGCTGACTTTGTATGTTTCCAACTTCCTTGTTGACCTCAAGTGCCCCTGAGTGAACATCATGCTCCATTCTGGATCCACATATTTTAGTTAATTTGTGCCACTTTTCCAGATTGGGTTTGTCATACTGAACCCACTTAATCCTGGAGGAAGGAAAGGAATAGCCTTCTCTGAGTTATAGGAGCCCAACTGCAATCTCTTCTTTCTACCACTGCAGGCTGGATTTTATGTTTTCTTATAGGACTCACGAAAGGTTGTTATAGCTCTCTTTCTCTCTCTCAACCGAAACGGTGCTCTTTTAGAAGCAGTGAAGACAGCTTTACTACGTGTGGACCAGATATAGAATCTGAGCCCCGAAATGCTTTTGGGATACACTTTTATTGGTGAGGGAGAGGGGAAGGTGTGAATTAGAACAGGAATTACAAACGGAATTCAGTTATTCATTTGTGAATTCCTCACGTGGATAACACACAGGATTCACATAACTGTAAAATGCACATAGGGTTCCAGTCTCAGGTGAAAAGAAAAAATTCCTTTTATCTAGTCAGTAGCTTCCAGCCAGTCTAGACTGTCAGGTGCCTGGTGGCTTGGTGGCCACTGTTGGTCCTCAGCAGCTAGAAACTGAGGGTGCAGCTTCCTTTCCCTCTACAAGGTCACTCCTGTGACATCCAATGGTCAGGTCCTGTGGGAAAAGGCCTGCCTACCACTTCCAGCAACTGTAAAGAAAAGCCATGACACCTCCTGTAACCTGAGCCTGCTGGAATGTAGCAGCACACAAAGAACTTCCCGCACTTTGAAATCTCTTCCCCTAATTTACAACCCTCTCTTCCCGCATTGCTCTAGCCTATATAAGCATGTTCTAACCAGAAACCAGGGCTCAGCTCTTTGAGGAAGAAATCCCAGCTGAGACCACACGTGTAATAAATCTGCCTAAAATACTTCCAAAGAGGGCTCGCTTGGTTTCTCCCGAAAAACTGTAACAGCCCAAAGGACTCCACAGCATTCTCTAGAGGAAACGCCACCAGGAACAGCTAAAATGAAAGTGTTGGGATCAGACAAACATGGGTTTCAGACTTGACTCAAGCTCTGAAGCAATGTGAAGAGATAATGCTCTAAAGAGTTTAACACAGGGCTGACATATAAAATGTGCTCTGTAAATGACAGTTGTGGACATTAATTAATAGTGATGGTGGTCACAATGGTGGGGTAGATTAATATTAGGGGCACATGGGAAGAAATAGTCAAGAGAAGAACGTTAAGAAAGAGGCCAGAGGAGATTTGATGTTCCAACTTTACAAATTTTTCAGAAAGAAAAAGCTGTCATCCCTCCAATTTTAGTTATTTAGCTTTTAACTATATCCCCTTCTGGTTAGTTTTCAATGAGACAACTTAACAACATCCATCTGTCTACAAGAGATGCAACTCATAAAAATATTTGAGCGTCCCCTGGACTAATTGAATCGTTCCTCAAGAGGGCTGTCTCTGATCATTCCAATCAGAACACACACTAAGAAAATGTCATACACTGAGTCATTCCCATGACCAGCAGAGACATTGCTAAAAAACCAGGACTTTGGAAATATCGAAACATACTTTTTAAGGTTTCATGAGAATGACATTTTCTAAATGCCCCTTTCAACCTTTCAGAGATTTCTAATGATGGTTTAGTGCTATGATGTGAAGATAAATATGCCTGTGGTTTCAGAAATGTCAAAAATATTGTTGAAAATGAAAACATCAGGCTGTCAATTTCAGGGTCTGTTTGGGGCCAGGGAACCTGTTTAGTTGATTCCTGCCATCCCATCATTTCCAGCAACCCCTAACTCTATTCTCCATATGTGGGAAAAAATCTAAGCCTTTCCTCATGCACATATACATATGTATTTATTCAGTGACTATCTTGATGGACAGCCTGATTATGGTGGTCATGAAAGTAAGCAGCACAATAATAAAACAGAGCTTTCTCCAATTCTACCTGTCTTGGATCTGCCACTTTGTTCCAGTCCTCATTGTCTCACAATGTTATATAATCTTGCGTGGATAAGCAATCTACTTTTCCTTACTCCTCCCCAAATTATCTTCTTGCCATAGCTATTTTCTAAAATATGAATATCAAGACCACCTTCCCACCACACAATTTCAAAATACTGATGTGTGCAACTATGATGAAGGAATTGCTCTCTACCCGAGCAGTTCAATATGGTAGCCATTAGCCAGCTAATGGGTGAGAATAAGAAAATGAATTCATTTTCAAATTGAAATTGAAATAGCCCTATATGGCTAGGTCAACAACATAGGAATAAAATCCAAATGGCTTAGCATGGCACACAAGAGCCTCCATTCTTGACTAATGACTAATTCTCCAGTCTGGGCTACCAGTTTTCTTTACTTTTTATTTTCACTAGGAATATCCAATACCTTGTGTTTTCCAAATACACTTACCAGACAACGCCACCGTATCTATAAAAGTCATCCTTTCAGTATTATGTTTGCTTCTTCCAACTTTGAACAATTGTTATACCCTAAAGGATCCTTTAATACAAACCTAAGACTTATTCCTCCAAGGATTCTTTCATACCTAGCCTAAGGCTATTTTTAACTCCTATAAGCAGTCTTATTATTACATGGGTAGTGTTATAGCATAATCACTTACTCAACTGTCAGTTTCTTGAGGACAAATTCATGACCTAAGTTAATTGTTTCACCAGCATCAGTCACCTTCCCTGGGTTAGAATGGCCAGGTAATAAATTATTTTTTTAATTAGATGCCATTGAATTATTTAATTGACATTATGCAGACAAAAATTCATTATTTAACTGATTTTCTTTCTGCCTCAGTGAGTATCCTCTGAACTTACTTTTAAGCAAAATACCAAGAGATCTCATTTCCTTTGCAATAATATCAGCAAAGATGAATAGCTTGCTGAAAAAGCGTTGGGGATGGAGTGAGATTACTGAATTAAAAATCAGGCTGCAAATGTCTAATATTCAGTTTTGCCTGTTCGTTCAGCCCAGACAGTCTAAGAATTGAAAGTCATTAAAAGTATAAAGCCGCTATTCAAAAAAAGACCTTTTTTTCGGTTGCAATCACTTGCCAAATGTTAGCTGTATTTTATATATATGTAGTGCTTACATTTTCAGAAAACATATACAAATTAGATCTGTCCTCTGAACAGTGTAAATCATTTTAACTAGATCTCTATGTGGAAGGAAACAACTTGAAACAAGTTCATTCCTTTAACAGATGTTCATACAAAAACAGACTCCCTGTGAGTATCTATGAATTCTGACCTGGAAAATGACATGAAATAATCTCTCTTTTTTTTCCCTCATGGCTTTTACATCTAACACAGAGTATCTGTCAGCTCGGTTTTAATGCACACACCTAAGCTTTATTTTCTGGAACTAAAATGATATTAGATATCTCATCCAAATGGGCCAGTAGTGTCTGAAATGCAGAATATGCAAGTCAGAAAAAGAATGAAGTTTCTTCTCTGTACAGCACAGAAAAGTGTACAAAGCACATTTAACTATGATCTCATTTGATTGTTTCAATAATCTGTTAAGAAAGCAGAACAAAAACCCTTCTGTGCATTCATAAAGAGAGGAAGGAAGGAACTGATATGCCTCTTGCTACTCTAACACAGCCAACTGCCTGCAGCTAGCAGGACAAGACCGTCTTATTCAGTCTGACCACCAGTCCAGAGCTATTTTGCTTACTCCCTCTGCTGCTCAGATTATGGGTTGGCCTTACTCCCCTGGGACTTGGAGCTGGCAATTGACAGCAGAAGTCTTCCCAAAATTGCAGTCTCAAAGTGAAAGTGTGTTCTCACCATGTCATCCCGTTATTTTCTTTCTGGAATGTTGCTTCTAGTAAATGAGGGGGAAAATTGCCAGTGACAACTTGATAACTACCCCCAGCCATGGTCGACTGAGGTTACCTTCAGCCACCAGTTGGGAAGTGGTCTCCATGGAAACCCAGAAGCAGACCTATTTCTCAAATACATCTCAACAGCAAGAGCTCAATTATAAACTTTGTCAAGAGTTTGGAAGCGCTAAGAGATGAATAAGGCTAGAGTCACATAGCTCTGGATAGAGGGAAACAGGTCCAAATAATAGAAAAAAATGTACACCTGCAAAATCATCTTTTGCTCATTTGTGTATACCATATTGTATGCCTTTTCCATCTCAGCTGACACAATGGCACCTGTTCTTTGTGGTCTCCTGAATTCAGGATTTTGGTCATACCTTCTAGGTGAGAACATGCAATGATGAGGATTTATATTCTGTTACCAAACTTCTTTGTGTGGAATTCAAATTCAAACCGGACCTACTTCTTAATAAATATGGTACTGGGTCAAATGTAATTCACCAGGAGGTTTCTGCCAAACACTCCAATGAAGTGATGTGCCTTTTTGCTAGGTGCCCTTCATAAACAAGAAAATTAAGATTCTATTTTCTGCCAAGTAGCTGGAATGAAAATGGAAACATCTGGTCAATCGCTCATTTCATCTGTCTCCAAAGGCCAGCAGCTCGCTGAACAAACAT
Source organism: Solenodon paradoxus (assembly GCA_004363575.1). NCBI lineage: Eukaryota > Metazoa > Chordata > Mammalia > Eulipotyphla > Solenodontidae > Solenodon > Solenodon paradoxus. The sequence continues at coordinate 7,969 of RJWH01002961.1, forward strand.
GGACTTCTCATTGCATCCCTCTGGACTTTACACTCTTGTAAGACACTTGTTCCTGACTGACCGCCCCTGCCCCCCAGCCCCGCCATAACTCTCCACAAATGAGCATTTTGCTCCATATAGAATAAGTAGCAGATAATTGGTTCAGTGTTCCCACATGAATTCAGATGCTTTGGCAGAATGCAAAGACAGAATAAGACAGAGACAAGAAAAGGTAAAAAAAAAAAAAAAAAAGTGAAATGCAGTCAATTCTTCATCCCTCATGGGAGTATCATCGACAGCTAGTGTTTAGTGTCAGGCAGGTACCCTCTTTCCATTCTATTTCTAGATTGCTCACCCAGTCTAAAAACTGTGACTCTGCACAGACAATACAATTTCAATTTGAGAAGCTCAGTTGTTATTAGATCTGGTATTAGTTATTTATTGCTGTGTAACAGTCACCTCGATTAAAGCCTGAAACAGCCATGATGTATTATTTTTCACAATTTAGTGGGTTAGTTAAATGCTGCCTCTGCTCCACACACTATAGGCTGAAACTACTGACTCAGTTGCATTGTATTGGGAGTTGACTGGGGTTAGAACTTCCCCATGACTTCTCTCAGCTGTCTTGAGACTCATGTAGTGATGTTAGTATGACTGGGGGTTGCCAGGTACTCCCTTTCTGTCAAGGTAGCTGGCTTCTTACCTGTCAGACCATGTGCTCTGTTTTGGAAATGGGCCTTGGAAACACTCTCCAGGTGAGCCTGTGGGTCGTTGATCACTGGAAATGTAAACCTGTATGAGAGCAGAGAAAGCAGACCCACTTGGGTTTACTGTACAATACTTCTCAGGAAGAAGAACAGGGAAGTTCACAAGTGGTTTCTAATTGCAGGGAGACCCAAATGATGAGAGAATACCTGCTGTATAGACCATGTGATGTGGTTTGACTGTCACATGAGTGATGGGCAGAGAGGGGAAGAGAGGCTCTGGGCAGATCAGAGACATTGTGCGGCCCTTTGCATTGGCCAAGGAAGCTGTAGAATTTGGTAGTTTCATTAGCAGGAGTGGAGGGAATCCCACTGTGTTCTGAATTTTAAAGCGATTTTTCTTTCCAACTCAACTTAGGAGGAAATGTAGTAGGAAGGAAGCACTTTTGACCTTAACATTAGAGATGACATTACTTGCTGAAATTTCTTTTGCTTGCAACTTGGTTTTTTTGAGGTGGCCAAGTCCTTTCTCCCCTGTCAGTCAGTTTCTTGATCTCTAAAGTGGTTTTATTTCGGTCTGTTCTGTTCACTTAGGATTAGAATGGAGACTTTCTAATGTATTAGTCAAAACACACTTACTCAGACAAACGTCATTTTGCATTTCGTGGCTTGTTCCTCCCCATGGGAACAAGACCCGAGGATGGGTTCCACGGCCCCAACTACGTGAAGGTAGCTGCCTCAGAAAAGACAGGTGATAAACTCAGGCTCTGCAGTAAAGATGCATGAGTGCTGAGAAGAGACCACATTGAATACATCTGCACGTTCTGTTTGGGTCATGCCTTTCACTTGAAGCAGCATTTAACAATCCCTTTTAAATCCTCCACCCGTGCTTCAGGAGGGGCGCTTTGAGACAGTAGGGACAGACGTTGTTGGCGTACTTTGGGCAAAATGTGTGTATGGTATTTGAAAACATCATTCATTTTTAGAACCTGCCGCATTCCACCAAAATGAACATTAGAGATCATTTAGCTGAAAATCTGCTACAGGTTTCAAAGGAAAACAAACAAACAAATGCTGAGTTCTCCCATGTCCTGATAAACTTGGGCAGGGTGAATGTCCAAAATTCTAGGCTGTCTACTTGTTTAACCTCAACCAGGATGTGACACAAGGCTGGGACCAGACCAGTCATTCTCCAAGAGGCCATCAAGCTGCCTCGTAAAGCAAACAGAGGCAGCGAGAAGTCGTGTTGCCATGAAGTAAATTAGAATGAGCATCCCATTTTTTATCTCCATGGCAGTAAGCCCATTCTATTCTTTGCATGCTATTTTCATATGTTAACGGTGGGCTGAGAGTCCAATAAGAGGAGAAGAGGGATGGTTTAATGGAATGAGAGGGGAAGAAGGGTGGGGTGTGGGGGACCAAAAACACTTGCTGACTATTCATCCAGACCTGGCAGAACACAATCGTGTCTATTGTAACCAAATGGAACTGGAAATGAATTCAGGGGGCCGATATTGAAATGTGTATGACGGTACTCTCGTCCCTTCTGCCCCTCTTTGCCTCACTCTTTAACCTTACTTCCATGGCCTCTGTAAGCCTCTGTGGAGAAACTGAGCTTTCCCTGATTCTTTCCCCGGGTCTGCCCAGTGGGGCTTTGGGACCCTGGGGCTTGAATCTCTCCCTGAGGGCGAGAGAAGACTCTCCTCCCAGCTCAGTGGTTCTCTCTCCTGCACACACCTTAGGAACTGGCATGGGGCTGCAGACAGCATGATGTCGTGTGACGGGCTGGGTGCCAAGTACTGAGATCGTGTTAGAAAATGGCCAGTTTCAATGGCAGATTTTATCCATTAAAACCTATTACTAGTTCCCTCCCGGAGCCCAGCTGGTTCCATTATAGAAAATTGGAGTGAAATGATGTCAGGTTTGTGCCATAAAAATGAATAGGAATCTTGCTTTTCATTATTTTAAATTGCAGATTGTTGCCCTGATATGTATTTATTTTTGTCACTTCTCTCTGGCCCTGGTTGAGGGTCTGACCCTTGAATAATGAATAAACAGAATGACACAGGTTGGCACTTGAGCCTTGCCGGTGTCACCCTGGCTTTTCCTTCCATTTGTGACAAATTCAAAAAATGCAACACTCTTCAGTGGGTTTATAATCTGTGCTCTTTTAAGCTGTCACTCAATCTCTGTCTCAGAAAATAGGCTGTTGATACTAAAGAGGAAATATTTCATAGAGACCTCAACATGGCACACTTTGTTTCCAGGCTTAGAGGCAGCCCTTTGGTAGCTTTCGAATTAAAATAAGAACTTAGAGTAATTGTTGCTGATGGAGATAAAGGAGGTTCATTTGGAAATGCCAAGCACACTTTAGCAACCTTAAAATGATGACTTCTTTTGTTCGGGCATAATCGAGTTTTCTAGATGTGTCTTTCAGACTCACAACTCATAGGATCAATCTTAAGAGTAGGCAAAAAAAAAAAAAAAGCAAAAGTAACAGTGAATATTATAATAATGACAGTGGTCTCATTTTAAAGTATTTTATTGAGGGGCTTTTTATATCTTGTTGCTTTAGCACTTAAGTAGCTACTGAGGTATAAAGATCAAAAATATAGTAAGTCCTAGAATTGCTAGCGGTATGAGAAGCAGGCGAAGTGCTATAGAGGTAAGAGAACTTCTACCCCAGAGATGCCTTGATTTTCAGGAAAATGTATAAACTCACGCAGGCCATCAGGAGCCTCAAGATCATAGGACAATATAGGTGAAAAAGCTGACAACAAATCTAATGGCTCCAATTTGAAGATTTTTAAAATGCTATTATCTTGGCACACATTTTCTTCCCAGGAAACTAATCAAAAAGTATGTCTAGTAGGTTCCAGGGAAGATGGCGGTATGAGAAGCAACCAAGGCCATCTCTGCACTGAGTTCCATTCTCCCATGTAAGTTCCTATGCACTCTAATTGATCATGAACACAGTACACCCAGAATGTGGCATGTACCTGAAATGGCACCATCTGAATGTAAACACAGCCTGTGGCCTCAGGGCCAAAGAGACCAAGAATTTCTCATTGCCAAATTTGAATGTGAGAAATAGAGAAATGCCAGAAACCTTTATTATCCTTAAGTGAAAATCAGATTTGCCCTGATCTCTCTGCCAGTGAGGTGCTGGGAAAGTCACTCTCAGACATTGTTGGAATGCAATCCATGACTGAGAGACTAGAACACCTGGAAAGAGTTCTAGAAGGTAGACTTATGATCTTCCATTCAGTGGACACATTCTAAGCACATAGAGTCTCTGGATAATTGCCTGCCTGTCACTAGCTGTTCAACTTGGAGAAGCATGTTTGGTGCAACTAGGGTCCTCCTTGCCTGGGTCTCAGGGACCTAGATGTGACTCTTGGTCATTCCTCCCTGAGATTCATCGAGTGGCCAGCGAGTAGATTATCTACCTTTCCCAGTCTTGGAGATGTTTTTCCTCCTTGGTTTGATCAACTGTATCTTCGTTCTCAAGCAATTTCTTCCAGCCTTGACTTCTCTTTGGAGAAGGTCTCCTGCCTCTAGCCGTTAGGAACACAATACTGACTTTCTCCCCTTCTAACTGGGAAGAGGAGCTGGAACCTGACAACTTTTGTGAGCTGTTCCCAAATCTAGATCCAAGTATTGACTTCTTTGGAAAGCATCTAAACGTCTGTGCTTCATTTTTTGGAACAGTGGCATAAAGTACCACCATCATAGGGTACTGTAAGATTACATGAGAAAAAAACATATTATTCTTTAGCTCAGTGCCTATAACATGTATGAAAACTACTCATTGAGGCAGAACTGTGGTTTGCCCACTCATTAGGTCCTGTATTTCAGAACTGGATAGAAATAGTTGACAATGACATTTCCAAAACCAGTTGGTGATTTACACCAGAAGGTACCATTATCCAGATGCAGCTTCCTGAGTGAGAATGAAGGGCCTGCCCCTATCTGTGATTTGTTCTCTGGCAGAGTCCAAGTACAACAAGCATCAGAGTTGGTCCACCTTGTAGTTCTAGACATGAATGTTTTTCCTTATGTTCAGTACAGCATGCTCACATGCTCACCAACCTCTGCCTACACCCAAACTGCCGTCTTGCCTCAGAGAAACACAACATTCCCCAGCATAACTCGAGAAGAATTGTTTTTCAACAATGACATGACAAAGGATACAACTATTTCAGGGAAGAGAGTTTTAGAGAAATAGTTGACCAGAGCTGAGTAGTAAGTCTTGGCCAAGTGCTTCTTGATTGATGTGCTAGACAAACAATCATCAGTTACAGATATCAGATAACAGGTTCTAATCCCTAAAACTTGTTAATGTATCTGATTTGAGGGGAAAATTTTTTCCTGGTATGATTAAGTTCAGGATTTTGAGGTAGACATACTGTCCTAGACGATTCTGTGGATTTGAAATGCTACCACAGACATCCTTATAAGAGAGAACAGTGTGATTTGATACATACACAGAGGAGAAGGCCATGGTATGAAGAAAATGAAAGATGTTGAACATTGGGAGGATGTGAATTCAAGCCAAGGATGGTAGGCTACCCCCAGAAGCTGAAGGAGGCCAGGAACAGATCCTCTGAAGGAGAAGGTCCTATTGACACCATGCTTTTGGACTAAGGATACTGATTTTGAATTTTGCACCTCCAGAACTGTGAAAGAATATATTTGTGCTGTTTTAAACCACCAAGTTTGTTATAGTGACCACAGGAAAAGGAACCCTGATGACAAGAAACCAGAAATATGTGATGACCATGGAGGGGAGATATCGATGCTTCATCCCTTTATGAAATTAAAGAGGATTTTGTTTTTTTTTTTTAGTGTATGAGATCTATGGGGGTTTAGAATATACATGTGCATAATTGAAATTGATGTGAATTAGGAATAGGCATGGAGAAAGTCACTCCAGAATCACAAGAAAGTCTGGCATAGCAGTTTATAAGCTAAGCAGAAATGGCGCGTGTTAGAGTAAATGATCTCAAAGGTGCCATCGACAAGTAAGACCAAAGACACAGTGGAATGGAGTGGATAATGGTCTCTCACAGTTCCTTGGACAGGTACTGGCACAATATTAAATTTTGTGTTTTTCTAATGAAACAATGCAATTTTGTGCCATTAGTGCTTACAAGGTCTGTTCATGGAATATGAATGCCACCTGTTTTATTATAATGCAGTTCACAGACTAAACAAAGTTGAATGTTCATAAAGATTTTAATTTGGGCCTTTGGGTCAAGAATAGGAGGTAGCAGAAAATACACAAACAAACTGGAATAATTACAAAAATCATCAACATACAGAGTACTGTAGATGCCCCGTTTTCTCTCCAAAATAAAAACTGAACTCCCATAAAAGAACAAAATTCAAAATTAGAAATTTTCTATTTTATTAGAAAAAAAAGAAGATCCATGATCTCTTAAAGAAGATAAACCTGGATTTTTAAATAAGTAAGCAGATAAAAACTAATAGTCCGCAAAGTAAGAAGTAAAGCTAACTCTCAGATTATAGCTGAGTGATGTCTTCAGAATATGCAAGATAGCTTTAAAAATAAAAGAATGTGCAGGAAGTCAATGCATTGTAAGAATTTTCTTCTTTTGTTATTTTTATTAACTTTAAAAGAAGGATGATGGATACAGAGGTTAGAATCAAAAGATCCAATCTATTAATAAAAATATCCCATTTCCCCTCTTAGAAATAACTATCATTCTTTAAAAATATAGACTAACCAGTTCAAGATTTTATCTTCAAAACTAATATGAAAGAGAAAAACCCATAACTTACAAAGGATCCACAGATTAGAAATCAGGAGGACAAAATAAGTTCAAATAAACAAGACAAATCCCTTGGGAAGATTTTAAATTTAAAGGATAAAAAGATAATCCTATGATCTCCAGATAGAGCAACCATTTACTTTCAGAGGAGTTAAGATCAAATTAGTTTCAGATTTTCTTTCTGCTATAATCAATACCTAAACATATAGTGGTTCAGCAAATTTCAAGGCCCAGAAGGGCATTCTCATATCTGCAGAATCTCAGATATATTGTACCAAATGTCTTTTTGAAAAATAAAGTACTGGAAAAATATTTTGAGCCATCAAATGTAATTTTTTTAAGGAAGGGTAGAGGCAAGAATGAGAGAATAAGCAGGCAGGCAGGAAGAAAGAGAAGGAAGAAGCACTCCATTTATTTTTCTTTTTATTGTACATCTTCGTTGTTCCCTGGCCTCCGGATGCAAATCCTGGGTCCTTGAGTTGTATGTGGACTGTACTCAGCCAGAGGTGGTGGATTTAACTACTACTCCATCAAGGCATGCTGAGAGATTGTAACTTTTAAACAAAAGGAGATAGTCATTGAAATATCATTATCATATAGATGATTAAAAATTCTAAGAAGAATAAAATGAGGATTGTTGCAGATGTAGCCTGAGTATTTCCAAATCCTTCAGTCTTCTTTCCTTTAGTATCCAAATCAGTAGCTAGAGTCTCATCCCCAAAATCCAAATGTTGTCCAGGATTCTTATGCTCTTTTTTTTTCCTTAGGGCCTCAGCTCTCTTCTACCCTCTTCATCCAAGAATGTGGCTATAGCCATCTCATCTACTCCTCAAGCAATGGCAAGCATGATACGAGAATGTGAACTCAATGAGTTTTGGGATTTGTTGGTCCCATATAGCATCTAGAATGACTCAGTGAATGACTTGGTGAATAAATGTATAGTTAGTGACATTTTTTTTTTGATGTTTTGAATGTGGTGATGATAGTGGTTAAAGTCATAAAAAGAAATAGCTAGAAGCTAACTTTTACATGTCACTATTACCAAACTCCAGGACCATCTCTGTTACAGTATAGGTTTATCCTCACAGTTATCTCTGTCCTAAAGCTCCTGTTCTTCCTTGTTGTTAGACTGGTACTCTCAAACTTTGTCATCTTCTTCCTTCTCTGAGACCAAAGGGATTTCTTACTCAGGTCTTCAATGAAGGAAGAGTGGAAATCTACTTGTCACAATGTGGATTTTTCTTTCTACTTCAACCCAGGTTTATTTCTCAAAACCTAAAAAGCATCTATATGTATTCCAAAGCAAGAAAAAAATTGTTTCCTCCAATTTGTTTTCAGTTTTGGAAGTTGGCGACTGACTAAAGTTTTAAAAAGAATGGCATTACCTGACACTAGGAATCCAAATATGAAGAAAAGAATGAGCACCCAAATTCAAGAAACTCAAGACTTCAATAAAAATGTATTCAAAGAAACCCACACTGAGACACATTATAATCAATCTGTCAAAAGTCAAAGACAAAGAATGAATATAAAAATCAGCAAGAGGAAAACAATTCATAATGTACCAGAGAGTTCCTAGAATATTTTCTAATGATTTCTCAGAAACATTACAGAACAGAGGGGCATAGAATAATATATTCAAAGTGTTGGAAAAGATAATTGCCAATCAAGAACATATTATCTGGCAAAATAGCCATAAATAATAAAGGAGAATTAAATATTTCCCCAAGCAAAACTGAAATCATCATCAATTTTACACAGATTATTACAACTATAAATTATTTTTATGCAACCAGAAAGAAAATACCTATAGAATTTACATGTAAAAACACAAGCAAGCCAGGTGGTGGAACCCAATGGACTATGGTGAAGAACACTTGGTGATTTGGTAGAGGGCAGGGTGTGTGGACATATATATATATATATATGTATATATATATATATATATACATATATATATGGGGAACCTATACATATGAGTTTATTTCAATATCTAAAAACTAAAAAAGTAAAAAAAAACACAAGCAAGGACTCAAAAAGAAATGGACTACAAAAAAGAAATGAAATACAAAGGCATAAAGAAACGAAATAAAGTACAAAATCACTATAAAAATACAGAAAAGAATGAACAAAATAACAATAATAAGTCAATTCCTATTGGTAATAGCATAAATGTAAATGGATGAAGTTCCACAATCATAAAAATATAGAGTAACTGAAAGGATAGAGGTTAAAACCCAAATATATAAAGAACATATAAAAACAAATAAAAATTTAAAGAATCCAATAAAAAACTGAAAAAGTTATGAATATTTATTTCTCCAAAATAACATATAGAAGAAAGTCAACAGGCATATGAAAAGATAATCCACATCTCTTGTTATTAGGTAAATGAAAATCAAAACAATGAACTATTCTCTCGCACCTATTATGGCTATTAACCAGTAGTCTAGAAACAACAAGTGCTAGTGAAGATGCAGAGAAAGAGGAATTCTTATACACTGTTAGTGGGGGCATAAATTTGTACAACCATTATGTAAAGTGGTATGGAGATAATAAAAACAGATATCCCATTATCCCACTTCTGGGTATTTACCTGAAACACACAAAAACAATAATTCAAAGAGATATGTGCAACCCTATGTATATTGCAGCATTATTTACAATATCCAAGGGCAGGAGACAACCTAAATATCCATCAAAGGATGAGGAGATAAAGCAGCTATCTCTACAAAATGGAATACTACTCAGCTATTAAAAAAGATGAAATCCTAACGTTTGTAACAACATGGATTGACCTAGAGGAAATTATGCTTAGTGAGCTAAGTCAGAAGGAAAAAGACAAATACATGATTTCACTCATATAGTTTATAGAAATACCAAGCAAACAAATAAATCAAACTTAAATAGACTTCCTTTGCTTAGCAAAGGAAAGGGGAAGGAGGGTGAGCAAATCAGGTAAAAATGGTCAATTAAATGATAAAGAATAGAATGGGACTCTTGATGATATATTTAATATATTATATAAGATTTTGATTTGTGATGATGCATACCTTAAGGAAGGCTAAGGCATAATGTTTATTAAATAAAATTTAAAATTAAAAAAAAGAAAACTCAGACCCAAATATGTGCTGTCTATAAGAGACTTGTATATAAAAGGATGCAAGAGGCTGAAAATCAGAAGATGAAAAATCAATATTTCAGCCAAACAATAACCAAAAGAGGACATGAGTGGACACTTTCACATCATCCAAAATAGAGGCTTGTCAAAAGTTATCACAAGAGACAAAAAAGGATATTTTACAATGATAAAAGGGTAAATTCACTGGTAAAGCAAAATGATTATAAATAGACATGGACTCCACAGCACAGTGTTCAAATATTTGAAGCAGACATTGACGAAACTGAAAGAATAGGTAGTAATGTAAAAATAGTAATTGATTTTCATATCTAATTTTAATAATGTATGGAATAACCAGACAGAATATTTATAAGGATCTGAACAAAACTACAGACAATTGGACCTAACTGATATGTACAGAATACCCAGTCCAACTTCGGAATATGCATTCATCTCAAGTTCACAAGTTCTCTAGGGTAAATCACATGTGAGACCACAGAACAAATCTTCATAATGTAAGAAGATTTACAATCATACCAAGTATCTTTTCAATCATAAGAATTGAAATTTCAAGCCCATTTAGTCTAACAAAAACTGGAAAATGCCAAAATATGTGAAAACTTTATGAAATATTCTTAACCAATCAAGGAGTCAAAGAAGAAATACAAGGAAAACATAAAAATGTCACTAAAATAAAAATGAGAACACAGCATACCAAAACTTATGGAATGCAGTAAAAATAATACAAAGAGGAAAGTAAACATTTACATATTTTTTTAAAAAAGGAGAGAAATCTCCATTCGACCACTGTATTTTACAGCTCAAAGGATTAAGAAAAAGAATAAACTATCCCAAAGTTACAAAATGAAGTAATTAATATTAAAACAGAAAAAAATGAAAGACTAGAAAGACAATAGGAAATTAAAAAAATGAAGGTGCCTTTTGAAAGATTAAAAAAATGAAAAATATTTAACTAGACTAAAAATAATAGAGAATATTCAAGTGCAAAATCAGACATGAAAGAGGGAATATTGCAAGTGATGCCAGAGAAATAAAAGGATCATAGGAGATAACTAGGGATAATTATAAACCAATAAATTAGATAATCTAGAAAAAGTAGACAGATTTCTAGAAACATAAACTTACCAAGATAGAATCATGAAGAAATAAAAACTTATGAGCAGATCCATATTAGTAAGAAGATGGAATTTGTAATTGAAAACTTCCCCATTAAAAGTCTGGGACCAGATGCCCTCACTGGAGTATTCTTCCACACATTTGAAGAATTAACATTACCCATCATAAGTTCTTCCAAAACTGACAAAAAGGGAAATCTTCCAAATTTATTTTATGAGATCAATATTACCATGATATGAAGTCAGACAAAAAGTAGAAAATGACAGATAATAAAACTACAGACTGATAATAAGCTAAGATAATAAAACTATAGGCCAGTATTCCTGATGAGCACTGATGCAGTAAGCCTCAACAAAATAATAAGAAACTGAATGTATCAACATATTGAAAGAATTGTACATCCTGACCGACTGGAACTTGTTCCTGGATTACAACGATAGTTGAATGTATGAAAATTGGTGTAATACAGCACATTAACAGAATGAAGGGCAGAAATTACATAAACTTGAACTGATTGATTAAAAAAGTGGCAAAATTCAACATCGTTTCATGATAAAAACATTTAAAAACTGAGAAAGAAATTACCTTAACATAATAAAGGTCGTATTTGAAAAGCTGCTAGCTAACACAGTGGTGAAAATCTTAAAACGTCTATGATCAGGCACAAAATAAAGATACCCACTTATGTAACATCTATTCCACAAAGTACTGGAAGTGTTAGCTGGAGCAATTAGGCAAGAAAAGAAATAAAAGACATTCAAATTGGAAAGGACCATGTAAGATAATCTGTTGGCAAATGACATGATCTTATATTAGAAAAAAATAAAAGATTCCACAAAAGTATCAGAACTAGTAAATTAATTCAGCAAAGAGAAATAAGTACAGAGAAATCAGTTGTGTTTCTATATTCTAAATCTAACTAGAAATTCAGAAAATGTAATTCATAATAACATCAAAATGAATAAAATACTTAGGAGTACACTAAACAAAGGAGATGAAAGCCATAAAATGGAAACTATAAAACAATGTGACCCTTCTCAGAATCGAATGCATTTTTTCAAATAAACAGAAACATGCTAAAATTATATGAAATCCCAAAGAATCCTGTATAATAAAAACAATCTTGATAACTCATCAACAGAAAATAAATAACTCGATTAGAAAATGGGCAAAGCAATTAGAGATATTTCTGTAAAGAATATATACAGATGATATATGAGAAGATATTCAACATCACTAATCAATAGGAAAAGGCAAATCAAAGCCACAATGAGATATTAACTCACACATGTTAGAAAGAATCTACCAAACCTGCCCCCACTCCCCAAAAAAACCCAGAAATAATTTATGGTGAGAATATGGAAAATTGGGGCCCTTCTACCCTGCTAATGGGACTATAGAATAGTGAACTGGCCTTAGAAAAAGAATGGAGAGCCTTCAAAAGATTAACTATTAATTACTATCTGACCTAGCAATCCCATTTCTGGCTATAAATCCAACATAATTGAAAATAGGGTTGGAAGATATGTTTTCACGCCCATTTTCATTGAAGTATTATTCAGGGTGATTAAGAAGTGGAAGTCACCTAAATGTCTATTGATGGATGAATGGATAAAGAAAATGTGGTTGATGCATATAGTGGAATATTATTTAGCTTTTAAAAAGAAGGAAATTCTACAATATGTGACAACATAGAGGAACTTTGGGTATAACATGCTAAGTAAAATAAACCAGTACAAAAAGACAAATGCTGCATCTTTCACTGACATGAGTTGTCTAAAGTAGTCAAACTCTTAGAAACAGTGAAAAGAAAGGTTGCCACCATGGGCTGTGTGAGGAACAAGAAAGGAGTTGTTCATTTGGCACGAAATTTGAGTTTTGAAAGAGGAAATGTTCTAGAGATGTCACAAAATAGTATACATATAATTAGCAATACTCTGCTGTACTGAAACATGGAAAGATGACTTAAAATGATCAGGATCTGGTTAAGATGAACTGTTTTATGTTTTTTTACTACAATAAAAATCTTGGTTTTGATTTGCTTGACATGATTATAATTATGTAAGTATAAATTGTGAGAACACGTGAGACAATTGTTTATAGAATTGTAGATAACTTATAGTTTCTGCCTCAGTAACATTTTAAAGAAAATAGTCATGTGTATAGCAAGTGCTCAAGAAATATATCTTGGGAATATGAATAAAATGGCTCATATATGGGGAGATAAAATAAGTAGGAAGCAGAGCACAGTCAGTTTAAAATATGACTAAATATTTCATAGCAAGAGCAAATATTTTAACCAAAAAGTGTAAACAACTTTAATTCTCATTTTAAAAGGGTAATAATTCTTATATTGGATTTTTTTCACTTACTTGCTATTTTTAAGAGAAATACTAAAAAATGGGACAAGAAAACTAAAATTACAATGTTTGATCAATTGCATAAATGAGAATAAATTTGGGGCTAACAATATTTAAATGCAATCAGATGCTAAATTTTGAAGCAGAATGTGTTATATTGAATTTGAGCAAAATATTCAAGATAAAATATAATAAAAACCTAAGTGAAAATCATTGAAGAATTAAAAAATGCAAGAAGCATAATGTGGTGCAAGTTATCTGCTTGCTATCAGCTTGCAACTGAGTAGAGATAGATGAAGGCAAACAAATGACATTTAAAAAGCAGGTAAGTGTAACTAAAATTTAAGTATTTTACAAGTAGATATTTTGATGACCTTTGTTAACTGTAGGATAGTGTTTTTCTAATGCCAAAAGACAATAAATGCTAAAATGAATTTCAGAGAATATGAAAAAAGCCGTCACCTATTAGTTGATAGGGAGAAAACACAAAAAATACACTAAAAAGAAAGTTGCAAACGTTTTCACCTCTACAAGTGTGCACCATTAGTTTAAAAAAAGTGAAAGTGTACTATAGATATGTACATGTACGTACATATGTAACATATATAGTGTATGCATAAGATGCATACAATGTGCATATTGTAAGGAAAAGCGTGGGTACCAGAATACCCCATTCAAGATGGCGCTTTCATGCATGGAAGAGCTTTCATTGTTTTCCAGGTAGTAGCCAATTTCCTTTACAGAATACATAGCCATATGGCACTCTTTATGTGAGTCCTGCCACCTCTCTGGTCTCACTTCTTATCACTTCTAGCACACTATGTCAGCTACACTCAAAGTCAGTGATTGGATGGTGTCTTGATTTCTCTTGCTCTTGAGGCTTGAGCATGTCCTGCGTCCTTACCTGATTCAGCACTCACTTTAAATGCCCCCTCCCAGGGCAGACTCAGTCTCTCTCCCAAAGCTGGTACAGACACTCCTACTCTGCCTACAGGTTACTCCATCTCACTTTATTGTAACCTCTTATGGTCTAGTCTCCCTGTGACACCAGACATTTTGGAAGTCCTTATCTCTCTTATTCACAGTTGTACCCTGGGGAACAGCAAGCTGGGACACAACAAAAGGTTGCAGAACAAACGGTCATTGAATGAAGCAATACAAGAACGAATGAGCACACAGATAAAGTACCTCAACTCGCCATAGGGGGCGTTGCCCCCCATCTCCACTGCGAACTTCAGCTATCACGTTCTGCCGGCTCCATCTGCTGAAGTCCCAACCAAGTATGATTTTACCCTGATATGTCTCATCCCACTTTACCCACCGAGGCATTAGAAGGGAAACACTATTCTCTTGAACAGCAGCCCAAGCCAGCCAGCCCGTAATCCTGCTAAACCTGAATCTAAAATCTACTCCCTGTGAATGGAGGTGCATTGGGAAGTACCATTTTACCAATGTGACAGGAGCAGGGACATAAATAATTAATTGATTCTCCAAGGATACCTGGGATCTTTAACACAAATGTCTGATTCCCATGTGTATTCTTTTCCTGAGAAAGAAAACATTAATGTCTCTCTCTCTGTCTTTCTGTTTCTATCTCTGTCTTTACCTCAATATCCCATTAAAGTCTAGTTCTCTAGTTAACAGAGATGAACCACAAACAAACTCAGAGTATGTAGAAGAGTCAGCAGTTCCCACAGGACAGATAAGAGTCATGATGTGCTCTCAGGTTAGGATCAACATATGCAGTTAACACTCAGTGGAGTTGCTGAGTAGTTTCACCACCTGTGCTTTTGACCTGTAGGAAAGTAATGTGGTATGCTTACAGAGAGAGCACTGGACCAGGAGGCAGGGGGACCTGCTTCTGTATCCACTCACCCTCTAACTGACTGGGTTACCACAGACACTCATTCTTCCTCCAGATTCATTTCAAGGATTTGTCAATAACCCAGATTACTGTTTTCCAAATATTATTTCATGTAGCCGCAGATATGCCAGCCCTTATTCCTCCCCAAAGTCTGCAAAGGTGATGATTCAGAATCTCAGAATGCTACTATGAGTGTTCCTTCTTATGCACACGGGCACCGTGCAAGGGACTCTGTAGGGTAAATCCCCAAGAGAGAAGTCACACTGTATGTGGTCTACTTTGTGAGCCCTTGTATTTTCTATTCCCAAACTCTTCTCCAAACTGGTGGCACCAATTCACTTTCCCACTAACAGGACAGCAGTTCATTTTGCTCTGTAACTACCCTGCTTACACTTAATGTTGCCAGGCTTTTCATTCTAAAGATTTTGAGTAAATGCTTTGAATACAATTCTTCTAGGATGAGTTGCTCTTAGTGTCTGGTATTCCTTTGCTAGAGCCTTATGTATGTGCCTAGTTTACCCATTCAGTACTTTTTCAGAGAAAGCATCTGTGTGCACTGGACATGAAAGATTTAAACTAAATTGGAGAAGGAGGAATCCTAGTCTTGCTTGGATTCTAGTTTATTTGACTGTGTCAAGTCAGCAGTTTTCCCATGTTGATGTTTGCATTACGGCTCACTGTGAAATTAACAGGAATTGATGATAATTATAAGTTTTGGATGTTTAATCTATTTTAATTGCATGTAATAGTGATTTAGAAAGTGACTTTTTGTCACTATGTCAATGAAAAAGGACAGCCTCTAAATGGGGGGAAGAGAATGTGCATGGATAAAGTGACCAGAGGTGACAGGCGGCTAAAGATGTACCTGGTTATGTGTCTCTCCCCTTGACCAATCCTTTGAAAATTGTTTTATTCACCTCTGAAGACCTTGAGGAGGTATCCTAGAAAAGATACGGAAACAGAATAAAACAAGCAGTCACACGTGATTCTATCATGATAGAATGGTAGAACTTTTAGAATGTGTTCTAATTGTGTTTAATAGGTGAGAGTTCATGGAAATGTGAAAATATGCACACCAGGAAGACAGATGATTCTTATCTTTCTCAATCATGAAATGTTGAAGGAATTATAGTGGACACAGTATGGCATTGAGTATATACTACTAAATCATCAAGTGCCAAATGGTTCTGAGTGTGGGATGTCAGTCTGCCTCCAGCTTATGAGCGATGTTATCTGTTTATCTTCCCCTCTGGGAGCTATGAGGGATGGCTGGGAGAGGGCCAAGTTCAGGGGAGTGCTTTCTTGTCCTGGAGCTAGGTGTGTCTCTTTCTCTCCTGGCTCCAAGTCACGGTGGTAGAAAGGAGGGTGAATTCCTTTCAGGTCTTCAGTGTTACCCAGGCTCTGTTGTGAAGAGCAGCTCACAGAAAATCTGAAGTGGAAGAGTGACTGATACCATGAAAAGAATTTGAATTTGAGTGAATGTTCCTCAGACAGAGCTTCAGATTTTTATAGCCAGATTGGATTGCAGAAATCGTTGGACTGGGCTAAAATTTATGTAGGAAAGGAATGGAAAATGTGATGTTTGTTCTAATGGCTCAAATTTCAAGACAGAACTTGCAGCTGTGAGTGTAAAGCTAGCTCTGTGTTTAGCTGTGGCTGAGATGAGCTTCCTCTCAAAGGCTGATGATTGTTGTCATTTTCTTATTACCAAAATAATACATATTTGTTGCAGAAAACACATTTGGTCATTGCTCTTGAATTTTCTCTATCTGGTTTATTCACAGGTAGCTATCTAGAGAAGGTGGAGACTAGGCCTAAGTCACTTAGAAGAAGATGTGCCAATATTGAGCCAAGTTTCTTTGATTTTTGGTGATTAAAAGACTCAGAAATTATTTTTTGAGTCTCTCCAATTAGGGGAAAACATGTATGTGGAGAAGTAAAGAAGGAGAAGGCAGTTACCGCGAAGGAATTTTTTAGGATTGTTCTATGGAATCCTTTTGAATTCCCTACCTTGACTGAATTCATATTCTAGCTTTATGAAATCATGAAGATGAAAACTGTTTAGGAATGTTTGAACTAATTCCTTCTACTCGTGAAGTCACTCAGCGGATCATGTCATCTAAGAACTGATAGCTCAGAAGTTCAATAAATATGGAAAGATTATTGATAAAGGCACCCACCACAATTAGTGGTATGTTGAGGTCTTCCTATATTCAAGGAAAACATATTTACCTAAAATACCTCTCTAGCTGACTGCTGTTAGTCTCATTTTGTTGACAAGTAAATGTAATCTTCAAGATACTACTTAACTCTCTCAAAGTCTCTGAACAAGTGAATAGTAGATTCAGCCCTCAAGTACAGAAGAGAATTCTTTCTTCTTGTGGACTATTCTGTCTTGTGAGAAAGTTCCTTTAGAAAGGTCAGGCATATGTCATCTCCTAGGAGAGAATTTAGGGGATTAGAGTAAGCAAGAGAACACAGATTATGGACTCAGATAAAAAAGTAAGGAACAGGATTACAGTAAGGTATCAGAAGCTGTGAGCAGTTAAGCAAAGCCTGGATGGGAGCTCACAGCACTGAAATCCCAGACTGTCCCTAGGTGAAGCTGGCATCACACACCTGGGAAGAGTTGGGAACGACCCTGCCTTTTATACCACTTGTTGAAATCCTACCGCTTCTTCTAAAATTTCTTATTGTGCCATCTTTCCTTAATCTCAAAATATGATTGTTTTGCTCCTATAATTGTACTTGTTTGTCTTCTTTCTTTAGTTAGCTTTATTGGAAGTATAAGGTCCATTAGTAAGATTCACTAAGTTTAAGTTCTATAAATCACTGCTTTTTCACTGTAAAGTCATGTCGGCACCACTACAATCATCATATAGCATAATCAATCTTTAAAATATTTTATAATGTATATAATCATGTGATTTTTCTCT
Source organism: Solenodon paradoxus (assembly GCA_004363575.1). NCBI lineage: Eukaryota > Metazoa > Chordata > Mammalia > Eulipotyphla > Solenodontidae > Solenodon > Solenodon paradoxus. The sequence continues at coordinate 25,865 of RJWH01002961.1, forward strand.
TTCTTCCAATGATATGTTAGATTATAGATTTAGTGTTTGTTGAGTAAGACTTTGGATTCCATGGATATCTCTTCAAATATTTCGTGATTTCAAGGACAAAATTAAAACTTTTGAGGCTTAAATGCTCCTAGGCAGATTCAGAGGAACGTTTAGACTAGGGATATTTTGGTTTATGTCTTAGTCTGTTTGGGATGTTATAACAATAACTCCAGAGACTGGGAGGCTTAAATAGCAAATGTCTATTTCTCGCAGTTCTCAAGGCTGAGAAGACCAAGATCAAGGAACAGGAAGAGCTGTTGACCGGTGAGGACCCACTTCCTGGTTTAGAGGCAGCCATCTTGTCTGTGTCAGCATGGCCCAAGGGCAAGGGAGCTCTGGAGTTTCTTTCATAGGACACAATCCCATTCATGAGGGCTCCACCCCGTGACCAAATCACTTCCCAAAGGACTTCTCTCTAAATACCATCACACTGGAGTTGAGATTTCAATACATAAGTTCTAAAGACTAAAATGTTCAGTCTAGCACCCCACTAGTGAGGTAACACGATCCTGAGGATTCCGCTCTGTGAGCTGTGTTAGGAGATGTTTTCAGCCTATGTGGTAGAAATATCAATACCCTTAGCTTTTGTGTTTCCTGCAAATTGTTCTGACTACTTTCCAGAGGTTCTCCTTTCATGTTTTTTTTTTTTTTTTTCTTTAAGAGAGGAAGGAGGGGAGAAGGGGAAGAAACATTTGGTAGGGAGGAAGAGGAGAAGAAAGTACTTTCATTAATTTGTTTCCAAGACCCTGGTCTTGAACCGGGTTCTTGGACTGTACGTGGTCTCTGATCCAGCTGTAGACTTAGCACCTGAGTCACCAAGGGACACCTTTCCAGAAGTTCTTAAGGTCTGGTTAGTTTACACACACATGCAGGCACACATGCACGTGTACACACACACACACACAAGTACACACACACACACACACACACACACGGATCAGTATTTAGCAAAAGACAAAAGAACAGCCCTCTGATCTCTGGATATCTGTGCCTTCTCTCCAAAAATGCTAACAGGCAAATCCCAGCCTCCCACCCTCCAGCCCAGACCTCATACTCTGTCTTCTCAGTTCCTCAGAAGAAACAGGTTTGTTTTGTTTCTTTCCAGGTGCAGAGCCAACACACCTCTTTCTAGGCAATGAGCTGAGGGATACTCTTTTTCTCATCTAGCAACGATCACTGTCTGTGCTGTTTCTTCTTCAATTTCTGAAATCTCCTGGCTCATTTTATCTAATTTCTTAGGCTTGATCGGAACTCTTCTCTGTTATTCCCTCATGGCTGGAAGCAGGTGTCTCTTTCTTCTAACTCTTAATACTTAATTCACATTTGTCTTTTCTGGGAAGGTTTCTTTGACTATTCCAGTTCTTATCTTTGACTCCTGACCCATGGAGAGTGATTACCCATCAGGCCCTCTGCCTTGAGATGCACTTCAGTTCACACATAAGACAGTGCGATATTTTTGCTTTTTGTGGTTCAGTTAACTAGGACTCAGAGAGATTAAATTATTTGCCCATAGTATCTTGAATGGTGGTAAAGACAGAATTTAGACCCATATCTTCTGACTGTTCCCATTCCTTATCAAAATTAATTCCATATGAATCAAGGGTTAGAAGGAAGAAATGAGAACCTGAAAAACTGGAGGAAATATACATGATTATTTATCCTACCTTTAGAAATAATGGTAATGAGCGAAAGGCATAGATTATTTTGTAATAGTATTGTACTGGGACCAGACTTCCAGACTTAGGCATTTAAATGTTCCCTCATTTTACCTCATTAATAACTTTACGTGATGACTATCTTTTGTATGAACTTCATCTATCCCATCCTGATATATTTCTTTAAGACAGAGTTTTCAGAACTAGAGCTAGAATTTATGGATAATGTTTATTTTTAATATTCTTTACAGATATTTCGGAAAAGATGGAACTGATAGTCTCAACAAAAGTATAGGAGGCTGCATTAAATATTTTCTAAAATTTGGATCTTGTTTTTGTATTTTTTAGCTATTTTGCAAATTCAAAAAATATAGCCTCCTACCTTATTGTAAATATTTCCCATTTCTGGTGTAACCATCCACTATTCCAGAAGTGTATGAGGAATTTCTATGTATTTTTTTTGTTTTATGGAAGGATATGTGTATTAAAATATTTTGATCTGATCTATAGAAAGAAATTAAATATTAAGGGTATTAATCATTCATCATATTTGTTGTAAAATTTTAATAATAATTTTATTTAACTGAAATTGCCATGGGAGAAATGGAGATTGCCTCAGGGAAGCCCTGATATTTAAATAAGCAGATTAGGAGAAACCAGGTCTATACCTGCATGAAACAAACTTCCATGCTGTCAGTGAGTGATATCTGCTGGATCTTCCCGATTTTGTCTTGCATGTATGTACCTTAGTCTTACCCCACTCCTTTCCCATCCCCCACTTTTGAGTCACCCCTCCTCCTCTAAGTGGGATCAGTAAAAACAAATGATCATTGTCTTTGATCTCATCTTCATTTCTCTTTTCTCCTCCACTAGACTCTCCATGTGCGTTAAGTATCATAACATTCACAGGATGGGTCTGGAAACCATCTGCCACTATTAAGAGAGAGCAGTTGAGAAGAAATCATGTGCAGATTAGAGGTGTCTCCTTCTGCCACTTAAGCAAGCACATCTTGGTGTCTTACTGGAGTATAAATGAGAGAGGTAAGCTAAATGTCTGGGCCATTTAAGTTGCATGAAATTAGCATTGTTTGGTTGGACAATTCCCCTGAAGGGACCAGGGAGAGCATCTTTTCATGAATATCTCAGTAGAATCTTTTCTATGGAATAGAGGAAGTGCAGATGACACCAGTTAAGCAAGACAAAAGCTAAAGGCTGTGTAAGAAAATATTGATACAAAATCTCTTTTACTGGGCAGAATCTCTGCCATGTGAAAAAGCTGTTAATATTCCTTCTTTCCTCCACCCATTCATTCCTCACACAGGCATGACATGTCCTGTGTATGCTATGACCGGTATGTGTGAGTGTGGAGACAAAGTCATGGTCCCTACAGAACCTCACAGCTTAATGGAAGTGCAGACAATTAGCTAAATAATGGAACATTATGACTATAATAGTGATCTTTGCAACTGGTACATCGCAGTTAAAATCCTAGCCTATGACACTCACTGTGTGACCTTGGGCTTAAATAATTTGAAGCTTAAATTCATCATTTGTAATATATGGATGACAATATCAATCAGGACTAAATGCCTAATGGCAACCTCAGGACCTATACTCAGTGGGCATTTAACAGATGATTAAAAACATAGGTGTGTCTAAGGCACCATGGCAATTCTGAAGATGACACGAAGCAAGAAGAAGCATGCCGAAGACAGGATATTGGAACTGGATTTTAAGGGGAATGTATGTGTTCACATGTAGCCAGGGCTCATTGACAATTGCAGGCTGAGAGATTCACATATAAGAAGTGTGAATAGAACAAAACTGCAACCCATTTGGGTCAATGTTTGAAAGAAGACATACAATAAGGGTGAAAGTTTATCAGTAAAGTGTGGCTGATTAGGTGTCCTTAGGTTTCATGCTCTATGAGATGACCGTTTAGGATGAGTAAACCTAGAAATTTGTTCTATTTTTATTTTATGCATGCCTAAAACATTTTCTTTTTTTAATATGTATTATTTCTTTAGTTTACAAGGCTGAATTCCATCTAGGATATTGACATTGCATCTCAGTATATATTTCACACCACCCTCACCAGCAGAGTTCCAGTGTCCCTTACCGCTGCCAGAAATGGTGGTGGTAAGAAACTTGCCTTTTATCAGTGTATTTGTGAGTGTTTTGGATCTTCAGAGAGGCTCGCATTAGCCTAACTCTTGATAAGCTGATACATAACTAGAAATCCTATGTTATGTTCTAAAAATAAACCTAACTAGCAATCAGTATGAGGTGCTATCAGCACATCAATAAATCAGTCCTCAAATAAAGGTGCACAGACCATGACTTCTCCACTAAGTCAGCTTGGGATCTCCTTCTCCGTAGTAAGAAGAGTCAAACAGGTTCTAGTGATCTAGAAAGGTATTTCACCAAGGTCAAAGGATTTCTTCCTGAATCTTTGCCACACTGACCAACTACCCCATCTCTCTGAAAAACAGAATTCCATATTTTTGATATTATTATTCTGTTCATTTAGAGCAAAGTTATGTCCTTCTGTCTGGGAGCCAGTCAGTACCCTGAGGATGACTCTGGGTGTCTTTGCTCTGAGCCTTCAGCTCTCTTGTTTATCACTGTGTCTACAATTCTTTGAACAATGCCTGTCCACAGTTGGTACTCAGCAAATATCTCTTAAAGAATGAATGTTCTCAAGTTCATTACACTCTGATCTTATCATTCAAACTTTCTGAGGAATCTTTTTTTACAGTTGGGGTGACCTCACTCTTGGTCTTTTTCCTCCATGCACTTCCTACAACCTGGTCCAGGATGGGAAGGGAGTGCTGGTGAGAGACACAGGAGATTTAGGTAGGAACTGTCAAAGTATGCAAAGTCTTGTATTATAAGTCAATAAATACTAAGACCTCAATTTATAGCTTCTTCTTCATGGAAACAGTTACTTTTCATTCTGTGTTAGGCAATTCTAGCTTCAGTAACAGAGAAACCCTGAATCACAGAGTCATACTATGAAGTCGAGATCTCACTCATGGTCCAGGGTGAGTATTTGGTGAGTGTCTTCCATTAAGTGATTCCGGGATCCAAAGTCCTTCCATCTAGGGCTCTGCCACCCTTGAGAGTTGCAGTGCTTTATGTATGGGCCCTGGTACAGCAGCAATACCTGGGAACACATAAGGAATGTACATCCCTGGGCCCCACCTCAGACTTAATCAGAAAAGGGTAGGGCTCAGTCATCTGCTGTTTAACAAGTCCTCCAGGTGATTCTGATAAACATTACTGATTTAGAGACTGATTTCTAAGAAGAGGGTCTAATTTGGTGACTTGGGATGGAATTTATTCCCCAGGAACAATGTCATTATGAAAAGTTAGATGAGGTAGGGATGGGATAGTTGTATATCATTCTTCAGCAAATAGCTATGGAGTTCTTACCATGTGCCAGGGATATACTGATGAACAAGATGCTGGCTCATTACTTCTCCAATTCAGTGTGGTTTTTTTTTTTTATTAAATAAACTTTTGTTGGCTTATCTGAGCATGTAGACTGGTATACAGCAAGCAAGTAATAGATGTTTATCAAATGAAAAGGAATGATAAGTGAATCATTTTTCTTTCCTGAGATTCAGATTTCCAACCTTGGAAAAGAGGGACTTGGACTTCCATATTAACCTCTGGGCCCTCTTCCTGATGTTTCTAACAAAACACATCTCTAATATATAGGGGAAAACTTCCCTGGTAGGTAGGCATCTTACTCCCTCTACTGCCTATTGTCACAGAAAATGTTTACAAGAATATTCTGGAGCAAAGTCCTACCTATAAAGAGAGAGGAGTCTCTAGGTTAGGATAATCATGGTAGTAATAATCAAAGCTAACAATTTGTGATCACTGGCTAAGAGGCAGATACTCCCTTTGTGCATTTTATAGAACCCTTACAACCTTTGAGGTAGTCAAGCACTAACAATTTAGAACCACATTTCTAAGAAGGAGATGCAATTTTGGTGACTCGAGTTAGAATTCATTGCAAAGATATAATGTCATTATGAAAAGTTAGATGCAGTAGGTAAGGTCATTGCATCATTATTCAACAAATATCTATTGAGTTCCTACCACTTGTCAACCTTGTAGAAGGTCCTGGAGATACACTGAGGAACAAGACACTGGTCCATTGCTTCTCCAGTTCAGATGTCTTTGATTAAATGGGCTTTTGTTCCCATATTAGTGATGAAAGTGCTAAGACAAAGACATTCCAGAGCTGGCCAAGGTGACGCATTGAGGAAGTGGGTACATGGGATTCAGGCTCAGGTTTCTTATAGTTCTGAAGCCGGAGTGCTTGAGTTGGGGCTTACACTGGGCAACCAGCTTCAAGCTTATGGAAACAGAAACCAACCCTTAGACTTCAGTGGGAAACAACTGGATCAGAAGGGGAAGCACTTAATTAAGCATACTTTACTAAAGCTTCAGTAGAGCATCTGAGAGCAGATGCAGGGGGTGGTGAGACCTTTGGGAAGAATTTACAAGAAGCTGGAGAATTGCCCTGGGCAGTTCTGTGCCTGAGTCTTGTCAGAGGTCCTCCCTACAGGCATCAGTTAACCTTTATGAGCCTCACAAGTCTGGAAAGTGAGGGCGATATCTTTAATGGCTGTCTTGCACAGCCATGATGAGGATCCAATGAAAAATATTATAGTGCCCATAAAAATGTGCACAGAAGGCGCTCTTAGAGAGGAGAGTGGTGTTGCATGACTTAAGACAAAGCCACTTATATTGTCAAGGATGAATGGGAATATCAGAGCCCCCACAAGAGCAAGCCTTAGACCAGGGATTAAAGTTCAGCTATCAGGACAGTGAATTGCCTCTGGCTCCAGCACCCAGTCGTGGATGCATCCGGATAGATAAGGAAAGCTGATGGACGAGTTTGACATGTGAGACATGTAGTGCGTGACCAGCACAGACCCTTTACCAAGAAACAAAGGAATGACACAAGTTGAAGAAGACCACCAATAACTTCAAAGGACAGTGTCACCTTGGCCAATCAGGAGTTAAAACCTGGTCTGCAGACTCCTCTCTCCATCCCACTTCCTCACCATGTGGGATCTTCCCTTAAAAACTCAGGTCACAGGCAAGGCAAACAGAATCAGCCTTCCTTGGCTGGTTCCATCCTCTCTCTCTGCTCCCCACTAATGGACCCCCAACTGGCTTACTCACTGCACCTGTCTGATATGCGGAGTGACCCTGAACCCAAGGGGTCTGGACCTCCCTTGGTCAGCTCTATCCCTTTACCCTCTAATTAAATCTCTGCTTGCTCACTCAGCTAACTCTGCCTGGGTTCTTTGAGCCACTGGAACCCCACAGGGAAAAGGAGATCCTTGGAAATGCATACACATTTCAGAAACAGACTTGGAAAGGACACTCCCTCGCTGCAGAGAGGGCACCTTGCATGTTGAGATGTGGAGGCCTGTGGTAACCCAATGTGTCTGCAGAGTCAGTGGCGGGTCCGAGGAGGAGTATGAGATATGGCCGGAGCCTGGGCAGCAGATGAGGACAGAGAATGGCAAGCCCTGGGGACGCTTCTGTTGTTTTCCATCCGAGTGAAATATCGGTTTGTTTATAGTGAAATAAAGATGAAAACACGGGTGAAGCATACACAAGAAAATGTTTTCTCTGCAAGTTTCAGAGCACCAATCCAACCATTAGTTATGGCTTTCGCTACTGGTGTTGTCAAGTGGCAGCGTGCCAGGCACGGCCATCCTGAGGAGATGGCCCAGAATTTCAAAGTCACAGGAAATGCTGAGAAAACCAGGACAGCGACACCAGCCTCATCCAACAGGAGGCAAGAAGCCATCTCCATTCAGATTGAGAGCGATTTATTACCATGAGTAATCAATAGTAGTCGGTCCACATCAATTTTATATCTAATTTAACATTTTGAGGTCTCAATGTGCTCATTAAAGAGTATAATGGATTTACATATTTTAATTATGTTTTATGGATTGTGAACATAATGTAATTAGGAGACTTTTCAGGAGGCATGATGAATGAACAGGGGGCCCAGCATATGGCAGGGGACACCACACGGAGTGGACTCAGGGGACAGAAGTCCAGCCACACGGCTGACGGCTGATGCCCCAGGCCAGAGCCTTAGGACAGTTGTCAGGTGACAGGAGTCTAATGACATTATGACACAGGGATCAGGAGACGGGGCCAGAGGAGCCAGACCAGCAGGGGGCCCAGACCAGCAGGGGGCCCAGACCAGCAGGGGGCCCAGACCAGCAGGGGGCCCAGTGCTGAACGTGAGAATGTGGAATGTGGGTGCCAGAGGCCAATCAGTCCTTCCCTGCCTCTCCAGCCCCTCTCCCATCTGCTGCTGCCTAAGTTGCAAACCCCTTAGTGCCTTTATTTTTAAATGATGGACAATTTGAAACAATGTAGAATTCACCATCTTAACCAATTTTTTTTTTAAGAGAGAAGGGAAGGGAGAGAGGAAGAAGAAACCATTTTTAAGGAAGGACAAGGAGGAAACATTGCTCATTTTTCCTCTCTCTCTCTCTCTCTCTCTCTCTCTCTCTCTCTCTCTCTCTTGCTGTTCCCCTGCCCCCCTTCCCCAAACCCCACCCTAGGTCTTGAACCCAGGCCTTTGGGTGCAAGATCCTTTTGCATGATCTATGCCCCAATGCCGGTGCAGCATCTGAGCCACCAGTGTGCTCCGTCTTAGCCACTTTTAGGAATATAGTTCAGCAGCATTGTCTATTCACAGAGTTGGGTAACAGATTCCAGAACTGTTTTCGTCCTGCAAAACTGCAACTCTGCCCTCCCTCCAGCCCCCGGCGCCCAGCCTGCTCTCTGTCTTTTAGTCTCTAGTAAAGTGGCTGCTCTAGGTGCCTGGTGTAAGTGGAATCTCACAGCTGTCTTTTGTGACTGGCTTATTTCAGTTTGCATTACGTCCGCAAACTTCCTCTGTGTTGTAGCAGGTGATCGGATCTCCTTCCCGTTCCAGGCTGAATCATGACTGTGCTGCATTTTCTTTATCCAGCCATCCAGCGATGGGCATTTGACAGCATGTTAACTCTCCTCTGCAGGGCTGAGATGCCTCCCAGAGGGCCTTCCTAGCGCTAATCCCAGGATTTCTGACCTTAACCTCAGTCCACAGAGCTTCCTTCCAAGATGACCTGTGTTTAAATCTGCTGCTCTTTGGACCGTCGCCCCTCTGTAGAGTGGTTTACACTATCTGGTGTCTTTGCCTTATAACCCATCCTCCTTCAGCCACGTGTTCCACCCCTCCGAGGACAAGCCACCCCTCCCCAACATGTCTGCACCTTCATGCCTTTGCACACCAGGTGTCTGTGCCTGGAATATCTGAGTCCACTCCTTTCGGACCTTCATCATCCATTTTCTTTTAGGTCATCTCTTAAATAAAGAGGAGTATGGAACAGAGATTGGCAATCACAGCCTATGGCTAACTCCAGCACTTTTTTTTTTCTTTTTTTTATAAACACAGTTTTATTGGCATATGCCCACTGTGTGCATTGTCCATGGGTGATTCCCCACTACAATTCAAAGCTCTTTGAAGAAAATACTTGCTGACCCCTGCTCCAGGCCACCATTTGTGTTCAAATTCACCTCTGCTGCTTCCAAGCTATGATCTTGGGTTATTCCACATTCTTGAAAGGGGACAATAGTAATATGTCATGGCTTTACGGGAAGACTGAGGCACACAGGTACACAAAAAACCCTTAGCCCATAGGTGCTGCGATGATCATTAAGGGAGTGGGAGCATCTGTGTCGACTTGTTAAACAGACACAATTGATCCTCAGCAGAGACTGCAGACCGGGCTTAGCTTCCCCAAAGCAACATAGCAAGGCAACAAGTGTGGGCTTTGGAGTTTAAAAAAAACAAAAAACATAAGGTCCAAATTCCAGATCACAGTGACTTTTTTTTTTTAATGCTCTACATGGTTTACTAGCTAAGACTCTTACAAACATGACTTTTTGGCTGCAGCGGGGAAGCTGGAGAGCGCTGCACCTTCTGCAAGCTCATGGCAGGAGCCACCAATCACACGGTGGCACTGGCGACCCTTCCCAAGGCCACAGCTCCTGCGTCCTGCCGATGTCAGCCCTCGAGTCTCCCTGTGCTTGTGGCCTGGACTGGTGATCTACTGGGCATCAGGATTTCTGCTGATAGCTCTATGGAGTGGATCAATGAGAATCGCTTCCGAGAACGTGACTGTGGAATCCTCACCAACCCACTAAGAGTTCAGGATTCTCTGAGCCTCGCAACGGCGTCCAGCGGGCTCCTCAGCGGTAGATGGAAGCTTCGCACAAAATCGTGCTGGTGAACTCTGTGAAGGACTGGCTGGTCACAGGTCACTCTCTTAGGAACTGGACCTTTGTGGCCATCGTGGCACACAAGATCCGATAAAGGGCATAGCCTTGCCTGGCCTTGTGTCTCAGTCTCCATGCACTTCAGCTGGCCGGTGGGACAGGGCGCCCTGTGGATTGCAGAGAGCTGCCCGCCCTGCCAACTGAGAAGCCAGTTCATCACGACATCCTGCTCCTTCCTCCACTGTCCATCTTGCTTTCCCGGATGGCTGCCACCGGACAGAAAGGAAAGAGCCTTTCCCCCAACAGTGAATGAAAATTTGGGACCTAGATTTTTTTCTCATCTGGAAAACAAGGAAATTGAGAGCTGACTTTCAGGTTTATGGTGAGGATTCAAAGCAGCACACTTTTTGATTATGATTGATGGGTTAAAAACCTTTAGCTCCCAACAGCAGAAAGTAGACAGTTGGAAAAGGACAGTTTCCTTTCTCCCTTCTTGCAGGTCTTCTAAGATGACATCCACAGTTCCCAGCTCTAATCTTGCTTTGCTCACCTATCTCTAGAAACCCTTCCAAGTGAATTGTGAATGGGCCTCTGGGCAGACATTCCTGGGGCTGTTTCCCTCTGTTTCCTGGCGGCTAGTGCACCTCCCTGCGCTTCTCTCCAGCAACGGCCGGCTTATTCTTCCTCACAATCACTATTGGCCTCTAGGGGGAGCTCCAGACTTCATCATCCTTGGCTTGGGTCAATGGCAAAGATTGAGCCAGTCAACTAACAAGACATTCTGTAAATATTTGCTGAATGAAGGAAGAGGTGAGTGGAGGGACGGATATCAGGGATAAAGGGGAGATGTGGTTTCTGAAAACTTTTTCTCAAATCAAATTGTCCATGTCTGGATTTTCTCTTATTTGCTTTGTGTTTGGGTCCCTAGGGACACCCTCCACTTGGATGGCAGCAAATCCAGTCTTTCTCCTGCCGCCACCCCTCTTTTAGAAAGCTAGGTGTCAATCAAAAGGAAGACTTAAAGGGAAAGAACAGCCTGGCATGGGTGCTAAGGCCAGCTATTCCAGCTTCTGTGCAGAAATATTCTAATCTGGGATCATTTTCCTTGGCTGGTCCTCAGAGGGTGAGGACTTGAGAGCCAAAGGTGGAATCTTATGGGAAAGAGACAAAGTTGGCCTCTGAGCCTTGGGTCTTTGTTCGCTTTGGGCGAAAACATCCTGGGACATAGAAATTGAACTTATCTGGTGACTCTGTACATGTATGAGGAGTTACAAATAGAAATAAAATGTTCTTTTGCTTGAGCTTTTTCTCTCTTTTCTCAGGATTTAAGCCATGGTTCATGGTTGGTCAAGGATTGTGGATACCAGGTTTTAGCTTACTTGTACTTTTTGTTTTCTCTTCATCCTGGAAGGGAACAGAGTGTGGTTCCATTGAGGAAAGTTTAGCTCGTGGCTACATTTCCCATCGGTGGCAACGTCAGAATTGAATGTGGAGGAGTGTGACAAGTAGATTTCATGGCTTCTGTGCCTCACCACATGGAACTGGATATGCCCGGTAGATTGTAATGTGCTGATACTAGAGATGGTTGAATCTCGGGGGCCTAAAGGACTATGGAAGATAAAGCTAGAATTAAATGGATTTCACATAATAGTAAGACTGTTATTTATCTTTTCAACAAGCATTTCTGAGGACCTACCCCTTATTCCAGGGGCTGTGATTATATGAACAAGTGGACTCACTCCTTGTCTTCAAGGACTGTGAATTCTATCACACGATCCAGAGGTGATCGTGGCTGTCCAAGGGTAAAGAGAGTTATCAGAGAACATTTCAAGCAAAATAGTCATGTGATCAGAGCTATGTTTCAGATATGTTACGGAGGATGGTGTGGAGAATGGACTAGAGACAGAGACACCAGATGTGGGAAGGCCATTGAAGAATTCATTGCAATAATACCATAGAGATCACTTAGATTGAGATGGACAGAACCAACTAGAGAGTTCTCAGAAATAAATTTGGGGAAATTTTGTAATATTTTGTAATTAGGTCAATATTGGGCATAGAGAATAGAAGAATAGTGAAGGAAATCAAAGTCTTGAGTAGTGAGAAGTTGGTATATGGCACACTATACCAAGATAGGTGAGACTGGATGCCAAGTAGGTTTTCAGGGGAAAGGAGAAGAAGGGTTTTGAACACATTGCATTTGCTGTGCCTGGGTACTGACAGAAATGTGTCTAGTGGACAGTTAGATGTTTTCAAATGACCAAGAATCCCTCAGACATAGGTTAGAGATTCACATTTGGAAATCAAGAGGGAATTGCTCCAAACAGGGTGAGAAGGAGGAACCAGACAAGGCAAGGTGGAAACAACACACAGAGAAGGACAGACAGGGCTGACAGTCTTTGGTGGGAAATGTGGGAGCAGGGACGCCTCAAGGAAAGAATGGTGAAAGGTGACACTTTTGATGGAGAGATTGAGCGATCGAATCCAAAGACAGAAAGGGCCTTAGTGACTGAGAATGGTTGGTGTCATTGCTATTGATGGGGCGAAGACCAGACTGACACAGCTTGAGGTCAGTGAGGAAGCGGGGAGAACAAGAATCCTGGAGAATCACATCTTCAAGAAGTTAGGCAGTGGAGGCAGGAGGCTGAGACTAGTCACTGGTAGGACCCGGATGGTTAATGTTATGACTTTATTAGTGACTTGCCTTCCTGCTGAGACCTTTTCAGTGCCACCCAGTAGAGCTGTGACCCAAACATTTGCTTTCTTGGGGAGGTCTGTCCAAATGCTGGCGATAAGATTCTCTCGTTTTGTGCAAGAGTATCTGTGACTACTGAAATACCTGAGTGCTAAGTAGTCTCTCTGAAAAACAATTAATTATACGTTTCTTACATAATAGACATTTTGACTTTTGGAAATCAGTGCAGATGGAAACCCTGTCCTTGACATTGTGGCCATCTAAGATTCGGCCACTTCCTTAGTGGCAATGGGCCAGCTACTCTGAGTCTGGTTTCTTTATTTATAAAACAGCAACAATATGTCAATAAGGGAGTTTTGGAGACTGGCATCCTGCACCACTCATTTTCTTGGCGCCGAGCAGAGAGGGCCTCTCAATAATGTTGGTCTTTGCTTACCCACACCCTACCAGCATTTGATTACTCCGGTCTGAGCCAACTCCCTGAACAAATGTTTCCACCTTAGATTAAAATTAATGCAAAGACAGGGACCAGCAACACATCCTGTAAGGGATGAAGAAAATGGCATTAATTTTGTAAATTAATAAATATGCAAATGGAAGCTTTGTATGGAAGAGACTACATAAGCAGGAAGTGAATTGTGTTGTAAATTATGCATTGCCATATGGAGTAGATACCCTTGACTTAGCATGCGAGGCCGAGAACGCTGGAGCAGACCTTGCTGTAATGACTTCTGAGAATGAGTGGCAGGCCCCTCCAACAGCAACCCTGGTGCTGAGTCACACAGCTGGTTCTTAAGTGGCCAGGGAGGGTCCCCCAGTGAACCCGCTGCTCCCCAGCCATGGCTGAGGACATCTGGAGAAGGCGATCGGGTGGCCACCATGAGGATGGACACCCATGAGCTCCTGTGAATCGGCACGGGGTACACTGAGCTCACAGCCCGGGGTTGGGAGGGGGCTAGTTTCCAGGATGAGAGGCCTCTCCTGGGCTTCCAGATCCTTGGCTGGCAGCACCACAATTACAACTCCAAGGCAGGTGTGACTGGCCTGGGGAAATGCGCGTGGCTGCTGGATTAATCTGTCAATCATTAGGAAACAAATAGTTTAGGAACAGTCCAGGTGTTCCACATTGTGCTAAATAGATGCTGCGGGGCTGCGGTTCTGTTCTGAGTGTTCAGCAGAATCTCCCAGGGAACTAAGGTTTCTGGGCTCCAAAAACAGATTCCTGGGCCTCCTTTCTGCAGAATCCTGATACGGCAGAGCTGGGCTGGGCTGGGGAGCGGAGAGGAGTTCCGTTTCCAAAATCCCAGACAATTCTGATGATCAGCTGGGATGGGGCCCAAGGCTGGAGAGAAGGTTTGTCCTCGATCCTGGCCTGTGAGGGTCCTAAAACCTGCTTGGGGAACCTTGGGGAAGGTGGGGTCAGGTTTTAGGTTCCAATCCTGGCTTGTGTTCATTAACTGTAAGCTTAGTCGTTGGGTAGATGGGGAGCCCAAGAGAGAGATATCTACTCCCTGGGTAGTAAAGGGGTTGGGTGCATAAGCCATAGATGGTTGTGGCTAACAGGAGAACTCAGGGAATCATTTGAAGCTGGAGGGGCTGCTGCCGCAGGAGATGGGATCCAAGAGTCTCCTCAGGGCCTGAGAGCTGGACCAGGGCTGGCCTGAATTGCCAGTCGAAGATGGCCTTTTGGTCATTGGGGGTCATTTTTACTTGGGGATGCTAAGCAGTGCAAGCATATCTGATTGGGCTTGAAACCTGTGTGTCCAGTGCTTATAGAGGTGAGGATGTTCAAGTGGGAAACCACAGCGGTAGACCCAGCCAGCTCACAAGAAGAAGAGTTGTGAAAAAGTTCCTCTCTCCCCTCCAGTAATGATGCACTGCAAAGACCCATGTTGCAGTGTCCTGCTTTTCTCTCTCCAGGGTCTTCTCAAAGCAACAGCTCTCTACTCATCCTGCCCCTCACCTGGCACTGGCCTCACTCCTACGTCCCTCGAGACGGAGACGTAGAGGCCAGTCTGGTGAAAGGGGGAAGGAAGGGCAGCAGCCAAGCCCCTTCCTTCCTTCCTTCCCTCCCTCCCTCCCTTCTCACTCTATATTTAATACCACACCCACCATCAGAGTCCCATTGGCAGGGACACTTGGATCCCTATGATGGGCAGCCTGTCTCACGAATTGAAGAGGTCGGGTTTGGGCACTGCTGGTAGGGAAACTTGTCTGCAAGAACCTGGGCAGTTCTCCAGAGCAGTTTCAGAAACAGCACATCTGGGTTACAACCTGGAGCCGCTGAGTTGGCAGCTCTAGAAAGGATCTGGGGTCCTGCATGCTCCCCTCTCTACTTCCCCTTCCCACTGTGCAGCAGTCCCGAAGGGCTGGCCTGGCCGGCGCTGACGCTCTGCAGCAGGGAAAACTCACCGCTTATGAGACACCAGGAAAGCAAAGCTTCTGCAGCCACGCTCCCACCTCCTCTGTCACTAGAGAAGCACGGGCTTTGCAGGGAATCCTGTTTGCTTCGTGTGCAAAGCTGTTGGACCTTGGACACCTCACCCAGGTCGCAATGTCTTCATCTGTACAATGGGAACGCTAAGAAACTGATCTCACAGGGAAGCTGCCAGGAGGCAGTAGTTGAAAGGCAGGAGTCTGAGGATGCGCGGAGGGCGTCTTCCCAGGCAGCCCCCTTCCACTTAAGAGTTCTGCACCTCCTGGCTGAATGAAGCCCGCGACCCTGCCCCTCCTCTTCTCATCTCCAAGCTAAACATCCCCATGGATCCACAAGTGCTGGCTGCGTTTGCCATCCCCTGAGGTGCCTCATTTTACAGCTGGGCAAACCACAGCACGCCGAGTTCACGTCTCTGTAAAGTCATGCAGCTCCAGAAATGTCTGGGCAGCAGGTGGCAAAATGGTGTTGTTATCAGAACCACATAGATAATCATGCCTTGCTACTAATAATTCTCCATCTAGTTCGTGTTCGATGGTTTGCAGGGGGCTTCCGCGTCTCTTACCGCACGCAGAGTTCCCGACCACCCTGGGGAGTTGGGGCAGCATTTAGTGCGCTGATACCAAGGCCCACACTTGGGGAACACATGGGCTCCATCCACAGTCTCACCCATCTTTCTCATACCCTCAGGGCAGGGAAAGGGCAGGGATGATCAGAGAAAGAAACCAAGAAAGAGCAAAATGCTGGTATGAGCCTGCAGCGTCCTTTACCCAGCCGGTCCTGAGGCCCCAGGCTGCTCTCTGACGTGAGGCTCCTCTCTCCCTAAACAGATAGGGATCTTCGGATAAAGTCAGCATAGAGGACAGGAAAACCGTGTTCCAGCTAATAGGAGCACCCTGGTGGCCTAGTGGAGAAGATCACCTGATGCAGTCCACATACATGCCAAGGACCCAGGTTCTTGTCCTGGTCCAGGGAAAACAACCAAGATGAACAACTAAATATAATAAAATAAAATGGCTTTTCCTCCTCTCTCTTCCTGCCTACCTGTCAACTCACCTTCATTCCTGCCTGCACCTTTCCTTAAAAAAAAAAAAAAAAAAAAAAATTACAAGCAGCCAGAACCAGAGCTTTTTCCCTGAGCTGAGTCATTCCATCCTACAGTCAAGGTCAAGGTTTAGCTGGCACCAGCACACCTGTGTGCACCTGCTGGCCAGCATTAGGCCTTGGAACATGTACTCGGGGCCTCCGGGGCAGACAGATTGGTGACCGTGGCTCAGACCCAACATCCAGGCTGGGTGTTCCTCCTCCGCAGGTCAGGGAACTTGGCCATCTGTGCACTTCCTCTCCTTGGCCTTCTGCTCACTGGCAGACCCCGGTGCTGGGGCTGGTTGCCCTAGGCTTGTCAGTCTGCTTAAGGACTCCCGCCCAGGTCTGGGCTGGCCTGAATGTCCCTGAAGGAAAGAAGAGACACAAAATCCATTCAGCCTCACGGTCCTCTCACAGGATACTGGATGGCTGAGACGGGGGATGCAGCAGTTATGCTGGGTGGGGCTGTTGGTTCGGCAGGTGGGCTGGAGGAATGGGCTCAAAGCGGCAGGTCGAACCGAGGGGAGCGTACTTCCCGCAGTGGGAGGAGTGGGAGGCAGAAACTTTTGAGACAGAATTACAGCATGGGTGGGAGACGGAGGGAGTCAGTGCTGGGCAGAAAATGAGTGTGCCAATGTCTGGGTTATTGTCTCAAGGAGGGTACATGGGAGAAAGAAAGGAGCCTGGCTCTAGCCCAGCTCATGGCTCTCTCTTCCTTCCGTATCTCAGCCTTCTGTCTTTGTGGGCACCATCCCCTCCCTCCTATATTATTGTTGATCATGCCTTCATTAAAGTTTGCACCTTTGGTGCTGTGTGTGAGGTGATGGTGAGGTTGGTGAGTTCCTGCAACACGAGTGGCTCTAGGAACAGGAAGGTCAGATTGAAGCCAATGTATGGCAAGTAGTCGCAGTCCCCTGGCCTCGGGGACCTGATGGGGACCATCGGAGGGCAGGCGTGAGGAAGGCCCAGCAAACCTGTGACTAGTACATTCATGTCTTTGCAAGGGCTATAGCAGAAATCAACTTGTCATTTTTCAATTTCTCTCAGCAAGTTTTCCTTCTTACATTTAATAGGCTGTTCTTTCCAAGATGCACTTCAAAGGTAAAGCCTTCAGTGACTATTTCCAGAGAGCTGGCAGATTGACTTCCTGAGATTGGAAGTGCTTGGAAACTTCATTCTTGGATGACTTTGAGCAGATTTGGATTTAGTGGAGTTGAATTCAAGTCTTAGCCCAATTTCGTATTTTTTTTTTTAATGACTCGACTTTATTTTTCACTGCTGTTTTAGGTTCTTAGCCAAATTGGGTAGGAGAGACAGAGATGTCTCCTGTGCCTCCATCACGGCCTCCCTGTTAACACTCCCCACCTGAGTGGGGCATTTGCTAGAATTGGTGACGCTACATTGAGGCATCATTATCACCCAAGTGCACTCATGGTGCTGGACATTCCAAAGGTTTGGACAAATGTCTAGTGGCACATATCCATCACGATAGTATCAACGGAGCATTTTCACTGCCCTAAAATCCCTCTGTGCTCTGCCTGATTGTCTCTCTCTCTGCCCCCCTTCAGCCCTGGCAACCACCGATCTTTCAACTGTCGCCATAGTCTAGCCTTTTCCAGGATGAAATAGAGTCACATTGGTTCTACTTTTTACAATTAGGTTGAACCAGGTGAAATTAACATTTTACAGGTCAATGTCAGCAGTTTCGTATGGTTTAAGTAATAGCTGGGGGGACATTGGGAGAGTCACTCAGTGTCTCTGATGCTCTTCTGCTTGTGCCTGTGAGTCTTACTGTGGAGTCCAGCCCATTCCACCATCCCAGCACCCCTGCTGGCCCCAAGTCCTGTGGTATGTCTGAAACCTCTAGGTTCAAGCTCATTTTTGCACCTTCCAGTGTTGCTATAATCAGAGTTACAGCCTATTCTACCTGGGTCTTGCAACAGACCCAGCTGAATGACTGCATAGCCTGTTCCTCTTATAAACAAAGGTAATGTCTACAGGCTTGGTCCCAAAGGCATTTTTACTCTGCTTTGTTGCATTCATGTCCTTGTCACTGCGGAGGATATAGGACCTGGATGCCTCAGTGGGACTTTCTGGTTTGGACCCTCCTCACACCTCAAGCTCTGCTCCATCCCCCCACCACTGCCCCTCTGCAGACCAGGCACTCAGACCTCACACCCTCCCTCCTGCACAGTTTACTCAAAGCCTTGGTACAGCCCTGCTTCCCCCGTCTTAATGCCCTGGACTTTATCCTCACCTGGAATCCTATTCAGCTCATCCCTCTTCACCCTCAGGTCCTCAGCACTTTCTACTGTCTGTGTACATGACCCTGTCCTGCTCTGGGCTCTGAGCCAGGGATGGGAACTCGGCCTTATTCATCTTGGCATCCCCAGTGCCACGTTCAGTCAATATTGATTGAAGGGATGAGCGAGTCAATAAGTGACTACATGGGGGCACAGCAACATGGGAGGATAAAGGCCAGCAGCTGTTCCATCCCAAAGCAGAATGATGCTACTCTGAAATTCTTAATCATCTCTTCTGAAAACCCCAAGCTCTGAAGTTACAGACAAAGATCTTAAGATTGTATTTCAGGCATGAAATTTCTGAATGACAGGAACAAAAACACTTGCAAGGACAAAGAGAATGCTTTTTATATAAATTCTAACTAGTGATCCAACCACCATTGGTCCCAGTGTGCTACTGGTCATCGGGAAGGAAGCGTGTGCATGTGTGTATGTGTGTGTGTGTGTGTGTGTGTGTGTGTGTGTGTGTGTGTGTGTGTATTGGGGGGAGTGAGTGGCAGATAAGTAACTAAAGCTTCTGACAGGGCCCTTAAGAAGCGCTGTATTTATGCTGTGATCAGTTTCCTATCCACATGGTTTAGCGATGCTGTAGATTCATTACAAAGTCCAGTCAATAGCAAACAAAGCTGGCAGAGGACAGAAGCTGAGAAAGACTGCATCAGATAGCTCCTTTCGTCTGGTGACAGTGAAGACCTGGAATGTCCTACCCAGCCACTCACTGACTGTAGTTCTCTTTATTCTTCCAATAAATATTTGGGTGCTGTCTGTATAAACTATTAACCTCTATTCCTGAGTCCTTTCTCCTCCTGTCATTGAAACAGTAAGGACTATGGGTTACCCAACAGGCCAAAATAACCTCTCTCTGTAATTTTCCTGAGAGGTGAGTACTGCAGTCAGATGCTCTGTGTTAACTGACCATCCACAGCCTGGCCTTTCCAACAGAGTCTGGGGGACAGATGGGAGACAGGATGAAGGGAACAGCCTTTTGCTGGGCCTCAGAGCTAATGAGGCTCTGCTAGGGTGCAGCTGTCCTCTGTGGGGCCTGGGTGACCTCTGGTCAGGAAGACTGCCTGGGAAGCGTGGAGAAGAAGGGGTAGTTGATGAAGATGGGTTCCAGAATCTTCCATCTCACCAGGCTGCTCTTGACATTCCAGGCACAGAAGATATGGGCAACCACCAGCCCCACGTGCAGAAGATGTAGACCTGGTGCTATAATTCCAACTTGTCATCAATCTAGGGTACATCTCATTACCATCACAGGCACTCTGCTTTCAGATCTTGGTAGGCTGTATACAAACTTATTTCTGGAGGCTCAATACACACACACACACACACACACACACACTCACACTCACACTTTTATTCCATAATAGACACACACATCATTAAAGATGGAATGAGTTACAGTTATTAATGTGACATTTCAAGTTGTGTAAACATTTAATTAGACACATTAGTGTTTGGCTTTCTAATTTGCTCCTCGCCTTTTGGAACCAAAGTATCTCTTTTTTTCAGGTGTAGCTATAAGCACTGTGGAGATTTTCAATGTCTCTTCCAAAGTGTCCATTGAAATCGTTCTCACCAGGAGCAGCTGGGCACTTTCCATGTGCTAACACATGGTTACAGGCACCTGCACAGGTGACCTGGCCTCTCGGGGTCTTTCCTACTTGATAGGCCTGTGAGTCTTATACTGGAACTTACCTTTCTGAGCTGCTCCCAGCTGGGCTGGCCTCACTGTGCTTTTGAGTTCTCTCTTCACCATCCTCTGCGAGGGAATCACCTGCTCGGATGTTGAATTCCCTGTTTTGGATCTCAGACCTTACTCTTCCTCAGGGCATGTCCTCCTTTTGGCAAACCACATCATATAGTAACTTCTAGAGCAAGGTGCTTAGAAACCTGGGAAGTGATTTCCCTTAGATTCTCAGGAAACTGGCACCAGCAATTTCCTTTACACACACACATACACACACATTCACACACACTCACAAACACACATTCACACACACTCATTCTCTTCCCTTCCCAACACGTGCACATGAAAAGCTTTGTTTAATAAAATTAGAATTTTGAACTTGGGTTCCATTTACATCTTAGTTAAAACTAATTTGCCTCATGGCAATGTAGAGGACTCTGATTAACTACTGCCAGGTATGTTCATATTCTAGGGGTAGGAAAGAAAAGCACAAAAATGAGTTTTGTGCACTGAATCGTGTCCCCTACCTCAATTCAGGTATTGGAACCCTAATTCCCAATGCAACTGGAATGGGAGATAGGGCCTGGAGGTATTTAGGATTGCATGGGGTCTCAAGGGTAGGGTCCTAAACAGAATGGAATCCTACCCTGATAAGGGAAGGATCACCAAGGATGCCCCGAAAAGACTGTGAGGCACAGTCAGAAGACAGCCATCTATAAGCCAAGAAGCGAGGCCTCAGGAGGAACCAACCCTGCTGGCACCTTGATCTTGGACTCCAGTTGGACCTGCAGACTCAAAAGCAAGTAAATATCCACTTTTTAAGCTACCTTGTCTGTGGGGTTTCCTTCTGGGGGTCAAAACAGCCAAAAACAATGACTATCTTGAGACTTTTAGCTCACTCTGTAAGATAATATTTCCTTATCTGATCCTAGGAGAAGTTAATTGAAATGGTAAACATCTTTAAAGGGGCTAAATAAGGTCTCCCTTCAAAGGATGCTCAGGATTTGCTGACTGAAGAGGTGCACTTGGCCTCCTTCCCCTGGAGGTTTCCTTGCTGTAGGTCTCAGGGAGTCTGGAGCTGGTGTGAGGTCTCTGGACTGGGTGTAACCCTTGAGTCTTCAGCTCTGATGGAGTGATTTCCCAGCATCCCTGCCACTCCATGCCCATGTGTCATAGATCTGTCATTTGAAAGTTAAATCATCAGCCTGGATGGTAGCCAGGGGTGGGGAATCATTCTCCCCTCTTCTACCTTTCGGTGAATGTACCTGTTTACTTACCGATAAGTTAAAATGCTCCCTGCCGCGTTTCACAAATACTCCAGCAAATCCTTGAGATTTATTTTAACGATTGATTAGAAAAGTCAATGTTGAACACAGAGGATTAAAAAAAGAAATACTTGAAATCCACTTCACTTTCTGCTATCTCAAAGGCAGCCTCGGCACCTCCAAATTTATGCCGCCACAGGCAGACGGGCGGGAAATTCTGGTGTTCATACTGCATATTCTATAGATTGGAAAGGACCCTGGACCAGCCCTTAAAAGACACTGATCCTCATCTCTATCCACTCTTTGATGGCATAACCTTCCCAAACCCCATTGCTTTTATGATGTTTAAAAAATAGCAAAACATATAGTACGGAATTCACCATCTCACCCTCTTTTTCAGTGCCCAGAGTAGTAGTGTTAAAAAGATGAAACTTGTTGAGCAACCGACTCCTAGAACATTTTCTTCTTGTAGAACAGAAGCCCTGTACCTATTAAACCACTCCCCTGTGCCCCCTCTACCTAGCCTTCCTCTCTCAGTTTCAAAATTTTGACTTCTTTTTTCACTGTTAATAATCCTCCTCTACCAAAGAAAAAAAATTAAATCATCATCATCCCCACCTCTAATCTCTCCCATAAGGCTTTATCAAGTCCTAAGAATTTGCTCCAGAAGCAAAATCACTCTTCAATGCCCAGTGTTATTTCAGTCCAGAGTCAACTTCATTGGGGTGCCTAAGGATCATCTTGAGAGATATTTGGCTTTCGGCTTCAAAATCTCAAAGTCTAGTTATTTTGAGATGTCCAGAACTTGACTTGTGTATGTGCTCTAACAATTTCGAGAAGAACTAGAAAAATCTGTTGAAAGGATTTATTTGGGGGAAACTTTTAAATGTAGGTAGCAGGTGGCCCTGGTAGAGTAGTGTTTGGGCCCAGTTCATGTGCATTCCAAGGACTCAGGTTCACATCCCAGGGTACGACCAAGATGGACAACTAAATAAAAATCAATAAGATGCTTTCCCCTCCTCTCTCTTCCTGCCTGTCTGCCTGCCTACTCACCCTCATTCCTGCCTGCACCTTGCCTTTAAGAAAAATACAAACAGTAAAATGTGGAGTAGAAATTCATTAACTGGCTTAGTCTCTCCTCTTAGAGTATCCTCATTCAGGCCTTAGTACATTGTAGTTGAATCTTCTTCATCTTATACTTTGGCCAGCTGGCTTCCAAGGAGAGTTGAGGATTGATACATAAGAAACCTGGAGGGCAGGTTAAAACCTTCGGCAGAATTTCTGTTAACTATCATTTTCCTTCTTTCATTACTCATTTCTTTCTTTGTATTCATTCAAACATTTTCAGAGCATTTACCATGGTATGTGAACAGTCTCGAAGCAGAATTCTTCTTTTCTGCAGAACTTCAGTTCTGTTCTGAAGCCCTTCAACTCGTTGGATGAGGAAGCTTCTTTCTTTAAGTCAACTGATTATAGATGCTAGCCACATCAAGACACCCTTGTGGCAACGCCTAGTGTGTTTGATGACAAAACTGGGTAGTGTCACCTAGTCAGGGACACATGAAATCGCCATCACAATTTCCTATTGACAACTGACCTTCCAGCTCCAGTCTCTGCTCCAGTTCCCCTCCATGCCATGTCCAGACACAGTTTACTAAAGGACATCTCCAGGCAGATCTCCTTTGCCGGACATCCATCACCACTAGATGAAGGCCAATGCTTCCTACTTCTCCTCACCCCACTCCCACCACCAGGCTTTCTCACAATGTGCCCCTTTGGCATTGCCTAGGACTGCATCTCTCCTCCAGATCTGCCTATCAAAATCCTCCCTTTTTCAATCAACA
This sequence comes from Solenodon paradoxus, assembly GCA_004363575.1. Taxonomy (NCBI): domain Eukaryota; kingdom Metazoa; phylum Chordata; class Mammalia; order Eulipotyphla; family Solenodontidae; genus Solenodon; species Solenodon paradoxus. The sequence goes on from RJWH01002961.1 coordinate 49,198, forward strand.
TGTCCAGTATCCAGCTCATGAGCTTACTTCAAAATATTCTTCTTCAACTGTATTTCAGGAGCTCAGTTAATGTATTCCTTCCCCTTGCATGGGCAAGGAATTTCAAATAAAAATGTAATAGATCGCAGATTGGGGGAAGATATTGCCAATGCCTAAAACAGCCTATGGAATAATTCCTTAGCATATACAAAGAAATTCTTCAAACCAACACAAAAGGACAAAGAAAACCAATAGAAAAAAAATGGGCTAAAAATATCCCAAGGCAATTCACAGAAGGGGAAGCCCTGGTAAGACAGCATGTATAGGGAAAAATGTTCAAACCCACCAGTCATCAAATAGGTGAAAATTATAACAACAATGAGCTACATCATCGTCCTGACAGCAGAACAATTAGAAAGTTAGATAATACCAAATGTTAGGTAGGATGTGAGTGATTTCGTGTCTCTCCACATCTCCATCTATCACTCAACTGATCTGAGTATCTTTAGACTCCTTAAGGGGAGTTTGTCTCTGAGCCCAATAACTAAATTCAACGCACATTTTGCCGTCTCTACTTCAAAGTTCTATTGGCTTATGAAATATAACTTGTCCAAAACTTGCGCTGTGTTTTTTCATGATTCTCCACCTCTATTTCTTTTCTGGAGGACCAGCTGTCAGATACAAGATTTCCTAAACCATTCAGATTCCTACTTCCTCCCTCTCCCTTCCCCCTTTATTTATTAATGTGTATTTGCGTGTCTTAGATATCGCCCATGCTGCCCCAACTCCTGCCCTCCTCATTGCTTTCCTGAATTACCAAAGTTTCTTCTCATTCGGTCCCTTTCCTTACCCTCTTGGCAACTCGTTGGATAAGAAGTGATTTTTATTTGCCAGCTACTTAGACACAAGAGTGAAGAAACCCACCCCTTGACATCAGGGAGCCTGCCCTGCTCTGGTGAGAGGGAAGAACACACACAGAGCAGCAATCCCCTGAGATGGAGAGGACAAATGTAGTTACTATGGGAACAGGGAGAAGGGGTCCCAATACTCCTATCCACCCACGGAGCACCACCCATGTGATCTTCCTAAAACACAGGTCTGATCATATGCTCCAAAGGCTCCCTTTGCTTTTAGGATGAAATCTTTGGCATGGTGTTAGTTCCTGTGTGGGCTGTCTTCACCAAATTTTACAAATTCTCAGAATGCAAGAAACTACTCACCTAAGGACCCCCACCACCCGCTGCCCACCCTTCCCCGACTTCCTTCCTTTTGTCTCTGGATGGGCCAACGTGTAGCACCCAGAATAAATTCAAAAGTATTTGGGGTTGTTGAAAATCAGTTACAGTTCTAATCAGGTTGCCTATTAAATATCTGCCATTTGGCTATCATTCCACCACTGAAGAATGTACAGAGATAACAAAGCGGCCACTATGTTCACTGAATGTCAGCAAGGTGCCAAGGGTTTGGCTCAGCATTCTCAGGGTGGCAGAGATGAAAGGCCACACGCTAGCACCAGCTCCCTCCGTCTGCACTCCACAGCGCTGTGCCTACACGGATGCCCAGCTCCTCGCATCCCAAGGCTGCATCTCTCTCAGTATCCCAAATGCTCGCTGAAACATTTTCTGTTTCACTGGTGGAAAGTCAGAATCTCCCCTTGAGGCTCCTTCTACCAAGCGGCACTCGTCCTTCTGTCCTGTGTCATCTTGGCATAAGTGTACCACTAAGCCCCACCCCCAGAGCAGGGATGTTGTCTGGCACCCCTAGGTATTCAGTGAATGCACTGAAAAATTCATGAAAAATAGTTCTTGTCTGCTAGGAGCTCATAATGCCCTTTAAACTCTGGAGTCTCCACCATACCTGATTATCTTCTGCTGCTTCCCCAAGACTTAGACCGACCCCCCCAACCTCCCCCCCACCCCGCCAGACCAGCCTGACTCCTTTGCTGTTCTTAGAATATGTCACTGACTTCCAAAATTCCATTGGCATGAATATTGAGAACCCAGCCCTGGAGTGGAGAACTAGACTCAGCCCTAGATGCTCAGGAGAAAATGATAATGAGCTGAGGTTCCTACACTTAAAGAATGTGCTGACTAACAGAGGAGGAAGGCAGCATCAAAGAAAAGATAATCAGACCCTGTGGAAATGAAATTTCATGAGGGGACTTGATGGGGCTGCTGAAGCTCCTCCCCTTACTGGGATGTTTGCTAACCCTCTCTGCGCACCTGCCCCCATATCCCTTTAAGTCTTAAGGTTCACTTTGGGAAATCTTCCCGGATTACTGCAGGCACTGCCCATCCCCCAGCACATTTATCACATGTGTCAACAAACCATGGTGACTCTTGCCACCAGCAAAGCTGCACTGAGCATCCGCACAAGTGCCTGAGGTGCATGTGGCAAGCCTGTCTTCTGGAATGCATGGTGCAGCCCTTCCATATTTTTGGAACCAGGCTTTGTGCAAAAGTGCAATTTCAGGAATCTTTTTGCTCACTCATTTACTGGCAAGCGAGAACCCCAAGCAAGGCATCCCAGCCAAGGCGGGCCGATCCCATGGCCCCCAGCCTTCTCCCTCACTTGTCCTCACCTGACCTCAGTGTGATTCCTCCCTGCCATGTGTAGCCTTGAATAGTCTTCCTTTTTTCTCCCCAGTCTCAGCCTCCTGCTGAAAAGTTCCTGTTATATTTAGCTCGCTTGTAATGACTTGCGAACTCCTTGCCAGAGCTCGGGGCAGATCGCACAGCTCCCAAAAGCCTCCGCTCTCTCCTTCCACCTGGGAATAAACCTGTTGGGTGGGTCTCTTGCAAGGAAGTGGGACGTTTGATAACAAGCAGTGTGTTAGGCCATATAAACCACCAGGGTATGGGAGTGCAGGGGTTGAAATAACTATCTTACTTTTGATATTTATTCTATTTCTAACTCTTACGCATGTCTGCAAGGTTCTATGATTATGTCCATTTTTGCAGATGAAGACAATTAAGACACAGAAAAGAAAAAGGACTTGATTAAGAGCTAGTTCTTGGAGGCCACTCATGCATTGAGGTAAGTGGTTTTAATACAATCTGAGATGTGTTATAATGCAAGACTACATAGAGCGATGGCTCTTTAATTATAGTGAACTAGTGAGCATTGGAAATACCCAGAGGACTCTTTAAAACACAGGTGACTGGCCCCACCACTGGAGTTTCTGATTTTGGAAGCCTGGGGTAGAGTCTAAGAATTTGCATTTCTAGCACGTTCCTGACATGCAGCTGGTTGGGAGAGCGCCCTTTGAGAATCAATGTGGTAAAACATGAGTGAGCCCAGAGCTGAGAGAAACTAGCAGAGATTTGGGGGCAGTTAAGGGAAGGCTTTATTGGGAAAGTGGCCCTTGGACTGGGCTGGAAGTTTGGGTGGATGTCTCCAACTCATTGAAAAGTGCTTCCAGGGAAAGATGGCGCCCCTGCTGGGCACAGACTTAATAGACTCCAGGCGAGTTGAATTGTGCTAAGTACTCCTTAATCATGTAGAGTTGGGTTGACTTTGCCAAGATTGCCCTGGCAGAGTGGGGGGCAGGGACTGGCAGGCAAGCTTGAGAGCAGAGGGAAAGCCAAAGTGTTTAAGGTGTGCCCTGGTGGAGTAGCACTTAGGTCACTTGCCTCCGAAGGAGCAAAACCCATGTACCAGGGGCCTGGGTTTGAACCCTGGGTCCAGGGGAAACAACCAATGTGAACAACTCAGTAAAAATAAATAAGATGTTTCCTCCTCCTTTCTCTTCCTGCCTGCCTACTCACCTTCATTCCTGCCTGTACCTTTCCTTTTGAAAACAAAAAACAAAAACAAAAGAAAATGAGAAAATAAAAGTTTAAACTGGGCGCAGTCTACATATATCCCAAGGTTCCCCATTGGAGACCCAGAGCCAGGGAAACAACCAGTGAGGAACAAATAAATAAAATAAAGCGCTTCTTCCCCTCTCTCCTCCTGCCTGCGTGACTGTGCACATCTTCATCCCTGCCTGCCCCTTTCCTTCAAAGAACAAAACAGAAACAAAAACAGGAAAACAAAATGTTTTGACCTCATCCTCTGTGTGCTGGGTTTGTCTTTTTGTTTGTTTGCAAAAGAGTAATGTAGTTTGGGGGAGAGGGAGGGAGAAAACCCAGTTGCTTTTTAATTGTTTTTTCATTGAAGATTAAAAAAAAGTACCAAAAACTAACTGTGCCAAGAAATGTTAGGGGTCTGAAACCCGTCTATAAAAATGACAGCATCCTGCGCTCATGGAAGGAAACCCATGCTGCCGCTACCCCATTTTACAGATGAGAAAAGTGAGGTTTAATGAAAGCACAAGCAACTTTCTTGAGAGCACCTGAGTAGGGACTGAAGTTGAAAGGATTGAGTTGTGTTTTACACTGTGCTTTCCACGCTGACATCCATGGGTTCAAGGGCTGTGTCTCCACTTTTCCTTTCCCCCCACCTGGTCACATCACATCTGGAGCTGCTCTGGCTGAGGTTGGTAAAAGTATCCTGAGCTGGCAGGCCATTCCTTCCCCCTGCAGGGACCCTGACCTCAACACAAAGCCACAGGCACTTGCTGTTTTGAGGATCTTGGTGTTCAGAGTGCAGGGGTGTCATTCCGAGGGGATGAGCCAGATCCGTCACCGTCAGACCCGAAGGTTTTTTTTGCTTCTTGCAAACTCAGGGTTTTTAGCTCTTCCAGGCTGATCAGAGATAGAGTGCGACAATCGCGGCTTAAATCTCAGCAAGTGAGGAGGCGAGGCAAAGAGAGGTAGCGGCATAAAATAAAGCACGCTGACTCTTTTTGGGAAGATAAAATATAACTCTTGGTACAGGCAACACAATAAAAGCCCTTGGAGAACAGAGAAGATCTTTGTCAGGAATTGTATCTCATTCAGTACCATTGTTTCACTGTGTCCCTTTCAGAAGGAAAGTGATTCATCTTGCTTTTTGTTCCAGGTTGCCTTGTATTTTTCCCCTCTGCAGAAATTTCTCTGCCATTCGTCGGCAAGCACTTTTTTGTCTCCCTTTGCTTCCCAAACAGCACTTTCATCCTCAACATGTTTTTGCTCAGCTCTCCCCACCCCATTCCACAGTTGTTTCTCCTCGCTTTGTCAGGCAGTGATTCAGACACGACCAATGAGACGGCTGGCAAGTGGGTTTTAAAAATGATCATACTGAGCCTGCTCTTTGGAACTGCGTGTGCACGTGTGTGTGTATGTGTGTGTGTGTGTGCAGAGTCTGTGTGCCTGGCTACAGCATCACCATCATTATTCTCTCCGGGCATGTGTTTGAGCCTCTCGCAGGAGCGTCTTTGCACTCCCAAGGACCTGAAGTCATTGCTACGCCAGACCGTTATCCCACTCAGGACCAGGCCTGCTGCACGAGAAGAGACGGAGAACGCTGTTCATTACGATGCTGAAGTTAAAGAGCAAATGGCAAGATAAGAGAGAGGTCCCAAGGGCAGATTTACAGTCTCTGTTCCCTGCACTTACAGAAAGAAGGATAAAATTCATAATGGAAATTTATTCTTCATTATGACTTTTCAGAAGCCTTTGGGGGAAAAAAACGATTAAAGGAACTCTGATAGCTTCTTGGCGCCCCTCTATCTGCCAGGTGCAATGTACTTTATCTCATTATCTCCTTTTGTCTTCAAGTAGCCTTCTTAGGGCATCGGGACCGAGGTTCACAGACACCCAGTGATTTTCAAAGAGCTGTTCAGCTCCTAAGTAGCAGAACTTGATTTCAATCTTCGGTCTCTTGACGACGAAGACGGGTGGCTGGCATGTAGTGAGGTGGCCGGGGTGGGAGGCTGGTCCGGATCAGCAATAAGTGACCTGGGGTGATTCTTGGGGTGAATTCCTGGGGGCGAGCTCTTCTGAGAGCTTTACCCAGGCCTTCCCAGGGACTGTATGTGTGTGAAGGTCACCAGGCCTGGACACTGTCAAACCGGCTTAGCTGTGGGTTCTCGTCATGCTAAGTGGCCTTGGGGAGAGGTCACATTATTTACCTTGAAGGGTGGCGTTCTGGGAACCTTCTCATCTATGTGATGGGGTCTTTGGCATTGCACCCCAATCAGAGGTGACCAGTGAACTAACTGTGTCTTTGCCCCAGCATCCTGGGCCCACCGCTGTGTGGCCTCTGGGAGAGAGAGACGGCTGCTGGGTGTCCAGTCACGGTCTCCTCTTCCCTTCTCCTCTGGGTCTAGGGCCCTTGTCATCTGACCTGTTTTCCACACCTCATCCCTGCTCAACACTCCTTTTCCGCCACATCGTCACCTTTCTTCCTAGTGGACTGGGGTCCCCCAGTTCCTGCTTTGTCCCTGAGACTCCCTCCCTCCCAGGACGTTTGAAAAACTACATACACATCCAAACACATGTATTTACATATAATTGAACTACATTTAAGAAGCATATATATGAACGTATATAGGAATTACAGCTCAAACATGCATGAACTCTATATAACATGAAATACACACATTATTCAAAACCATGTATTATTCACATATTCATATTCATTCATCTGTGTGCATATGAATCAAAACCCTGCATGTGTCCATACATCACACACACAAATGCATTTTGCATTTTTATTTTAGCTTGGGTCCTCTTTGAGTTCCAGGCTCAAAAATCCTGCTGCCGACTCAGATTTTCCAGAAGCCTATTTCATAGAAATCCAAAAGTTGCTTAGCCCAAGCAGGATGATTGCATCTCCCCGTAAAATTATCCATGCCCACTTCAAACTTCTGTAAGTCCTTAAATGGCACCAATGTCATCTAGGCAGTGGCTCATTCAGACCAAAAGTCATGAGATTCATTTTCATTTCTTTCTTTTTTTCCCTCCAGCTCCAGGTCAGCACCAGCATCTGTAAGTCCCACACGTCCATGCAGAGTGGGCACCACTGCAGGCCTAGTGTAAGCAGACTGCTTAGTGCCCTCCGGTCCACACTCCACATGGAAAAGGAATAACATCTCATTTTCCTGGTTATTGCCACGAGTGCTTTCCATTGTCCTGAGAGTGAAATGAAAGTTGCTCTCCCTGTTCTCTCCAACCTGCTGTCATGTAGCCTCCACTCTGTCTGCAGCACATCTCCCCAGTACCTGCATCAGGACTAGCGTTCTTGGGACATCCAGGCTGCTCCTTGCTTAGGACCTATGTGGCTTATTTTTCTCCTGCCTGAAACATCTTCTTCCATCTTGGCAGGACTTTCAGAGGTCACCACTTTCAGCTCTCCCTGAAACAAGTCCCTGACCCAGTGCTAAGCAGTCCTTCCATCTGCCCACACTTCTCCATTCAGTTTTCTTTGTTGCATTCATGTGTGCCTGAGAGATCTTTTCTCCTTATTTCTGTGTCTGTCATTTCTCCTTCCCCCATATTTTTCTCAAGGAATTGTACAGCTTTCCCTCTTACCTTTATGACTTCATTGCAGTTTGAGTCAACTTTTGCATGTGGTATGATGTCCAGAATCATTCTTTCACTTGTGGAGACCCAGTTTTCACAGAACTATGTGTCCAAAAAAAATGTTCTCTCCCCACCGAAAGACCTTGACACTTTTGCTGAAAATCCTTTGACCATCTATGGAAGGGTTTATCTCTGGGCTCTCCGGTTTATTGCATTGGTCTGTGTGTCTGTCTTTATGCCCATCCATTCTCTTTCAATACTAAAAGGTAGTCCTAAGAAGTAAGAAGGTGCCTGGCTTCTTGCAGCCCAGCCTCTGGTGCAGAGGGGCTCAGTGAACTACCAATGACTTCTCTGCATAGCTCCCGCTTGGCTCGTGACAGCCACGCCACCTCCATGGGCAACCTGAGTGACATGTTCCCTTTCCTTCAACTTTGAGACTCCTGCATCCCTTCTCCAAACTGCTCTCCATATCTCTTGGCTTGTTTTGACCTGGACTTTTATTCTGCTTCTCTGTATAATAGGTGACTATCCACCCAACATTTTCTCAATCAGCTGCCCCTTTCTCCAGGTCTCATTCCCGGTGGAATGTCTGTCACCAATGCATCACATGTGCGTGAACCTCAGAGCTTTGTCCAGCAGAAGTCATAGGATCTCACTGAGGGCCTGGGGCTGTCCTGTGTAATTTGAGCCCCTGTATCTCTGATGCTTGCAGGAACAAAGGAAAGTCAAGCCATCCTCTGTTCCAGCTCCAGCCTCCCCCAAGTCATATCTTAAGACCATCCTGCTTTTGTTTTCACTTCCCGTTTATAAATAAAGTCTCAGTAATGGCGAAGAGGGAATCCAGAGGACAGGAACACAGCATTACATCATCACATTATCTCACTGATGCACTTTCAAGGCCAACAAACTCAATTAGCTTGTTGGTAATAGCTGTACTCTGCTACAAGTAGCAGAGTTTAGAGCTTATCCTTCTGTGGAAGGAGGTGGAAAAGAAACAAAGTTACAGCTCAACACTAAATGTGGTTTGCGTCAGTCATCTAGAACTACTACTGCACATGGTCCAGTCCTTTGATATAGTTAAGTAGAGAGAAATAGAAAGTTCTGTGTTAACCATGTCCCACTTATTTGTTACATCCCTCATTCTTGAGCACCTCTGCTTCTCTTGTTTTTCTGTAAGTAACCAAGCCCCACTGGCACTGAGACCAAGGGAGCCGGGAATAGCCAGCGGTGGTACATCCAGCATGAGGCATGCATACATCACTTTAGAGCATATCAAATCATCAGGCAAGCTAATGCTTTGGGTAGGTTAGAGAAGGCAGAGAAGTCTCATTTAGAATAATGGGAATGAAAGACAGAGAAGGTTACCGAGAAGTCAAAACAAAGAAATCTTTTAACTACAGTGTCATCAGAACAAAGGATGTTTTAGTTGAATAGTCCTTAGAATTTAAATTGCTCATCCTGTGTTTTTACAGATGAGAAAATCAAGAGAATTGAAGGCTCGGTTATTTGCTCTAGGTCATATGGGTTGTTAGTAGAATGATTATAAATAAGCTACAGCCTGCGTGTTCCTGGAAAAGATGATCTTGCAGATTTTTATAGAACACACTTTATTGTTCAGAGGCAAGGTGGGCTTCGAAGCAGCACATAGTGGGTCTACAGGTGTTAATGTGGCTGCTGATGGGGGGGGGGTCTTTGCTTTTGTCTGTAAACTCAAGTTCTTCCCAGTCTTGGCTGGCTTATGCTTTTAGTGGTGAGTTCCTTGTGTCGAGGTTGGAGGTCTGTTTCAATGTAACTCTCTGACATCCAAACTATCAAATTAGAGGGCTTTTCATTCAAATGTCCCTGGCTATCTTTAGCCCTAAAATTCACTTCTGTCCCCGCTACCTTTTAGGAAAAAGCAGGGGGACTGTGCAGACATCTTGGCTTCCAAAAACTCTTCTGCGTAGAAGTCGTTTGAATACATAGGGATTCAGTGCTGTGTTCTAAATGGCTCATAAATCATGTATTTCCTTAAGGAGGATTTTAGAGGGCCGATTTGCTGGGTAACATTCTCCGTCTCCCCTCAGGCAGACCGACAAGTGCTGCGTGTCTTGCACATCTTTCATCTATTTACGGCTCAGAGAAGCCAACACAACATGCAGATGCTCGTGACACTTGCCTCCTAAGGAGAAGTCTCTCCCATTCATGAAAATGTTGCTGGTGCCTCTCTGACGTAAGCACTCGCTGAAGCTGTACTAAAATGCTGATCTGTTCACTGGACAAAGAAAACCACAAAAATAATCGCGACTTTGTTAAAGTCCTGGAACCCTTACTGTCGCACTCGAACGTACCAGGGCTCAGGGGTAGTGGTACTCCCATCTCTCTCTCCTCCTCCCTCCTTTCTCGCTGTCTTCATAATGAAGCCCCACATGTCATCTGGTGTGGAGAAATATAAAAAGCTGATGACAATCTTGGGTTCACCTCCTAAGTGAACAACCTTTGCTAATGAACAAATTTATATGCCTGACATAGGACCTCACGCTCTGTGTCCCCTAGAAGAATGACAACCAGGTGGAGACAGTACTGAGTAAGATCACGGAGAGTGTCCTGTGGGGGCCAAGGAAAAATGTCCCCATTCTTCTGAGATTCTTCGAAACACATTAGCATCAGGCACAACTGGTCTGAGAGAAGCCCACGTTTTATAACACACATAGGGAGAATTTGCATGGTAGTAAATCCTGAGGTAACTGGGGCAGATCAAAGACTTATACTCTGTCTTGAGGCCTGAGAAAGGGGGTCTGGGGTGTCAGTGAGAGAGGAGGGGACTTCACATGGCAAGGAGGAGTGACTCATCTTTACTGTGGAAGCAAAAATAGATTTGCTTTCTCTTTCCATATTCTTCTGGGGATAAGGGAGCAATGATCCTTCCTGATCAGGGGAAGAGCGGAGTTTTAAGGAGTGATGATGGCTTCTTTGATTAAGGGAAGGGGAGCAAGGGGAGGATGCAGGCTGGAGCTTTTCCTTTGTCTCTAGTGGTGTCCTTCACTGTCCTTGGCTCAAAATGATCTTCACTTCGAAGTGGAACATTTACCAGAGATCAGTTCTGAGAGATGTGGGGTGATTTCTTTTCTCTTCTTACAGGTCATCAGCAATGTCAGAGTACTGGGAGGGGTCACATGTATGAAGCTGCAACTATCTGTTTTAAAAGATTAAGGCCAGGCCTCCCACGGAGCTTTGGGATGTGACATTGTCTCTGAAGCTTGCTTAGCAGTAAAGGAGACAAGTAGCAGAGATTGCATGTCCTCTCCTCTCGTGTAGATGATCTTCATAAGGTATCAGTTTGTGCTTCTCAAACTTGCATGTTGAAATCACACAAGAGACTTAAAAGTATTCATGTTGACTGGGTGACCATGGTTAGAGGTCTAGTCCATCTGGGAGCCGTCCCACATGCATCCCGAGGTTCCTGGTTCAAGACCTGGGCCCACGTGTGTGTGTCGAGGGGAACAACCAATGTGGACTAACTAAATAAAAAACAAAGTGCTTCTTCTGCCTATTTTCTTCCTGCCTGCCTACTCACACTGCCTTGACCTATAACATATGGCAGAAATGATTTGACGTGAGTCCTGGAGCCTGGGGCGGCAGTGGTTGAAGCTGGGCCTTTGCCTCCTGGGAAGGCAGGTAGGAGTCACCCAGCTAGGAAGTCAGATTAGCCTCCTGGGATGAGAAGTCCTGTGACCAGATATGAGCTTCCTTTGACTGCTTTAACAAATTACTACCAATTTAGGGACAAAACAGCACCAATTTTCTCATTTGTCGTGGAGGCTAGAGGTCTCAAGTCAGTCTCACTGGGCTAAAATCAAGTTGCTAGCAGAGCTGCTTTTCTTCTGGAAGTTCTAGAAGACAGGCTGCTTTATCCATCAAACCATGACCTCATATGCCTCCAACCTAGGCTTCTATCATCATGTCCTTATCTGACTGATTCTCCTGATTCCTCTTTATAGAAACCCTCATGAATAATCCAAGATACTCCTCCCTTTTGCCATGTAAAATATCAACATAGTCACAGGTTCTGGGGATGAGGCTCTGAGAATGACATGGGGATGGGGGACCATTATTCTGTGCAAAATACATGGCAATGAAAATTTGCCTTTGGACCAGAGGGATCCAATTGACCAATGGCCCCAGCATCGTGACTTGGAACCATCCCTGTGTCTCCCAGTGACTGAGTGTGGTAGGATCCCACGGCAGGTCCATCCCTGGGAGATGCAAGACTCCTCTGATGAGGTTCCCCATCAGCTTTGGAGGAACTTTGGAATGTGTGTCTGCTTAGCCCTATCGTCCCTTTCTCCTTTCTCTTCCGTAGGCACTGACCTGCATCGTGGTATGACGGCTCTCCAGATATCACCTCATTCCCTTCCCATTTTTCTCCAATAAATCTCTGTGTCCTGATTTGGCATCTGCATGGAGGATCAGGAATAAGTTGTTTGAGGTGCCCAGCCGACAGCCAGCACTGACGTCCAGGCCTGTGAGGCAAGATAGGACAGCTTGGATTTCCCAGTCCAGCTGACCCTGCATAATGACAGTCATGCCAAGGATCCCCAGATGACTGCAAAGAGCCCTCCACCCAGTGCAGAGAAGTGTAGTTGTTTTAAGTTATTTAGTATGATTATGTTTTAGGTAGAAAGGCTAACAATGGACCACCAGACAAAGACTTAGAAAAGTAGCCAAAGGTAGGACTCAACGTGTAACAAGAAGGAGCTGTGATGTGTCCGTCATATGCCCAAGGGCCCTTTCTGGGCTCTGAGCCAGCATTCTCGGGCCAAGCTGTTTTTCTATGATCCTCTCCTGTCTGCTTGACCTTGCATGACAGATCATCAGATGTCCATACTCACATGTTCATTCAGACTGCAGGATGGGTCCCATCTTTGCTTGTGGGCCCTGCCTCTAGCTGGGCCCTTGGGTGCCTGGCCAGTCTGCCTGACAAGCACACTGAGATTGGACGTCATGGTGAAATGCTCACAGGCCTGCTTCAGCCTGCGCACCACCTGCCCTTCAGTTACATACCACCTGGCCCCCCATCTCTGGCCTGTCCTGGGCTTCACCCTCTGTCTCCCCCATCAGTGGCCCAGGAAAATCTGGCATCGAGTTGGTATTCCAGAGGAGCCTTCATGCTGGAACCCAGCCCAGTATCTTTTGTTCTCTCTTCTCTGCACTGCACCCCCATCTGCACCCTGAAGGTTGTCTTCTGACCCACCTCCCAGATCACACTCTTTGTCCATGTGTTCTCTCCTTCTAGCCTGTTTTTCAGCACAGAGGTCATCCCTGACTGGGAGATTTGACTTTTGTTCACCCATGGCCCACAGTCTTGCTTTGGACCCCTCTCTTGCCTGCCCCCAGACGTGTGATTTCTAAGTCAGCAGCTATTGCATCCAAAAGCTTCTCAGAACTCCCCCACCAGGTTGGATTATTCTTGCCAGAAAAAAAGTGATTACCTCGTGAGTCCTTTGCAGATGGGGCTGTGCCTGAATCTGTTTTCAGATAGCAGGGATGTACTGGGTTCACGGGCAGGCATTTTCTATTTGAGAAAATAAATTAAATCTCTCTTCTGCATGCCAGTAAATAAAAAGACTGTGCTATTTGAAAGCTCTAGGGAAATGAGCTCTTAGGGGAAAAGGGATACTTTCAAATCAAGGTGAGACAAAGGCACAAGGAAAGTAATGTCATCAACATAAGAGACTCTTATGTTTTCAGGGAATAAGATGTCTTAGAGAGTCTGAGTAACAGAAAATCTGTTAGCACTTGTCGATGCAAAGCATTTTTAAAATCCAAACTCCCTTCATACATCTTTGAAGTATTTAAAGAGGTGGCCTTAAATAGGTACTAAAATGCCTACAGGACTCCTCTTTAAACTTTCCCATTTCTTTAAGGATGCTCTGCTGTTGGCCAGGAGCCTTGTGCTGAGACTGTTCCCTCTGCTGCTATGTGCATGAGTCAGAGGCATTTGAACTGTCCGTGTGGTCCCAGGCACTCACACACCTCTGTATGTGACCTAGACAATCACACATGTGATTTAAACCACACAAGTTCTAGATACGATGTGCCCTGTGTCAGGACAATCTCACATCCAATTACATGCACTCATATACTTCCACTCTCCTGGAAATGCTGTCTTTCTGGAAATAATCACTGAACGAATCTAACATGCCAAGTTCATAGCTGAACAAAATGGGATTTTCCAAGAAGAAATGCAATGATATCCTATATCCTTAGAAAATATGTATGATGAAATGAAGCAGGCATGTTCTTTATCTGCATGTGTAGCAGATCATTATTTTTCCTTCATGTGCCTTGTAACAAAAGATGCAATATATACCAGAGAAAGTTTGCATTTTCGCCTTTTGACTGCTTATAATATAAAATTAGACTGACAGTAGACTAAGCAAGACATTGTTCACAAAAGAAAGTTTCAGGTATGTGCTTCCTGGGTGGGCTCATTGTGTTAGGGTGCTGGGCTGGTATCTCCGGAATCTCTTGGATTTCCTCATGGCCACAAGATAGCTGCTGTAGCTCCAGGCATCACCACCACAAATAGGAATCCTAAGTTAGAAGAAAATGTTGAAAGCAAAAATGATTTTTCTTCAATAGTTTCTTTTTCTATCTTTCTTCTTTCTTTCTAAATCAGAAAAAGAAAATTTCCAAATTTCTTCCTCTTCTATTTTATTGAGTAGATCTGCGTCATACATTCATCTCTTTAAGGGAAATTTAGGAAGTCTAAACCTAGTAAAAAGAAAGGAAATTCCATACATACTATCTCTACATATAAACAGACACATCTTAGAAGTTCCATTGCTAACTAAATATAAACATTTTCTTCTATCTTAAGCTGAAGTTTGCAGTTGAACATTTCGAAATGACAGGCAGGTATTAACTCAGTAACTCAGGCATCCTAGCTGATGACTTCCAAAGCTGCTCTGAATAGCACCCTTCTTGCCAATGGAAAAAAGAGAAATTTGGCATCTTGAATGTCCTCTTCAACAGCGAGGAAGAAGTTGCACATACAATTTAAACTCAAGGTGCAAGGGCAGAAGCATTGTCACAAAGTTACCCCAGCTCAGCAATTGTCACAAAGTTACCCAAGCTCAGCAAAGACAGAAAACGCCATTCCAAGTTGCACTGGAGTTGGCTCCAGCTGCAGCCATCCACAGGCAGAATGGACTTTGATTCTGCCTGTCACTCTGCCTCAGCTCCACTGGCTTAGACCAGTTGTGACTTGTGCCTTGTCCTAGATGGAAGCTACTCCTTCTTGACCAAAGAAGAAGATATTGCTACCACCTCTCAAAATGGAGGCATTCTTATGAAGAGACTACCCTGGCGGGGAGTTATCATTAGTGTCTACTACAGGCTTTTTGCAGAAGTGAGCTGGCACATCAACCTAAAAATACTGTGAGCCTCTGTGCCCCTATTTTGGATTTTGTGTTTCTGGGCAAGACAGATTGAATTCTGTGTCATGTCCTGGCCCTGATCTGGTATTCTCTGGGGCAAGGCTTAGTTGGTGACCTCTCTTTGACTCCCACCCCTTCTGAGCACCTGGCTTGGGGCACTGGAGGTGTTCGGTGTTGGTTAACGGCCAGCATGGGCCAAAACTCAGGTTCCCTGTAATAGCCTGCTGATCTTGAGCTACCCGCACCTTTGGGTAGCAGGGGAGCCGGCGATCAGAGTACTAGTAGGTGAGCACAGGCACAGAGTGAAAGTAAGGTGAACACACCTTCTGTTAATACAACACTGGATTGCTGTCAGTAACCTCAACCTGCATCTAGGAGAATGTGGTGTGCTGGTGCGTCTGTGTCTGGAGGTTAGGTTTTCTTGCCTTTCCATTCTCATAACACTTAGTGCAGGACTCCGTGTCAACACTCTTTGCAACTCAGTCATGTTGCAAATATAAATAGTCATGTGCATGTCCCTGCTCCTTGAGAATTTAGGATCTCCAAAGTGAAGGGACATTTCTTCATCATATGTATATACATATATATATATATATATATACATAACCAGTGTCTTCCATGCCACCATATAGAATAGAACTAACTTCTTTAAAAGTTCAGGAAATGAAATGAAAGAAACTGTTTCTCTTACAAATTTAATTCGTCTTTCAAATCTGCTGACAAGATGAGCAGATCATATAAAATGACCCATCGCGACTTCGTGGTAATAAACAACACTGTAGAATATATTGATTAAACATCTATTTATTGAGCATCTATTATGTGCAATAAAGTCATCTAATTAAAGAGGGAGTGGTGTGAATGTGAATTTACTGCCTTGCAGACAGGCATTGTCTAGAACTGTTGATTATAGAGAGAACTTTTTTCTACTTAATTTTAATTTAAAGATTACTGAAATATTAAGGAGATTTCTACCCCAAAGTGAGCTTCTTGCAACTAGGCAAGTCCAAGTAGATGGTGGCTAAACACAGGGATAGACTATTACATGAAGAAGATGAAAGCAGTATGCTGGGTAAGTTCCTTTGTTCCAAAGTGGTTTCCATGATTATAAGATACAAAGGCGAGCTATTTTAGCCATATCCTATAGGACACAAACTTACCCTATCCTGTTCAACCATTGGAAAGACTTTGGTTCTCATTGACATGAGGAGTTTGGATATGTGAATGTGGTGTCATGGAGTCTGAGAATGATCTAATCCTGAACAACACCCTTGTCACTCACCTGGTGCCTTTCTGAACGACAGGTCCTTACTAGGCCAAAGCAAAGGAACACAAAGAGACTGTTCACTGGGTGTGGGCTCTGGACCCCAAATCAGAATCCACTGAAGTCCTTTGACCACAGGCCAAAACATTTATCCTAAGTCCTTGGGCACAAATATCTCCCATCAGAGTCCAGTTCCCTGCACCAGCCATTGCCAGTGAAGAATCAGCCTTGGGACATATTAAATAGGCTTTCCAGTGCCTTCTCTTCCTGGGTGCCTCACAACTGGACACTCTTACCTAGAACGGAGAAAAGAGGGAGGCCTTTCTTTCTTTCTAAGCTTAAGTTTTCCAGAGTATAGAAAGAAAAGTATTGATAAAGGACAGTCCATGTGAGTGAATTTTTAATGATCAAAAGCAAATGTGGCCAATTAATGCCTGAAAAGTAATTCATCTAGATTTTCTCTACACTCAGAGAGGGTGTAGTAGAAGCCTTGATAGAGTGACCCCCAAGGCTGGAATTACGAGCCACATCTTATGAGATGGATACAGCAGGAATCTGTGCAAATTTCTCCACTGAAGCTTCAAGAACAATTGCATAAATGTCAAATAAGGCCTTCAGGGTAGACTCAGGGTCTTGTCTGACACAGAAGGGTTTTCATTCTCAAGCTATTGATGGGTACAGGCCTTTGGTCTGCATTGGTCAGACTACTTCCGTCGTGTTTTAAAAGGAATGCAGACAACCTATAGGTTGTTTAGAGGAAATTAATAAGGGACACAGGAAATTGAATTAGAAAGTGCCCATTTTTAAAAGTACTCTAGGACTACAAAAATCAAATCTGAAGGGGACTTGGCTGTTGAATTTTTATGATGTGCACTGTAGTGCATGCTGTGTGTGTTACCCAGTTTGATCATCATGGCCATTTTCCTACTTTACAGATAAGGGTACCCGGGCTTTCCAAGGCGAGCTGGTGTTTTTTGCAGTCCTAGCGTCAATGAGCAGCACGCTGCCTGACTTCTGCCTGACTCAGAAGTACCTGCTGTTTCCACGCCACTGGGCATTTCACATTCTGTGATGCTAAGACCCTGTGCTTCGGTGATCCTTACAACAGTATGATTCTGAAGCCGCAGTCTTCCCTTCCACTGACCGATGGAGGAAGAGTGGGGGGTAGGGAAGCATGAGGTGGGAGGAAGAATGGAGCCCTTCCAAAGGTGATCATTCAGTTGGTTCTCCCCCAAACAAAACATTTGTGTTTATTTCTCTGCATTTCTCCCGGGCAGGCATGTGACCTGAGAACAACTCCCTAGAGAGGCAGACTTTTTCTCATTTCCTGGCTCCTAATCTAATAGAAATGTCTAAATGAGTTGGCTGACTCTGCCAGAGAGGGGAAAAAAAACTAAACAAACCAACCAAACAAAAAACAACTACAAAATTCCAAGGATCAATCATTCCATTTGACTGGGCATCTCCAGACAAGATGTCAGAAGGCAGCGGTGTGGAGGCTGTGCAGTTCTGCTCGTCTTAACCGGGACTTCTCCGAGCAACCTCGGACCATCTGAATTCCCTGTTGCCCCTGGTAAAGGGGTCCTGCAGAAATTTCCATTGCAGCCCTGCCAGCCCTCAGCCTGTTATTCTCCGCCCTGCACACACCTTCACTAGGTGCCCGCTTGTCTGTTGCCAAATACAGGGCCTTGGATTTTCACTCTAGTCTTAGAGAATCTCCTTATTATTAAGACATAAAAAAAAAAAAAAATACCCCTGGTGGAAAGCTTCTAGGAGTTTTTTTAAAATGCCATTTATCTCCATGGGACAACCAGTGAGTTTCCCCCAATTAGAATCCATGTGGCACGAGGGTGGAGGTCTGGAAACAGCCTTGGAATCCACTTTGCTTTCAGTGGTAACGAAAGGTACTTCACAATGGCTCCATGTGCTTGTGAGTGGCAGAGAGCTGTCCTCGATACAAATGAGAGCTGTGGACTCTGTTGAAACTTGATCACTTGCTTTGCTCTGGTAGTAGATAAGGTCTCTGGACATAGTCCACATACATCGCAAGGACCCAGGTTCAAGACCCAGGGCTGGGAGACCAACCAAGATGAACAACTAAATAAAACCAGGAAGTGCTTTTTCCTCCTCACTCTTCCTGCCTGCCTACTCTGGCCTGTACTTTAAAAATAAACAACAAACATGATTACATAATCTGCTGGATCTCAGGAGGCAAGCATGTCCAACAAAGAGCCCACACCGTCCTCAGATGTTTAAGATTATCATAAGAAATTTTTAACCCAACTGTATCATCAGATTTCACCAATGTACTCACGATGTCCCCTTTGTCTTCCAGGATACAGTCCAAGATTGTATTTGGTTTGTTTCTCTAATTTAATTTCAGTTTCCCCAGGTGTGTGTAGGACCAGTTGGCTCTGTACAGTGATGGTGACAGAGGAACCTGGGTGAAGAGGTTACAGAGACTCACCAAGGGCTGCGTTGGGGAGGACTTGGGAGGACTGACTGTAAAGGGACATGAGGGGACTTTCTGGGACAATAGGAATGTTGCACATTTTTATTGTGGTGGTCACATAGGTGGATACATTTGTCATCACTCATAAAATTGTGTATTGAATTAGTATTTTTATTGTACATAAATTATGCCTCAAGAATATTGATTAAAATTTTTTAATCAAAATATAAGAATACATATACTCCCCAATCACTCTCCAGTGCACCTGGAATAAAATCTACTCTTAACTTGGAAAAAAATGTAAATAAAAAAATCAGAATGGCTCTAACTAAAGGTTATGTTCCTTAATAGACAAAAAGTTCTTAGTCACCAATAAGAATGAGCTTGGTTCTTGAATAAGGACATAAAAATGGGTAATACCATTTAAAAAGAAGTGTAATGAATCCTATTAACAATGAAAGTAATAGACGCTGAAGCAAGACACACACACACAATGATTACATGAAATGGTTTGTCTGAGACTTGAAACAAACAGTAAGATTTTCTTAACACTCTTCATCTGAGGAGCTTTTCCCATCTCTTCTGTTAAGTCTAACTTATTTTTCAGATTCCTAGGTAATATCCTCAGTAAAACGAAGTCTCAAAGAAAATTTATGTTGAAACAGATGTTACTGTGTTGCTCAGATTTTAGGCAAAGACCACAAAGGCCGTGGTCAACATGAACGATGCCCAGCACACAGCACGCAGACATCCTTGGTTGTCCTAGGCCACCCCAGGTGCGCTCAACACTGGTGTTTCAGCCAGGGTATTGCCCCAGGCCGGTGCAGGAGTTGGTTAAGGCGGTGATGGAGGATTGCTTTAGAGGCAGCTGTGATTGTGCCCTGCTTCCTCCTCATGGGGACCTCTAAGCAGGTGACAGTGGCTGGAGGAGAATCACCTGTGAGTGCACCTTGTGGCCTGGGAGTTGGAGACCCAGGTGTTTGACTCATCTGTTCCTGAGGGATGATGGGGAAGGATTTGGACCCTTACTGCTTGACCCCAGTGCTAACACAGGACTACACTTGAATGACCTGCATGGTCGGAGATGGTAGGGCAAAATCTAGGGAGCCCTCTGTGGGTCATATATAGACCTGTAAAGGGGATGCTTCTCAGCGGTGACAAATGACCTCAATAGAGGTGGATGCAGGAAAGTTGTGAGTAGCTGGGGAAGAAGCATTGCCCACGTAAGGGATGTGCAGAAGTGAGGGATTCCTGGTGAATGGGATGTTTTTTCAAAGAACTATCCTAAGTCCCCCAGGAGAATAAGAATTGCCACACCTGTAGAGTTCAATAAAAAAAAAAATCACAATGGTATATGTCAATAAGGACTTTCCTGCTCCTTGCCTTTCCTCTCAATCCTTTCCAAGCCTGGAAGGACTCAAGGTATAGGCAAAAAGTGATGGAATAAGGATGAGAGGAGGAGGCCACCAGCCCTTCTGCCCTTCCCACTGTAAGTCTCTTGGATCAGGGAAGGCTGAGCTGAGGGAAGGAGGAAATTTTAAGTGAATGGTAGTTTAGAATTTGGCTCTCGACGAGGTACTAAAAAATACCTAGATAATGACACTTTAGTGTTATACCTTCTATTTTAACCTGAAAATCATGTAGGGATATTTTATTACCTTAGACTGAGCTGAAAAGCTGAAGAGCCTAATTGAAATTTCATGTAGCATTAACTGGAGATGGAGAACAAGAGGAGAGTCCAAATCTGAAGTACAGTGACAGATAAAATAATGTTCCTATCTATAGCTATGTCTAGTTTAATTATTAAACCTATTACAGAGACTTATCCTAAAAAGCAGGAGACTTTAGAACAAAATAAATAAATAAAAGGCATCATCAATCAAGAAGCTCCATTAAACACATATCTGAGTCATAAAACATAGAGCTTTTGTATCTGGGAACAACTTAACATGGGCTTATGCTTTCCTCGGACTTCCTGAGTGGGTGAAATTTTCTACCTGAACACTTAGAGTACTTTAGGCAGAATCTTACAATGTCCTTATTGTACTCTTCTAATGCCAGATGTCACTGTAAATATGGTGTTCAGGATGTTCCAATCAATACCCCGCCATTGATTTCTCTAAAAAAAATACAGTAAGGTTTTATGTGGAATAGAACGTACCAAAGTATTGGTGTGTGCAAAACACCACAGCCATATTTTTTGCCCTTATAACCTAGAATATCGAGAGGAACTTGAAAGTCCTATTCCAAAATAAATTCAGAATTCACCTCCTTGAAAGAGATGGTGTTTTTAATGTTAAGACAAGTTATGATTCCTGGGTGTCATTATTCAAATGGCAGGGAGTTGCTCCTATAGCTTTTGTGCAATAGATGAGATCCACCTCACTTTTTTTTCGCTTGCATACAGCCTTGGCCATTGACAATTTATAATACCACCCTGTGGCATGAGACTTGCCTATCTCTCTAGCCATTCCCTCTTCTTTTCTTTCCTATATGTGGTAACTTCAAACTGTGTTTTCAAGTCTGCTGATCTGCTGCCTATCAAGTCTAATTACCTTCCTTGGGAATATAAGTTGATCTTAAGGAGTCACTTCTCACAAATAAAATATGGCAGATTGATGCTATGTGACACCCATGGCTAGGTCATAAAAGACAATACAGCATCAACCTGGATGCTCTCTTGGGACACTTGATTTTGGAATTCAGCCACCATGCTGGATCTCAGGTCACATAGAAAATGCCATGTGGGTGTTCTGGCCAATGACTTGGCTGAGGCCTCAGTTTACAACCATCATCAACCATCAGGCAGATGAGTGGAGGAAACTTCAACATAACTCTGTCCTCAACCATGGTCTGATTGCAAATACCTGAAACACCTTGAGTGAGAACCACCCAGCTAAAGCACAGTGCCATGAGAACTAAAACGATAATACATAATCACTGCTGCTTCATGTCACAAGTGTAGGGTAGTTTGTGACACAGTTATAGATGATCAGAGCACTATCGAAATGCTGGATTGGGGAACCTTTTTAAAGATTTACTTCTTTGGAACACTGCTTCCATTCTGAGACCTTACCCTATGATTTGGAATATACATTATGGAAGCAACTTTCTTGCAAAAAGTTGCTTTTTAATAGTAAAATATTGGGGCAAGATTTTCCTATCATTGAACACAAGGGTTCCAAACCTTTTTCAAAGACAATAAAATATTATGAAGATTATTAAAGTATATTTTTGAGACCTAGGAACTCCAATGTCAACAAGTGACATAACTCTTAACTCCTGTTTTCCTCCCCAAACCTATAAACTCTGGAAACAATGCAAGAGCCAATCAAAGGAAAGCTCTGGATGTTAGTATGAGGAAAGTATACTGATGTGGGACTCCAACAAGGAGGCAAATGCACATCCCTACCCAAAAGAAACCTACCCAGGTCTGCATCTCTCAATATTGCAGCAGATGGTAGCCCAGATAGGTCATACTTCCCCTGCATCAAATAAGATTCTTACCTATCATACCAAGAAGGAGTAGCAAAACTTCAGTGGAGAAATATAAGTGACCAAGGGCAGTAAGTGCTCCCTTTCCCATTGGACCAGAGACTCCAGTCCCCACCTAGATGACAGAAAAGTCAACTTGGCAACAAGACAGCCAAACCCAGGAAACCTCTTTGTTATGTAGATCTTAGGTTCTGTTTATCACCAGAGACTTGGGTTTCTTTATCTCTGGTCCAGGAAGCTCCATGAAAGGGGATGGATTTCACTACAGTTGTTGGGTCAGGGAAGGCTCTTCACACTCAAAGTCTGGGACATCTCTGTCCATCAGAGATAACGAGAATGAGTAACCAATTTGATGAAAACATTTTCCTCTCAAGCAGTACTAGCCAGAGCACATGGGAATCCAAGCAGTAACAGTTAAACTAAGTAAATAAAAGATACTGTAGAATCTCTAAAAAATCAGATTGTCATTGGAATCAGAGGCCACAAAAGTAGACCAAGACTCTCACATCAAAACATAAGCATGGCAATAGTTTGCTAAAACAAGAGATTGAAATTGGACTATTTAAAAAAAATTCCTCACCATGTCAAGTACTACAAAAAATACAGCTTAAATGAGAAAAAGATAATCATCCAACAGAAACACGGGTGTGGAATCAGTTGTTGGAATTTTTGATAAGGGCTTTAAAGCTGCTGTCATAAAATGTTTCAACTATCAATAAAAAATTCCATTGAAACAACTGAAGGTATAGAAAAATGTCAGCAAAGACACAAAATTTTTGAAAAACAATCAAATGGGAATTATAGAACTGTAAGATATAGGCGATAATTAAAAAATGTGCTCAGTGGGCCCAATAACACAGTTAATAGAGGACAAAATCAATGAACTTGAAAGAAGTCTAATAGAATTTCTTCAGTTTGACTAGAGAGAAAATACATTGAAAAAATACTTAAAGGTTCTTAGGAAGATGTGGAACACTAGCAAAAGATCTGATATGTGTGTATATATATGTATACATGTAATGTATATATTCCAATGCATATATGTATACATGTATATATTCCAATATGTGTGTATATATATACATTCATACATATATATATATATATACATTCATACATATATATATATATATATATATATATATATATATATATATATATACTGGAAGGAGAGAAATTCAGTGGGTCTAAAAAATAGTATTTAAAGAAATAATAGATGAAAACTAACAAAATGAAAAACTTACAGATTCAAGGAACTGATGAAATCACAAACAAGTTAAATACACACAAAAATCCAAGCCAAGATGAATCATAATTGATCTGAAAACTAAAGTCAAAGGAAAAATCCTTGGGAGAAGCTAAATAGAAACAAAATATTATCCACAGGGGAACACTGATTCTAATGACATTGGATTTCTCATCTGAATCCATGGAAATCAGAAAGGACGCAACAGGGTATTTTTCAATGCTGAAAGAAAATACTGCCAACTATACATTTTATACCCAGCAAAGCTATCCTTCAGGAGTGAGGAATGATATTCTCATACAAAGTAACTCTAAATAAATTTGTAATGAAGAAATCTATCCTTAGCAATCTAAAGGAAGTTTTGCAACAAAAGGAGATGATAAAAGAAGGAGTCATGGAGCTTCAGGATGGATTATAGAATAATAGAAAGAGAAAAAATATGGACACTTATAACAGACTACTCTTAACCTCATGAACTTTATGAATAATATTTAAAGATTGAAACAAAAATTATAACACCATCCAATACTCAAGACTTATATGTAGAGGCAGATAATGAAGCAAGAAGACCTAAATGTAAGTAATGTTTTCACACTTCCCTGAAAGTATTAAAATATTGGTATCATTAGACTTTGTAAGTCACTATATATACCCAAGGCCACTAAAATTCTAACAAATATACCCCAAGCACTATAAAAATCAAAATAAAGGCCTAAAAATTATTCAAGTAAATCCACAGGAAGCCACTTTTGGAAGAAGCAAACAAAAAAAGCGACAACATATCAATATTACACTAATTGTTAAGCAGCCTTAATACACCAATGACAAGACAGAGATTGGCAATATAGGAAAAAAAAACAACAATATGACACTCTCTCAAATATTCAATGATATAAGGAGATATAAAGTTACAGATGGAAAAATAAATACACCAGAGAAATATTAGTCAAAGAAAACCAAAGGTAATGATATTGTTATCTTTTAAAGCAGACACAGTAGCATAGAAATGTACTACAGCAAAGAAGGATATTATATAATAAACAGCTTAATTCACTAGGAAGGCAATGATTATAAATGTATATAGAGCAAACAACAGAAACTCAAAATGTATGAATTAAAATCCACAGAGCTGAAGGGAGTACTACTCAAACCACAGTTATACCTCAGTCTTTCAATACGCCCTTTCTAACAGCTGAACCATTAAAAAGAAATCTATAAGGGTCTGGAATATCTCAGCAGATCTCCTCTCAGCTATACAATCAACCAACAGGTTCTGAGGTTTACATATATATATACATACATACATACATACATACATATATATATACATACACACACACACACACACACACACACACACATATATATATATAACATTCCAAATAACAACAGCGGAATACACACATTTTTTCTTTCTCTGAGCAATAAAACAAACACATTTCAAAGAACTGAAATGATATAGGCTGTGTTTTCTGACCATGATTTTGAGCTAGAAATCAAGACAAGAAAGATAAAATCTCTAAGCAGGAAAAAATAAGCAAAACACTCTTAAATAATCCAGGGGTCAAAAAGGAAACCTCAAGGAAAATGAAAATACACACTAGTGAATTAGAGTGAAAACAAAACATCAGAATATGTGGAATGCAGCTAAAGGAGTGAAGAGAGAAAATTTACAGCACTAAATGTTTACATTAGAAAGAAGGAAAGATTTTAATGAATAAGTCATGACTTTTACCTCAGGACACTAGAAAAGATCAAAAGATACACAAAACAAGGATAACAAAAATTGTAGAAGATGTATATTCAATTAAGAAAGGGAAAACAATAGAGGAAAATCAGTGAAACAAGAAACAAGTTTTTTAAAAAAATGAATTTGTTAAATCTTTAGCAAGATTGGCAAAAGAGAGAGGGAGAGAGAGACAGAGAGAGAGAGACAGAGAGACAGAGAGAGAGAGAGAGAAGACCTAAATCACCAATATCAAGAATGAAATACACTGAATATCTTACTTCACATACTGGTATATCACTACAGATTTTGCAGTCATTAAAAAGTTAAGAAGGGAATTATACAAATGACTTTACATTCGTAAATTCAATAATTTAGAAGAAATGGGCCAGTACCTTGGAAACTGCATACTATCAAAACTCGACCCAGGTGAAGTGGATACTCAAAATAGTTCTTTACAGCTTTTAAAGAAATTCAATTTGTGATTAAAAATCTCTCCCAAATGAACCCACAATGAGATATCATTGACATGTCAGAATGACTTAAAAAATTAGTGAGAAGACTAAATGCTAGGGAGGATAAGAAAAAAGTGGATCACTCAGATTTGTTGGTAGGAATATAAAATGGTAGAGTCACTCTGGAAAACAATTTGGCAATTTCGTAAAAAGTTCAGTGCACATGTACTACATGATCCAGCCACTGTGCCCTTGAGCATTTTCTCAGTGAAATGAAAATTCTGTTCACAAAAAATCCTGTGCATAGCAACTTTATTTATAATAGCTGCACACTAGAACCAACCCAGATACCATTCCACAGAGGACTGGTTAAACACACTGCTCTGGAGACATGGCATGGGGTACCAGTCAATAATAAAAAGGAAGAAAGTATTGGTAGATGCAAAGACTAGATGAATTGTCAGGGAATTACAGGGAGTGAAAAAAGTCAACCTCAAAATGTAACCCAGTGTATGATTCCATTTATATAATAGTTTTGAAATGGTAAAATGGCGCACAGATTAGCTCTATCAGGAGTTAGGGGCTGGGGTAGGACAGGGAGTGAGGTGGGCGAGACCCTTGTGGTAATGAACTGCTCAGTGTATTGATTGTGATGGATTTGGGAATCTACACATCTGCTAAAGTTATATAAAATTAAATACACAAGCACATAGATATAGATAAGTTGTACGTGAAAATGGGGAAATCTGAAAAAGATCAATGGATTATATCACTGTCCATATGCGGGTTGTAATACTATACTCTAGTTTTTGCTGCTATTGGGGGAAATTGAGTAAAGCCCTCTGCATTTTTTCTTACAACTGCATGTGAATTAACAAATTATCTCAGGAAAGATTTAAATTAAAAGTATGCTTATGAGGCTGTGATAGTATGGGACAAATTAATTGTTTGTACCATAACTGTGGGTTACAAACTGCTTAAATGGTCATAAAATTTACTGACAACATGAGTCTGGAAAATAGATGCAAAGAAAGCAAAAACAAAAAGTATATAAAATTTATAATTAAAGGAGAAATGGAAAAGAATAAATATTATGCTAAAATTTTATTATCCAAATTTTCTGTGATGATCACAGTACACTTAGAGGAGAAATCTGACTTGTATTTGTATTTTGACAGAAGCAGATGTCAAACACTGAATTTTCAATAAAAAAAAAAATTCAGGCCTCAGCAAATGAGTTCAAGAGAGGTGAGGATAGGGGAAAGGGGATCTATCACTACTTTCTGGGTCCCTGGGACCTGTGGTATATTTACCTCACTCCCTTCACGCTGACTTAGGGCTACTTCGATGCCTCCATGCAGGATTTCTCTCCCACTCCACTGCTCATGTACTTCGGGCTTGACTGGAAATTATTCAACTGTAAAGACAGAGAACTTCAAATTGGCCTGCCTGCTTCTGTATGCACAAGTTCTTCCACAGCAGGGAGATTTCTCTGGGGAAATTTTGAAAGCCAGCAGAGATGCTGAGGGAGTTTAGAGGAGATTGTTTGCTGAATGCACAGTCTGAGTGCAATTAAGCTGCACCCAAAATTAGATAGGCATGAAAATATTTGGGGGGAAATAAAGTTCCCCTCCACTACACACAAAGAATAGTGTTTCATTTATGCATGGAAAAGAACCATTGCAGAATTATAAAGTCATCAGAAGCAGTAGGCCCCTGAGAGACCTGCCTCGAAGTTCAACATCAGGTGGTCACTTTCACATTGAGCTTATATACACAGTGGCCCCCGTAACTGCATTGAGCGACTTGCATGACTGTCTTCGTTGCTTTGGCTACATCCACTCATTATGACCCACCTCTGCCACCGCCACAGAGATGAAGTCCTTTTAGAGAGAGACAAGTAAGGCCCAGAGAGATGAAAGCTGCCTAAATCACTGAGCTAACCACAAAACTAAGGTTCTTGACTTTCAGATTAAGTATTGTTTCCTCTCCACAATGTTGCTTAAGAGAAATCATTTTACTCAGAGAAAGTTCATTTCAAAAGTATTCATTCCAAGTCTTCATGGCTATAATGCAAACCACACCTATTTTCAGAATGTGAACACCAGATGCAGATTGAGTGCAGATTCTAAGTAGTTCTCTCACCTAGGAAATGAGGATAATGATAGTGCTTGCCTTTTATTGTTGTGGGAAGCAAATATTGAGATAATTCTCACAGAAAATTTAGAATAGTGCCTGACATAGAGAAAGTACACTGTATACAAATATTAGACATTGTGGTTCTCTTTGTTAGCAGTTATTTTGCATGTTACTAATAAGAAATAAAATGTGAAGAAATAAAATGTGAACCCTTCAGAGAACATGTAATTTTTATCTTTGTTTCCAGAGGATTTGGCAAGATTTTAAGAAAATGTTCCTAACAGTATTTGATGATGAATGGGTGCAGGAAAGAGGGAAGGAAGGAAGGAAGGAAAGAAGGAAGGAAGGAAGGAAGGAAGGAGGGAAGGAAGGAGGGAAGGAAGGAAGGAGGGAGGGAAGGAAGGAGGGAGGGAGGGAAGGAAGGAAGGAAGGAAGGAGGGAAGGAAGAAAGGAGGGAAGGAAGGAAGGAGGGAAGGAAGAAAGGAAGGAGGGAGGGAGAGAGGGAAGGAAAGAGGGAGGGAGGGAGGGAAGGAAGGAGGGAGGAAGGGATGGAGGGAAGAAAAGAGGGAGGGAAGGAGGGAAGGAAGGAGGAAGGAAGGGAGGGAAGGAGGGAAGGAAAGAAGGAGGGAGGGAAAGAAGGAGGGAGGGAGGGAAGGAAGGAAGGAGGGAAGGAGGGAAGGAAGGAGGGAGGGAGGGAGGGAGGGAAGGTAGAATGAAAGGGATTTATGGATGGATATAGGGATAGGTAGAAGCATAGATGAATAAATAATTCAAATGCAAATTATTAACACTGTTCACTCCAGAGAACATTTCTCACCAGATACTTTTTTTCAGGGTTCATGAAGGAGATGATGCCAGTCACAGGTAATTTGTTAGTTTTGATGTCCCTGAAATCTGTAACTGTTAGCATCCTTGGCAACTCATCTCACCCAGCTTTGGACCCAGCACGGAAAATTACATGATCACCTGAATATTCAACTTTGTCTGAAAGTTATAGAAAAGGGAGATCCCATTTCTTGGGAAGCAGACAGTTCTGTGATGTGACTACCCCTTGTAATTAGCAAGTTCTTCCTGGGCCCGTTTTATTACTTCTACTTATCTAGACTTCACAGTGACACCAAGAATGAGCAAAATTTCCCTACCATAAAGTATTTTTTGTTTACTGATTTAATAAATATTGAGAGAGCACACAACTGTTAAAAAGTGGATTTGGTTCCTACTCTCCTGAAAGGACTTTCACGGAAGAGACACGAGGAATAATGAGCAGGACATGGGATGTGCATGAAGGGCAGGCACCTGGGTAGCCCTTTAGACCGTGCTGCTCCCGAGTCTTCCCTGAGATGCATGAGAGCAGAGCCTGTGGAAGGGGTACAGGGGTATGATGTTAACAACATACAGAAGGTGTCAAAGCCACACGTGAATTCAGTGACAGTTTGATGCTCAACTCAGTGAGCTGAGAAAGACAGTGCTAGCCAGGCATCTGCTCACAGGTGCCGAGATACTCTGTAAAGAAGTATCCCCTGCCGCGCCCTGATGGAGCAGCGGTTGATTGAATTGCCTTCAAAGGACCCACGTACTCCTGGGTTTGAGTTCCAGGTCCTGGAGGAAAGAACCAGTATGAACAACTAAATAAAAATTAAATAAAATACTTCTTCCTCCTCTCTCTTCCTGCCTGTCTGCTTACCTTCATTTCTTCCTGTACCATTCCTAAAAATAAATACCCCCAAATTACACAGCAGATGGGCCCTGTCATTGCTCACCCAAGCTGGGAAAGACCTGAGGGATCATCGAAGTCACACTCCTTCTCTTCTAGCACACAACCACACCAAACTGAGACTCAATCAGATAAAGTGAAAAAACTTCAAGTATCTTGACTCCCAGCTCTCTGCTCTGTCTGTGAGCACATGTTCCTCCTTCATGTTAAACCACTGTGAACTTGACACTCTTAGTGAGTTTGGGACTATTCCCTGTGACATTCATTTATTTGTTCACTTGGCAGAATGGGAGAGAACTACTTGTTTCTGCCTGTCACCTCTGAATGCCCCGCAGTGTGCCTGAATGACCAGTCCCAGGAGGTAGACTCTATTAGAAGCAATCATCTATCTATCCCTAGTAGACCACCAGGACCAATGTCATCAATGCCTTACTCTCAGTTGACTTTGGTCATTAGAAGCCAAGATATCATACCAGAGTCAAAAGCCAACTCTCATCCTCTTAAATAATGAAACCCTAACCTCCTAAATTCTTCCACTGTTTTCTCAGAAATTCATGGTGGGATCAGTCAAACCTATTTATGTCAAGCCCTTTTCTCCAGTGTTCTCCTCTTACTCTTACTGAATTTAAGACCATCCCTAAGGGAAGCCTATGTTACCCTGTCAAATGATAGAGAGCTTACTCCCTGCCCGGCATCCTACTTATTCATCACTGCTGCTTCCAGGTTATGCCTTTCCCCTCTCCCTGAAGACCCCCACTCCTTGGAAACTCTTTCTGTGAAACCATCTCACATTGCCCCTTGTTGAGATCATCTAGGTTCTGCAGGCTTCTCTTCTTTATTCAGGGAAGATTTTAGTACCTGGCTCAATACTTTCTTCTTGTCTAACTAATATCCCCAATATTTTTTTCCCCTGTGTTCCATGCAACTATGTAAATCATTTGACCTTCTTATCTCACATGGTTGTCCTTAGCTCACCATATCCAAGATGTCTTCATTGTAACAAACTGCAGTTCTCCGACATCTTTATTTCAAACTTCCCACTGTCTGATCACCACATACCACAGCTCTACCCAATTCCCTCTAGTACTACCACTCTAAATGTCTCATGGGTCCACCCAGACATTCAGTTCAATATGTTGAGCTCCATACTACACCACCCTCCTTGCATTCTCTTATCCATCATGAGAGTCACTCTTTTGCATGTTCCCTCAACTCTCAATCATACCTCTCTGTTCTTGCTCCTCTTTCTTTGTCACATTTAAATAGTAAAACAAGCCTGGTTAAAATCCAACTGCACACTGCTCTCTATCCCTTGGGCAGCTGAACGTGGAAGGAAAAATTAATAAAACATTCAATCTGGATAGTTGGACTCACTGTAAATTAACAACCACATACATGGGTCCTCAGCACTGTTTAGCAAATCCACAGTTCCCTAATCAGTTCACTCCTCCATTCTCTAAAAAGACCATTTCGCATTTTATTTCCTCAGATCTCTAATTTCCCCTCTCTACCTCTTCATATAAATCTGGTGGCTCTCCAACTTGAACATGCGTCAGTATGATTCAGCATGCTTTGCTAATTCTAACGCAAATTGCTGGGTCCCATCCCCAGGTTCTGATTCAATAAGTCTGGGATGAGATCAACGACTTTGCATTTCTAATAAATTCCCAGGTAATGTGGATATTTTAGGACCACACTTTGAAAACTACTGCACTAACCTTGTGTTTCACAGAGAAATTAGAAACAATTCTAAAGAACTGCTTTAGTTTCCTAAAACTAAATTCAACTAAATTATCTTCATATGCACTCAGCTTCCCTTTTATTACAAAGGAAGATCTGTTTCTATTCCTGCCCAAGGCCAACCTTCCAAAGTCCTGTTCTTATTCCTTCTTGCCCTCGAGATGAGAATTTTGCTCTTTTGATAGCCTCTTTTTTTTCTCCATAACATATAAAAATGACAAAGTATCTCCTTTTTGGGAAAACCTCTCACTTGAGTTCACATATTCTTTTGGTGACCAGCCCATTTTCCTGTTCTCCTTCTAGAAAAATCCTCAATAATTTTCTGTACCTCCATTTCCTCGCCTTCTCTCCTCTCTTAGACCCATGGTGCCTAGACTTTCTTCCCTACAAAGTTTCCAAAGCAACCTTGGTCAAGTCACTGAGGATAAATCTCATATAATTTTCAGTTCCTACATTACATAACCTTTTCATAGTGTTGGATTCATCACATCTCTCTCTTCTTGGAAGACTTTCTTCTCTTGGATTCCAGGACATCACTCTCTCCTCCAACCTGCTTCAGAAACTGCTCCTTCTTAGTATCCTTTGCTAAATTCTTCTCATCTTTCTGTGTTCAAAATATTGCAGTTCCCATGACCTACCCCTCTCCTCCTTCCTCTCTTCAATCCTTCTCTTCCTCTCTAGAAGACCTCTTATACCTCAAGCCATTAAATTCCATATATGCATTAATGAGTTCTAAATGCATAAATTTAAATGGAAATCCTCCCCTAAACTCCATGCTTACTCAACAGAGTCATGGACATTAATAGGCATCTTATACCAAAAATAGCTTCCTGAATTTTCTTCCCAAACTTAACTCTTACCTCAGTGCACCACATCTCATAAGAGGACACCTCCGGTCTTAGCTGTTTAGATCAAGAACCTTGGGATGGTTCTTAAGTCTTCCCTTACTCTGTACATCTAATATACTCTTTCCTGCCTGAACAGAAAATTATTTCTAACTCCTACATCTCCTATACTGCCTCAGTCATCTTAGAACAAGTCATCACACCTCCCTTAATTGGACTTTTTGCTTTGACTCTTGTCTTTTAGACTAGTTTATCCCCTTCTATACTATCTGGATCCAGCTGGTGTCAAACTTCCTCTCCCACCACTGATGTAGTTTCTCACTCTGATCCCTTAAATATTCCTTGGACACATCAGACATTCTCCCATCTCAAGGCCACTGCACTTACTGCGGAGTTTCTCAGAAATACTGCCCCTGAAGGCAGTTGATCACTTCTGTCTCCATCTTACAACTTCTCATCTTATAACTCCCCTGCATTCTTTCTTCTAGTGCAAATGAGATAATGAAATCAGTGAGTTAGATAATGCTGGGGCTCTCTCTTCTCCAAAGGTCAGAAATGTTGTCTGTGAAAGACAACCTTGGTGGGGAACTTTCCATCATGGAACTGAAGACTGTATTACTGTCAATTCAGGAATTGGAGGTTAAGAATATTGTAAGATTATTTCACCCTGAAGAGCTCATGATACAATCCTCACGTGGTATCAGAATTTACCTGATCTTTTTATCGCCATTGTTTGAGTTACTCATATCTCCATACTGAAAGTCACTTCTTATTTTTATCCTGTATACTTATCTGTGAACAAACTTTATTTCACATGTTGCACTGTGAGCATCTCAAACTGGGACTTACAGCATTATCATCTCTCCTATTTCAAATGCAGAACGTGATACAGGTGACTGCTAATAGTTAACACTTGTGGAGCACTCGTGTGCTAATGTGTGAAGTGTTTGCAAAAAATGACTGTGATCATTTTCTTCCCTGTGTGCATTTCCTTTTGCAGTGTGAATTTGTGGCTCATCTATCAAGTGGCAGAGTCATTGTCCCCTACTGTTGAATCTGGGCTGGACTTGTATCTTACTTTGACCCACAGAATGTGGCAGACATGACTGATTGTGCCAGAGGCCTGTCTAGGTCTCCAGAGCACATTTCTGCTGGGTCTTTGGAGTCAGTCTGTGTGTGAACCAGCCCAGCCTCAGCTGCTGGAAGATGAGGACCCCACAGAACATCTGATCCTATTCTAGATCAGCCAGCCCAGCTGCCCTGGCCGCTGACTGCCGACATGTGAGTAGGCCTAGCCAAGTCAGCAAAACTCCACAGCGGGTCCCCATCCAAACTGTCAACCCATGGAACTGTGAGACAGTTGAATGGTGGTTGTTCTCAGTCAGGCGTTGCCAACCTAAGGCCAGGCAGCCCAACCTGGCCTGTCTCCTGTTTTTGTAAATAGTTTTATTAGAACACAGCCTTGTGCATTTGTTTATGCACTCTCTCTCTCTTCATTGTTTTTATTGTTTTGTTTTTCACTCTCACACTCCTACCATACTCACACCTCTGATGCCAAGTGTGTGGGTTTTCCACACATGGAGAAAGTCTGTGACACCAGCTGAGTGTCATACAGATATAACTCAGTTCTGACACTCTCTACCTGGCCACAGTGATGAGAGATAGGAGAGAAGGGACTGGCTGGAAGGCTTGGAATTCTTTCTTAGCAACCTGAACTGGAGACACACCCCCTACCCTTGAACTCTGACTCTCATGGGAGCTGCGACCCCTGGATACTCCCAAAGGGAGGTCCCTTCCTCCCATACATAAGAGGCATTTTCACATCTTGCGCTCTTTCTCCTGTCACCCCAAGCTGCAGGTGTCACTTCTGTTTTGCTATTTTCATGGTGTTGGGACCAGGTGTCTCCCCTCAAATTCTTTCCAAGACTAACCACACTTGCCAATGCCAGGTACTGGCATCAACAGTATTATCAGAGGCAATGGATCCATTCCTTTGTGTTGGGGACTTGGGCCAGGCCACAAAGCCAGGCTGATGCAATCCAACGGAAAATTGCACTCAGAGGCACCTCAGCCACTTCCCTGTTTGCCTAACGATGGCCTCCCTATTTCATAAACAAAGCATAAACATTAGCAACCAAGAACATTAGCAACCAATCAGTTAGCAACCAGTCAGAGCCTTGATCACGCGCACTAGCAATCAATCAGAGTCTTGATCATGCACTGTACATGCACCCACCGTCCAATCCAACTAAAGAGCATGCAGCAGACATGCACAGGGGCCACCTATCAGAACTACTTCCCTTCTTTTCCCTTTCTATATAAGTCCCTCCATTTTAATAAAATTTTGCAGCTTGATCAGAATTCGTTGTCTTGCTGTCATTTTTCGCGCCTCTTGTCCCACCCCTTTCATCCGTTCTAGGTGGATCTCCAGACCCCAGTTGACGGCTCCGCGGGTCGGAGTCACCTTTGGTGAGTGTTGACCACAAGACACAAACCAAGGCTCCTTTAAACAAGGAAAGTTTTATTGCTCGTAACAAGTATGGAGGCAGAAAGATAATCCTTAAGTGCTGCCTCCTGGAGTGCTCTACTTAGGCTGCTGTATTGGGGCTCAAATGAAGAGCAGTAGTGACTGGTCAGCAGTGTAAGGCAGAGGGGGAGCTGGCTAGAGTGCGGGTGTGAAAATATTCACAAGCAAGCAAGCCATAGAAAGCTTTATTCACTCTCCAAGAGAGGAGAGGGCCAAACTCAAGGTGAATGGGCATTTGATGGTTAGGGACTAGGGTTTATATAAGGCTGGGTGAGGGCAGGAGATGGGTGAGACATAGGAAGCTTCGTAGCTTCCCGAGTAACTGGGAGACAGGGCCCCCTTCTGTTTATTGGGGTTCAAAGGTCCAGGACCCCAGGAGACAGGCTAACCTCTCAGTGTCTCATGTAACTTCTACTGTTAAGAGGAATCTCAGGCAGTTTGGAGAGTATCTTGCATCCCCTGGAAGGCAGAGCTTTCCACCTTTTCCACATCGATGTAGATCTTATATCCTATTTCCCAGGCAGCTTGGGGTCTTGCATCCAGGAGGTAGGTTCCAGGTGGCTGGGGCTGTTGCTGCTGATACCTTGTTTGGGGACAGTGATTTTTCATCATCCTAGGGCTTGGGAGAAACACCAGGTGGAAATGTTTCCATTCAGCCTCCCTTTAGCAGGGTCCTGAGAAGGATTCCAAGTCTACTGTGTAGGCAATAACCTTCCTCCTGCTTGATTATACTGCTCATCCATTCCATGTTCAAAAAATTGCAGTGAAATGCCTCCTCTTGGCAGTGATTTCAGTGTTAAAATGAAGCAAGGTCATCTTTAGGTCAGTCCTACCCTAGACCATAGAGTAAGTCAGAGCCAGATAGCCGGTCAAAGATTTTCTTTCTTATTACTCCCCTTACCCCTGAGAGTTTTTATCTATATTGTTATCTAGAACTAAGAGAGCCATGGAATGTCCCTTCGATGGCCAAGACCTCAAGGGATTTCACCAAGCCTTGAAGGTAGTCTTTATTTGGTTCTTATTGCTGCCCTACTTAACAATAGCACGGATCCCACAGGATGGGGTTTCAGTCCAGTGAGACCGCCCACCCCCATTTCAGAGACCAATCACAAGTCTGGGTCATCATTGACGCTCTGGCTAGACCAGCTATAAATCGGAGGGTCTCAGACCCTCTCCTCAGGTTCGTTAATTTGCTGGAGAAACACAGAACTCAGGAAACTCGTTTACTTACGACATTACCAGGTCTTTACAAAGCGTATTAAGGGATGAACATGAACAGCTAGATGAAGAGATAATATATGCTGAGGTCTTGAGCCTGCAAGGTGGTGTGTCAGGGGAAGCAGGAGGAAGGGAACAGAGGCAGTTCTCCAATCAAAAAGGCAACAGACCCTGAGTGGTGCCAATCTGCTGTCTTCTAATACAGGGGAACCATTAGGCTGCCCCTGGGTGGGAATAAAGGCTACTAGACACCTTAAAAACCTCAGCCCGAAGCTCCTCAAGGTCTGTTCCATCTTGGAATATGGCCCTCCCTTATCCTACCTCTTACAGGTTGTGCTATCTTCAATAAATTTCATCTGTTTTTGCTTTCAAATGCCTGTGCCTGGAACAGGTAGGTCTGATGAAATCTCTCTCAGACCCACAAGAACCCTGGAGTGAGACCCCGAGATCCTTGGGTAACAAGCACAGGTCTCTGTGGAGCTTGAGATACACTGCCCTCTGGGTACGGGGCTCTGTTTTATTTAGGTCACCAACCTGGAAGCTCTGCAGACCTTTATACTTCAGGGACATTGATGAAGGTTTCCTTACACAGACATACTTGATGAAGTCACTGCCACTAGGAAATGAATTCCATCTCCACCCCTTCTCCCCTCCTGGGAAGTTGGGGTGGGTAGGACTTGAAGCACCAATCCTTTAAACACCAGGTTGGTTCCCCTGGCAACCAGCCTCTCTTCTTGGGTTATCAGAAGACTTTCCAAAAGTCACTCTATTAACATAAACTCAGGTGAGATTGAAAGGGACTTGCTATGAATAACAAGAAGCCATTTACCCTTTGTGGCTCTGAAGAGATTTCAGAATCTGAGGACAAGAGGTCAGATGCAATAAAACATGTTCCCATCACTCTTATCACTTAGGAGATTACAAGGATGCAGGGAGCAGTGAGCCAATGTTGTGGGGGGGGAGTTCAAAACATAGATTTAAGATGAACTTTAATGTCACCATTGCTTTCACATTACAATAGCAGGACTGCGGAGTTGTAACAGACACTGCATAGCCTGTCTGCAAAGCTGAGCATATTTGTTATCTGTCCTACAGAAAAAGTGTGCAAAGCCTATTGTAAGTCACTAATTTGGGGAGTGTCTTATATCCGGGAGCTAAGTCGGTCACTAAAGGTTATTATACGTTTCAATTTTCACTTGAACCTAGTGGGAGTTTATCATGCCCATTTTACAGATGAGGAAATGGAGGCATAGTGAGGGAGAATTTGTACATGATTGATACTTGGAATAAACCATTCCCAGAAATTAAGAATTTAATAGAATTTAGTGGTGAATTTAACTGAGGATTCAGAGAAATGTTCTGACAGATTGTTCTGTGTGGAATGCTCATGGTTACAGGTCTGGGAAGGGCTTTTTAGACATATTTTTCCTCCTTGGAGTATGTACAAGGATGGACAACACAGTTCATGTTCTCAGTTTCAGCAAAGGCCTTGACTAAGTGGTCTGAGTTGCATCTATGTTACAAAAAAGATGTGATATTCCAATCCTGTGGCTGTGAATTTTATCTGGAGATCCAGAGAGGCAAAAATAGGGGCAGTTTAAGTTTTTATCTACTTAGAGATGCCTTTGTTGGCACAGAAAGTCTTTTTACCTGGAAGATGGGATAAAGGTGCCTTATTTTTTTTTCTAGTGAGCACGTTCTTTCTTCACAAAGCCAGAAGATTCTTCTAGACCAGAGAGGAGGGGTCCCGAAAGTGATTTCACTGACATGGTGGAGCCAAAAAGTAAAAACAAAAACACACAACATTGGACCTCATAGATTTGTGATGCTAACATAGTGACTTAATAAATACTTTCAAATAGAGAAATGCCTGTCTAGGGTGAACATATAACTTAATAAACAGTTTAGAGCATCTCCTTTGAGGAGGGAAGATAGGGGATAATAAACTTCATGTCAACTGAGTTGTCTGAATTGGCCTTTATTCCCTCCCTGGAGGGTGGGGTGGGTGGGACTGCAAGTTCCAACCCTTTAATCACCCAGTGGGTGATTCTGGACTCAGTGGAATTCCTCTTAGAAAGAGGAATGTGCACATCTAGACTTCAAGAGTTCCTGACAAGTCTTCTTCAGTAAAATTAAAAAAAAAATAACATCACACATATTTAAGGTATATATCATTATAAATCAACAAATCAATATCCGTATATAACACCAGCAGTCTAATTTTATCTCTCAACATATAATTGATCCTTCTAAAGCCACTTGGTCTCCCTCCCTTCTTCCCTTCTGGTAACTACTAATGTGATTCTATAAACTAAAAGCTTATTTTTGTGTGATTTGGTTTATTGGTTTGTTTGGTTTCTCTCTATGCCCATGACTAAAATCATGTGATATGTGATTTTCCACTTCTAACTTCACATGCATAATTCCTTCTAAGTCCATCCAGATTGTTCCAAATGGCAGGATTTCCTCTGTTGTTTAATAGCTGTGCAGTATCCAATTGTATATACAATCACATCTTCTTTATCCACTTATCTTTAAATGGGCACTTAAGTTGCTCTCAGCTCTTGGCTAGAGTAAATAATGCTGCAATAAACAAAAAGGTGCATATATCTCATCAAGTTAATGTTTTGTGTTTTTCAGGTAATCACCCAGACGTGAGAAAACTGACTTGTATGAAATTGATATTTTCCATTTGGGAAGAACTCTATACTACTTTCCATAATGGTTGTACCAATTTACACTCCCAGCAACACACACACACACACACACACACACACACACACACACATATTCCTTTTCTCCACATCCCCAACACTTGTCACTTCTAATCTTTTGGATAGTAGTCATTTTTATAGGTGTGAGGTGATAGCGCATTATTGTTTGGCTTACAGCCTTTTAAAATGGAAAGCAAGTTAATGTTAAGCTCATTCTAACAGTCCATATTTCCCTCCCATGTTTTATGTTTTTGGTGTCTTGCTGCTTCCAAGGGCAGTTTCATTCATTTTATAGACATCCCTTTAGTATTTCTTGCAAAGCTGGCTTAGTGTTGATGAATTCCTTTAATTTTTGTTCTCTAGAAAGCTCTTTATCGCTCCTTCAGTTCTAAATGATAATCTAACAGGATATAGTATTCTTGGTTGGAAGTCCTTTCTTCCAGCACTTTGAATATGCCACGTGATTCCTTTCTGGACTGTCAAGTTTCCACTGAAAAATCCATAGACAACATTATTGGGGTGCCCTGGTATGTGACTCGTTTTTTTTGTTTTTTTGCTAATTGCTTTTAAGATTCTCTTTCTATCTTGAATATTTGTGATTTTAATTACAATGTGTGTATTATTATTGTTGTGAATATTATTCCTATTGATGTTATCTCATATGTGTCTTATACTATCTTTACTTTTCATTCTTTTTCTTTTTGTTTTCCACTATCTTCTAGCTCACAGATTCACTGGAAGCATTTTCCAATCTTCTGTTGAACCTTTTTATTGTGTTCTTTCATTTGTCTATTGTGTTCTTTAGCTTGATGAATTCCTGTGGGAACTTTCTAGCATTTTCTGGTTTTGATACTATTTTTTCATCCATTGTTTTCCTAATCTGAGTAAAAATAATTAATACGGTTGCTTTGAAATCTTCAGGTAGTTTACTTAATTCTATTGAATTAGAATTTGTTTTGTTCCATCATTTTGGATAACTTCCTTTCCTTCTTTCTACCCCATGTTTATATTTATGGATTAGGTGAAAGGAATGTCTTTCCTTATTTTGATATAATAGTCTTATGTTAGGATATGTGGCTGCAGAGCACAGACCTGGAGTTCAAGGGCCAGGGGCTTTAGGTGGCGAATAGGGGAGGGGTAGCTTTTTCTCAAACTGCTGGAGCCTCTCTTGTGATTCTCTCTGAGAGCTGCCACAGCAGAGCTGGAATCTGCACAAACCAAGCTTTGCAGGAAAGTACTCAGTTGCCTGTGTTGGAGATGCAGGTTCTGGCTGCCTGCTGTTACCCCAGGTGATTGCTGCCTTGGTAGCCACAAGAACCATATCAGGTGAACAAACCATCCTTTGCCGACAGTGAGGGGGTGGGAATTTTGACCTCTGATCCTGTTCCAGTACGGTGTCTGCCAGTGCCAACCTTAACTCCAGTATGGTGTCCCCCAGTGCCGAACGTAAGTCCAGGATGGTAGCTGCCAGAGTCAACAACATGCAGCAAAAGAGAGTTTAGGACCCCGAGCAGCATCTCTGTTCCCTGGGATGCTATCTCTCCTCTTCCTCTGGCTGACATGTTGGGTTCAGTTAGAGCTGCACATTTTATCTTTAGAGTTTCTCTGCTCACTGTCCTGCTTCTCTGCTCCCCAGAGTCATATTATTCTCCAAAGCAAAGCACTTTTGTTTCCCACACCAGGACATGCTCCCCTCTAGGGTGAAGCTCCTAGGTGCTGGCACACCTGATGTGGAGTAAGCCCTTCGATCCCTGGGGGGAGGCTCTGTATCACTGGTATTCCACTTGACTTTGGGTCACTGGTGAGATAGTGTCTCAGTTTTTCCTATCCTTTTTGATGTTTTATCTCACTTTTCTTTGTGAAGATGCTAGTCCCCCAATCCTCAGTTCTTTTAGCAGCTGTAGTTTATACCTAGATGCAATTTTGTGTGTGTCTTTAGAGAGGAGTTGAGCTCAAGGACTTGTTAGTCCACTATATTGGGCCCTTAAACATCTTTAATGTGTGTGTGTCCCTAGTGTCTGGCTCAAAGAATCATTGAAAAATAATCTGTGCGGGAGGGAGGGGAGGAAGAAAATAAGTGAGGAGAAGGCAGGGTGAGTGTGAGGAGAGGAGATGTAGAAAAAGAAGGAAAAGAAATCCAAATACCATCATCATCTGACAGTTGATGTCCATTAAGGCAACCATTGACATCCATTCTAGGATCAATCTGTCATTGGGGAGATTTGGAGATTGGCTTATCAGGGCGTCATTCTTGAATAGGGGATGGAGTTCTTCTGACTTAGATCAGCTCTGGCCTCTACCAGCCCAGCATCCTCTGAAGTGGGTGAGGGGCGTGTTGCTAGTGCCCCTCATGATATGGTTAAGCCACATCACCAGTTCACTTATTTCCGAAGAACAGGACCATAATGACAGACCCATCACTATACCCCAGACAGAAGAGTCATCTCGCCTGGCTTTCTCAGTCTCCTCCTCCACCCACCACCTCCCCGCAGCTATGCTGATATATTCAATAACCCACATTGACTTTGGGAGGAGAGAAAATGTAATTGTGAAAGCATAAATCCCTTTAAATGCTAAGATCAAAAGGAAGGCTTCTAGCCAATGACACATAATTAAACATGCAGACATGCCCAACTTTGATTCACGAATGCTTAGGCACTTCTAAATTGTTGCCAGGGAGATCAGGGCCTGAGAAAATTAAAACTATTATGCCTCAAAAGGATACATGATTTCCATGGCTTTCTAATGTGATTTCCTGTTGTGCAGAAGTTGGTGCTTTCCCATTTTCTGTCCCCGCCTCTGTAACAAGTTTCGGAGCTGAAGGGAAGCAGGTTTGCAGACATCTTTGGGTTGAGAATCCTCCAGATGCAGACAAGATGCCATTTTACTTTTGCTTTATTTTCAACCAGAGGGCAAACACCCACCTCAGGAAAAGATCCCCTGCAGATGGTTTTAGAAGCTTGGGCTATAGGAAAGGGGCTTCGTACATCAAGGAGAGAGGAGGGAGAGGGTCTTCACATGCAGGGATGGGGATGGCTCATCTTTACCCTGAAAGAAAAAAAGTGTTTCTCAGACAGAAAACAAGTTTACATATAAACATATACCTGGATTATAATTTTCTCAGGCGCACTCTTCTAGGTGGTAAGGGAGCAGCGATCCCTTTGATTGGGAGAAGAGTAGAGACCCAAGGAGTTGGATCTACTAAGGGAAGGGCAAAAAGGTTAGGAAGGCAGGAGCTTGTCTTTCATCTCTAGGGCTGGCATTGTTTTCAGCACAAAATAATCTGTATGCCAGAGAGAAATATCTAGATATCAATTCCTTTTATTTATTTTTTTTGAGGAAGAAGCATTTTATTTATTTTTTATCTAGTTGTTAACATTGGTTATCCCCACTTCTCCCCCCAGGACTGGGTCTTGAACCTGGCACCATGGGATGCGTGTAGGACTGCCCGCAGGGAGTACCAGACTGCTAGGGCATCAGGGCATGCCATAGAGTCCCCCCAGTTCTGAGTCTTGGGGTGGTCTGCCTTGAGTGCTTTCACAAGTAAAGTTCTCAAGCTTATGGGGAGTATTAGTCAGAGTTCTCAAGAGAAACAACCAACATAGAGAGATACACAGATGATAGATGATAGGTTGGTAGGTAGGTAGATAGAATGTACTATACAGACATGAAATGAGAGATTAGAAATTATGGAGGCTGAGAAGTTCCATGACTTCCTATCTTCAAATGGAGACCCAGTGGTATAATGGTGGTATAATTCAGCTTGAGTACAGTGGCCTGAATACCAAGCAAACTGATGATGAAGATTTCAGTCTAAGTCAAAGGCAGAAGGTCAGTGTTCTAGTTCAAGCAGTCATGCAGGAAGGGTCAACTTCTTCCTTCCTCTACCTTTTTGTTTTTTTCAGGCTCTCAAAGGATTGGAAAATGCCCGCCCACACTAGAAAGGACAAACTGCTGTCTGAGGTCACCAACTTGAGTGTGAATTTCATCCAGAAACACCTTCACAAGCACAAACAGAAATAATGTTCAGGTAAATACCTGGGTATTCAGTCAAGCAGATACATGAAATTAACCATCATATGGGATGTCTCAATTGATATCTGGATGGCATCAGCAATTATTGGGTCCCCCAGAAACAAACATGAGACAGTATTTGAATGCAGGAAAGTGCAGGAAACACGAGGGAATTAGAACAAGCAAGAAATACTGCTGTAATGAAAGTGCGTGCTCAAGTTAGTGACCATATGGACACCAGCAAAGTCTGGAAAACAGTGGAGGATGCATGTTCAAGGGTTTCCTAGCAGGGAGCAAGGGACCTGGGGTATGCACTCCACACCCACTGGTTATTGATTGAGGCTGATCATGGGGGATGCTAATACTTTCCTGACTGGAGGGCAGGAAGAGAGGGTCCTCCTGGATTAGAAAAAGACCCCAGGAAAAGAGATGCAAGTACGAGTTGCTGAAAGTCAACCAGAGGACCTCTAATTGCTAATGTTTGAGGGATATGGCTGGTATCCATCATCTCTACTACCCCTGATTTCTTCATCTGTAAAGTTGGAATGATAACACTATAGACCTCATGAGACTCTTGAGTCACTACATGTAAAACACTTAGAATCAAGTTGATACATAATTAGCATTCAATTGCCTTATCTGTCATTGTTGCTCTTTCTATTACTACTGTCTATGACCTCTTTGAGTTGTAAGTTCACTTGCAGGGAGCTCTGTAATGGGGAAAAGTGTTAGGCCAGGCCTAGGCCTCTGGCTGATTGGGTTCGGTTTCTTCATCTGGGATACTGGGTTAGCGATATTAGGTCAGTAGGAGTGCTTGAAGATGAACTAAATGCAGGGAAGGACCTGATAGTGATCGATATGTGTTCTTCAGATCCTTATTGACCCTCAGAGGCAGAAGAGGTTATTCGTCTTGTGTTTCCAGCCAAGCCCGGACCAGAACTCACCTGAGCAAGCCTCCAGGATCCTTTCTGGTGTTCTCAGCAGCTCTGATAATTGATGGTCTTCTCCGAAATAGCCACACTTTGGCTCTGGATCAGTTACCTGAAATCAGAGAAGGTCTCTTCCTTCCTTGAGACAGAATATTGGCGGCCATTTTCAAGATGAGAATACTGAGACTGAAAGAACTTCAGGAGTTTGCTCGAGATCAAGCTCCTCACAAGCTGGGAACATTTTTAGAGTGATGACTAAACAAGTTGGCTCATAGCCAAAGAACACAGAGACTAGAAATACATAAAATACCATGAGCAGAGAGAAAGACTGACGTCTGTCTGTATTTCCTATTAAGGAAAAACTTTAAAGCTTACCGTTGAGTGAAAAAAGCAACATACATATAAAATGTGCCACATTTCCTTTAAGGGCATGTGCAGGTGTATTTGCATTTCTTATGATGATAGTGAATTTTAAGCGACACTGGACTATGCTGTGGTGTCTAGACATTTGGTTGACTATTCTTCTGCATGTTTCTGTGAAGAAATTTTTTTATGTGAGATTAGCATTTGCATCAGTGTGCTTTGAGCGAAGAGACTGCCCTTCATCATATGGGTGGGCTTAGAGCAACCAGTTGAAGACCTCGAGAGGGAAAAAGATGGACTTCCACCAAGGACGAAGGAATTCTGCCTCCAAAGTGTCTTCAGGTTCCAGCTGCAGCAGCAGTTCATCCTTGATTTTCTAGTCTGCTGGACCGCCTTGCTGGTCAGTCTCCACAATGACACTCGCCAATTCCTTAAAGCACCACTTAGCCCCTCTATCTATATATGTACATATGTATACATATAGCCATATATGCATATATATGCATATATATTTGCATCATATATTACTGACATGATATATTATATTGCATTTTTATATTTATATACAAACCTATAGACATGTATCTTATTTTATCTCTAGATAACCTTGACTGATAAATATTTATATGGAATATGCATTATATACATAACATATGTATCAATACAATATATATACATGTGTGTGTATGTTTTTCTTTTTTTTTTTTTTTACAATATAGAGCTTGCTAAATGCTCTATAAGGATATTCACAAAGCTGAGAAGCAGTGAATTAATGGTTTGTTAGGAAGAGTGGGATTGGGTGGAAGAGGAAGGAGAGCGAGGTTCAGGAATATTTTAGACTGATGTGTAATGCTT
Source organism: Solenodon paradoxus (assembly GCA_004363575.1). Classification (NCBI taxonomy): domain Eukaryota; kingdom Metazoa; phylum Chordata; class Mammalia; order Eulipotyphla; family Solenodontidae; genus Solenodon; species Solenodon paradoxus. The sequence continues at coordinate 93,682 of RJWH01002961.1, forward strand.
TGATTTTTTGCAAACATAACTAAAATATTACTTAAATAATTAAAATGGATTTTAAATGTTGCTGTGAGCATCGTTCAGCATCCCCAGAACTATGCCAGGCTGCTGTTTGGTGAACAGTATTTCTGTTTTCTTCTTTCCTGGTTTTCGTCTGTCATTTTGAGACTATACCTGGCTCCAGTCTTCATCAAGCTCTTTGAACAGATCATTTTGTTTCCTCTCCTTCCAGGTCCTGGATTCTTGTCTTCAGCATTCAGTGTATTCCCACCACAATTGCACTCCTGCCTCTCTAGCAGGGCAGGCTATCTCTGCACCATTCATCTTCTTTTTCCATCACAGGAAGAATAAAGTCTTTGGAATCCATTTAGGGCTGAAGAGTGAAGTGCTAAGTGTTGGAACCCTCGTCTTGGGATGAAGAAGGAAAGAAACTGGAGATGCTGTGTTTGAAGACGTGACTCAGAGGGACAGCATGATCATCTTCAAAAGTTTTAAGAGTGGTCATGAAGGAGACAAAATTAGACTCACACTCCATATGGCACAGGGAGGATAGGTTTCACTGGGGGACATTTCCTAGGAGGTCAATTTCAGCTCTTTATGAAGAGGAACATTCTGGCCTTTGGAATAACTCCACAATGGAAAGGGATGCCTTAACGTGGAGTGTTACTATTTTAGGAAGTGTCCAAACCAGATTAGAGGTAAAATTCTGAGGCTCCTTCATTAAATGTAAACTGAAACTTGACCTCCTCCACAGGACGTGCTTACACTATGTTTCTCAGAAGCATGAGATCTGTAGTTTGGACCATGGCAATTGTTAAATTAGGCAAGCCATAGAGGGAAAGTTTTGCTTGTGTTTGCCTGCCAGTGAGCAAGGGGCCAAGACATCCAATTCCTGTAATAGTCCTTTTGGGCTCAAGGCTGCACTGGGATGGCTCATATATCACATGAAGAGAACTGGTCATCGAATTAGTCACAGGGGCATTACATAGACAAAGTGAGCATGCACTTCACACCGTTTTTCTCTTGATAGAAGCAGTGTAGATCCCAAGTCACCCACAATGACAGGAGTGGTCTGTTGAACGTGTAAGTCTCCCTGTGTTTCCTGGTTGTCCAGAAAACTCTTTGAATTCTTGGAGCATATGGCTTATCAGAGCACTCATGGGACTGGTTCTTCTGCTTCCATACGTACTCATCTTGAGTACAGCTGAATCTGGGTCTTACTGATCTTGGCCAACTTGGAGGGAAAAGTAAAACTGATGACTAGTTGGTTGAACTCAAGAAAGGCTTGAGTGCCCCCAAGTTTTCAGCATTACCCACCTAAAGACTGCTGTTTTGTGGGTGCTGAGCTGTGCATCTGTGAGTACAGGGACCTTGTCAACCTAGCACAGCGTCTCTCACTTGTCACCTGGCATGTGATGAATGCTTTCATTTGGAGGAAGAAGGGCAAGAAGCCTGAAGACCGCGTGACAGCCATGGCTTGGCTGGAGTTTCTTCTGGCCCATCATGCCTTGCACTTAATTAATCTGATGCCCCAAATGGACAATGTCCTGTTAACGACAAAGCCCATTCTGACTCCTTCTTCCCTGACCACAGTAAAGAACAGCCCCCATGATTCATACTCAGAGTAATCACTCATCTTATACTTCGGGGCAAGACTCAAAACTATGGCCAGCTGTCTCGGCAACACCAAGCATTCTGTCTTCCTGTGGGCTCACCTGAAGGCTGCACCTGTGTCTGTGTCAAGGGACAAGCAGCTTGGCGGGAAGCTGCCAAGATTGAAAGGGTCCCGTGGGAGAAAGGATCAAGTAGAGACAAAACCATTTTTTGCTCCCTCAGTGACTTTCCAATGTCCCACATGCAGGCAGCCACAATGCTTTGGTGGAGCAGGATTCAAGTCATGAGAGAGGGGAGCTGTTAGCTCTCACAGGAAGCATGCTGGGCCCCTGGGTATCACAGGAGGAAGGCAGGACTAAGTGTCTGTTCATTGATTGACTTTATGTAGACACTAGCAGCTAGCTACTCCATGGGGATTGACAGGGTCAGTAAGGTCAAGGGTTGTTCAAGCCGAATTCATGACCAGGAGACAGGCCTACTCAGAATCAAAAGGCAGTAGAGTCATGATTTTCACAGGTGCGCTGGGAGCAAAATCCAGTCCCCAGGGAAAGAGGATGAGTGCATAAAGTTCACCAGGCCGGCTGCTCACCATCCAAGCTGAGCATTCGTTCTTGGCAGCAAGCTGTAGGGCTGGGCAGGAAAGCCGAGCTGGAAGCCAGGTGCACCGTCTGGACGGCTGAGGTCCCACAAGGCACAATGCCTGGGGCTCACTCCAGGGCACCGAGACCTGGTGCCAGAAGCTCAGTGCGTCCTCTGCTTCCAGCTGCAAGGTTGAGTGGTGGGTATCCCGCCTCACTGAGGAGCATCTCCTGACCACTCAGGATTGAAAGATCATGGGGTCTGGTGAGAGGGGGGCACCTGGGGCTTCTAGTGGGAGAACTGAGGACCATGAGATGGTACGTCTTCTTTATGGAAGTCTGGGAACATCTGGTCACCCTCTGACAAGGCACGTGTCTCCCTAGAGTGAGCCATGAAGCCAATGACACCAACACAAGGTAGGACTTGAGAGAGGACCATGACCACTCTCTCCTGGGCCTGTGGGATGAAATATTAAACACATTGCTGCATAATGATTTTGTGGTAGCATTTCATCAATAACGAGAAAAGACGAGCTCACGGGCTCTCTGTTCGATCCAGCGGGCAGCCTAACTCCCCACTTCCCACAGGTAATTACCTGCTCCTAATTGGGTCTGAAAGCCCAGGGTTTGTATTTAAAGGTAGGAGTCCAGCACACTTGGTATTTTTCAAGAGACCCCGAGGTTGAGGCTTTGGTGTTCTGTGTAACTGTGACTTAAAGAGCCAGGTGGTTTTTCCAGGGACATGGGTCCTCTGCTCAAAATCTGTCTTCTTGTGCAAAATACAGTACTTCCCTCCCACAGCCTGTGTCCCTTCAGGTACAAGTAGAAAGGACTGGCATAAAGTTGAAATGTGGTTAGGGACCCAAACACATCTGTCCCTGTGCGTGACACACATGAGGTGCTCAGAGCCCACTGATTGAGTTGGAACCTTTTGCTATGAAAGAAATGGTTCTCAAACTCCTCTTCTCCTTGTTCCGGTGTGTAAACACGCTCATCTTCCAATACTAATAGTTTATGACTCCATGTTTATCTCATTTGCTCTTCCATCGCTCTCCGTCAGGTCAGCAAGATGGGTCAAGCTATTCTCAATTTGCAGATGGGGACACTGAGGTCCTATCTTCTAGCTAGGTGATGTCAAGATTTGTCACAGTTGATACCAAAGGGCATATTGAGTCTCAAGGGGGAAGTTGGAGGTAGTTGGTGTGACAGCTGAGAAGGTGGCAGAAGAAATACAATTCTCGGGCACCCTTAAGAGACAAGGGGACCAAGCAAGGCTGACTCCAGGGAGTGAGGACTGGTGGGCTGGGTGCTGTACAGGGCTTCCCTCCCCAAGGGACTGGAATTCTGGGGTCTAGAGGGCTCTAGCACCTCACATTAGTTTGAGAGCCCTGGGTTTGCTGGTGAGCTCTACGGGTGGGAGACTGCCTGCATCTCTCTACTCACTCACTGAGACAAAGAAGGGGCAAGTGTCATTTGATGGGCCCAGCTTAGCCCCTCACTCTCCCACCACATCCGTGGAAATTTGCCCCAGGACAGCTTCGGAAAGAGGCTCTTGTTGGAGCCTCGCTGCCTGGGAATTCTGTCTGGCTGCTTCCCAGGTTTCTGCACTCTCCTGCCCCACTTTGCTGAGCGAGCTTACATCCCAGCTCTCTGCTGAGTCCTTACATAATGCTGAGGCTAGATTTAGAATAAGTGAGGCTTCGGTTCCAATTCAAAATGGAGATGTGTCTGCTGCGATGGCTGCACAGCAGGTACTTCTGAAACCCAGAAGGTTTAGGAACATTCCAGTTTGCTCTGGCAGGCTGGAGCCTCCTGGAACTGCAGTAAATGGAGGTGGCGACAGCAAAACCTGAGACCGCAACCAGCAGGTGCTAACAGAGGGCAGCAGGTGCCCTCAGTCCGCTCAGCCTGGACCTCTTAACAAGTTCAAACCCACTTCGGCCAGGGCCAATCACCCAATGCCCTGCCCTCTCCAGTCTCATCCCCTAGCTGTTTAAAGACTTCTCAGGCCCCAGTTCAGAGAGACTTGAGGTTTGGCGCCTGTCTCCTTGCCAGTGGAGCTCACAATAAATCCTGTCTTTTCTCACCCCTGGTTTGATGTGCATCAGACAGCAGGCTCTTGTCCAGCAATGTAAGTCTCCACATACCTCACCTTCTTGCTGAAATTTCATTGCCTCCAAGGCAAAGCCTTGTCTTCTTCAGTGGTGACTCCCCAGTACCTGCCACCACCTCCGTAACATGGCAGGTGCCTGAATGAAGGAAGGGATGAGGGAATGAAGGACGCTGGCAACTACGCTAGAATGTAAGTTTCCTGAGGACATGATAGACAAGGAATGCTGTCTGTTGTCCTCATTGTTGAATTCCATCCTGTATCTGCTGGACCTCAGTAAGTATGCTGAATGAATGAAAGATTAGACTCTGCCTTATCTGCCTTGGTTTTCTCCCTTTTCACTGATTGCTCTTGAATTTGAACTAGAAGAGAGATGTTAGACAACACCCGGCCTGAGTTCATTACTGGAGCTACAAGACAGTGTGACTCGATGCAGAGAATGCACAGGCTCAAGGGTACATGGAATGTAGAAACAGATGCAGGGTTTCTGGCTTTCAGTGGAACTCATCACACACTACCTGTCCTGTCCTGTCCAAAAGATATGGAGTCACATTTGCTCAGAGCCTAATCTTCACCAGGTCAGGGAACAAAGTGGGCACCGAATGAGAAGGAATCTCAGGCTTTGCTCTCAGCCAGTGGGCACGCAGGCTGCAGTCCTGTAGGGCAGAGCAGGAGTGGGTGGGACATTGAGCTCTATGGCTTTCCTCTCTGAGCTGTCCTACCTGATCCTCATGGCTGAAATCTCATCTTGCTGGGGACTCCAGGGGCCTCTGGTTCACCTGTTCTGCTTCTTGGGGGTGCCCCTTCTCTTGAGCTCCTTGGGCATACATCCTGCATCCTTCACACAGGCAGCTGCTGAGGATGGAAATGTACGAACCCCTGGGCTGGCTCCCTGAAGGTGAAAGCACAGTGCACCAGCCCTGGCTTCGCAACAGGTGGGTTCTTAAAAAGAAAAAAGGTTTCAGGGAATAATAAGGAACACAGAATATGCAAAAGAACTCAGCACGGTCCCTGGCATCGATAAGCATCTAATCAACAGATGTCAGCCCCTCCAGCTGATACTCTGATGGAGGGATACTTGGTACAGCTTAGAACCTTTGTCTTTGACGTCCTGGGTTTACATACCAGCTGGATTCTTTGTCAGCTGTGTGCCCTGGGACAAGTTACTCCTCTCTGTGCCTCGATATCCTCATCAGGAAGATGAGGGCAATGACAAGCTTGTGTCATTGGGTTTGCATCAGACTCACATCAGTTAATTCATAGAAAGCACTTAGAACCGATTCTGGCTCAGGGGAAGTGCTAATGAAGCATCAGCAACTTCACTCTTTGTATTATCTAGTTTTTGAAAACTGAAGTGAGAAGAGCCAGATTCTTTCTACAGAGAACCTTGAGTTGATTGCTGAAGGCAGGCAGCGAGACACTCGTGCCAACATGGGGCTTCTTGGCTGGTGGTCTCCTTGGTTCCTGGGCTGTTTGGCAACTTGCACTCTCAGCGAGTCAGGCAGTGCCGGGTAGGGCACTGGGGAGCCGGGCTTGCTGGGGCCTGCACTGCTGTCGGCTATAAATGACTGCCAGCAGTGAAATTACATTTGTATTGATCTCAAGAACATTTTATTGATCAAACACATGGAAGGCGACCTTTGAAAAATAAAACCCATTATTTTAACAATTTGTTGCCAGGAATAGGCCGCGCCTGCTTGTGTATTCTGATTTGGTGCATTGGCCTGCCCAGGGCAGCTTCCAGTACATGGCAGACGTCTGGACACCTGGCCCCGTGATCTGCCCCTCAGTGAGCACCTCTCTGCTCTTCAGATGTCTGATCCCATCTTCACCCTCCATGGCTCTGTGCCTTCAGGCCTTTCTACAGTTTTCTTCTGTCTTTCAACACTAACTTCTGCCTCTAATACTTGTTCCCCTTTTCTGGCCTGGGTCTCTTACTGCTCATCTCCCTCCTTCTTCTCACTGACTGGGCTAGAGGCTCTATTTCTCCTGGTGCTATTGAATCATTTTAAGCATTTGAGGATGGTGGTGAAGTCAGCTCACCACATTTCCGTGAGACAAAAATAGGACATTGGCATGGCAAAAATGGGAATGAGTTTCTGCGCTGGTGACTAAGGGGCAAGGAAGAGGTGGATCAATCCGAGCAGGAGCAGAACAGCCAGACCAGCAATAAGTATTATGTAATGCTAATCGGTGATCACAGTAATGACGTGGTCCAGCGGGACTTCTTACAAATGGCCAGGGCCAGGGTAAGGAATTTTGGCACCTAAGGCGAAAACCAAATTTGACACCCTTTGTAAGCCCTGCTTTAAATGTCCTTCCTAAAACACATGCTTTAACCATCTCAGTGCTAGAAATGCACAATAACCCCCACAGTTCCAGAGATAACCCCACAGTGCCAGAGATAACCCTCACAGTACTTAACTCTGGCTCCGCCAAACTGCGGTGTTTGGCTCACTTTGAAGAAACAGGCACGTGAACTGGGGAGAAACCTCTCCCTTCATGACTCCTGGTTTCTTACAGGGGGTGGGGACAGCAGTAATAATGTGACCGGCCATAGTAAGAACCTGCAAGAGCCATCTTTAAGGCAGGACAAAAGGGCAGGCTGATTCTGGGCCCCCTCAACAGACTGGGCCCAGGGCAACTCGACTGCGCCTTTTGACCTGTGTTAAAGATGGCCCTGGCTTAATAAAAATGGGACAAAATTGACATTTATATTAAAATTATGGGATAGTTGGGAAATATGAAAGAAATGACACTATCTTGTTTAAAAGGTTATGTATGGTCACCCTGTAGTGAAGAAGAGACCGGATTTCCAGGTCCTCTCCACAAAAAACTCACGGGCTATTCCATCAAGTGTGCAATACAAATTCATCTAAAGCCACTGTTCCCACTCCTTCCCACTCCAGCTCCTAGAACTGACTTCATTTATCTTCCTTAAACTAAGACGGCATTGGTGTAAGCTAGCTAACAAGTTTAGGTAGAACACACACACACACACACACAATGGAGCAGCCACTCTAAGGCACTTTTCAGATTGATTCCATTATCAAGCACTCAGAGACTTTAAATAACTCTCTGTCCAACCACAAACAGAAGCTAAGTGTTTGTCCCCAGTCCCTGCCTTCAGTGTACTGATTATGTAGCCTGTAAGTGGAGAAATTCACGCAAAGGGATGGATCACAGGGGACAGCATTTACTGGGTTACTGGGAACTCAGAGTGGCACACAATTCAGTGGGGACAGAATAGTCTCCTCAAGAAATGGTGCTGAACAACTGGCTGTTCACATGCACAGAAATGAAATTTGACCCTTACCTCACACCATATACACAAAAGAGCTCAAATAGATCATGGTCTTTACATGTAAGAGTTAAAACATAAGCATGAATCATCATGACCTTGGACCAAGCAATGGTTTCTTGAATACAGTATCTAAAGCACAAGCAACTAAAGGGTGTGTGTTAGGAGAGGGAACTGCACTTCATCAATTTGAAATGTTTATTCTACAGAAGATATGCACAGAATGAAAGAACATGTATTCAAATCACATATCTGACAACATTTTTAGTATATAGAATATATGAAGAGCTCTTACAGCTCAAGAGCAAAAAGACAATTACCCAATGGAGAAGTGAGTAAAGGATTTAAATAGGTATTTCTCCAAAGAAAATATGCAGATGGCCAATAAACACATGAAAAGACTCAACATCATTAGTCACTAGGGCAATGCAAATCAAAATCCCAAGTTTTTGGTTCAAAATGATGACCCAGTCAGATCTGAAACTCACCCTTTCCCAGTCACACTAAATCATGAGCTACTCATGCAGCAGTTCCTTTTGAAAGAAATCCAGAAACTATCTGAGTGATTCTTATACATTAAGCTAATGAAAAAATATCCACATCACTCGTATCAAAATGGGTACAAAAGACTGAGATATGCATAGACCTCGAATTAGAGAACTTCCAGCTTTTCTGTGGGGAGTGAAAAGTTTGAGCCTCATACCTATCACCCTAACTTTTAAGGCTCGTACCTGGAGGATGGACTCCCAAAACACTTAGCAGAAAAAGTCACTGGGATTTGTGTCCATGAGAACCTCAAGACTCAATAACAAACAAAGAAATATTTCTTAATTGTCCACAAGGACTCACATAACTATCTTCCAAGACACAGCAAAGAGAGACCAGGCAAAAATCAAAAGCAAACAGCAGTCAAGAATACCACCTCTCCTAGTCTTTCACAGAAAAGAACTATTTGCATACTTACAAAGTTGCCACTTAAGGATCAGGCTTCCAATTTAGAATGATGGAGGTGCTGACTGTCATTCTCTCTGGAAACTGAGGAAGCCAGAAATTACCACCTTTACTGTCTTACTAAAGCCTGCGCAGATGTCAGTATTTCTCTAGAAAGTCCTTATATCTAGTACCATAGCTTTTGCAGCTCTTGCCTGAGGGATGGGCCACTGGATTGTCTGGTTCTGATAGCCAATGGGAAATGTGTTCATGAGTCCTACAGGTCTGTAGGAAACAAAGACACAGTTATTAATGGAAGCAGGAGCTCTCTCCACAGCTCTATATCTGAACTACGGGATCAGGCAAAAAAGTCCACCTCCCTGATTCTTCTTGGAATGGCCTTAACTATATACGCTCCCAGCTCTTACCTGAGGGTCTGTCTTTCAATTATCCAGCATCCAGGTGCTGACTGCAAGCACATCCTTTGAGATGCTGGTGAGTCCTGGCATAGTCTCAGCTACTGGGTTCCCTAAGAACAAAGACTGTATCTTGGATAATCACAAGGGTTTGAGAGACAAGAAATTGGGCCATGCTGATGGATGTTTCATCATCTACATGAGACTGCTCCACCAAGTCATTAAGAGGTAGCTGTTTTAATCGAAGGTCCAGAAACCAACATAGAGAATCAAGGAAAAGGCACAGATAAATAGGTTCCAAACAAACAAAAACTAACTGCAGAAACAGAACTTTATAAAGGAGAGATAAATATTCAAAATAATTGCCGATAAAGATACTCACCTGGAATTTATTCCAGAATTACTAGAATGAGTCAACAGCCACAAATCACTTGACATGATGTGCCATGTTAAAAAAAGGAAGGGTACAAAAAACATACGGTCATCTCATTAGATGAAGAAAAAGTTTTCAATATTCATTCATGATAAAAATTTTCAACAAATGGATATAGAAGGGATGTCCCTCAATATAATATTGGTCACATACAACAAGTCTATAGCTAGAATCATTCTTAATGGTGAAAAGCTGAATGTTTTCCCTCTAAGATCAATAACTAGAAAAGGATACCCACTTTTAAAATTCCTAAAAAATTTAGTACTGGAAGTCCTCACCAGAGCAATTAGGCAAGAATAAGAAATAAAAGGCATCCGAATTGGAAAGAAAGAAATAAAATTGTTATTGTTTGAGATGACATATTATATATTGATCATCCTAAAGATTTTACCAAAAAAAATGAGAACCATAAATGAATTAAGTAAAGTTGCAAGATAAAAAAATCAATATGCAAAACTTCATTGCATTTTTATATACTAATAAGTGATCAGAAAGAGAAATTAAAGGGACAATCTCACTTACAATTGCATCGAAAATAATAAAATACCTTGGAATAAATGCAGCCAAGGAAGAGAAAGGAATGGACAAAATAAACCACAAGGCATTAATTTAAAAAAATTGAAAAAAAACACAAATAAAAAACATTCTGTGTTTATGGATTTGGAAGATTTTGTATGCTTAAAATGTCTATATGACCCAAAGCAATCAATAATTTCAATGCAAATCCTATTTCAATTTATATGAAAATGTCCATAGAAATAGAACAAGCCGTCTAAAAATGTGTATAAAACCATGAAAGGCTCTGAAAAGCCAAAATAATGCTAAGAAGAAAAGAGTTGGAAGCATAATGCCTCTTGAATTAATCTATTTTGCAAAGTTATAGTAATCAAAACAGTTGAATATTGGCATAAACACAGACATATATATCAATGGAAGAAAAAGGAGAGCCCAGAAATAAACTCACACGTATATGGTCGATTAATTTACGACAAAGGATCTGATAATATATAATGGGGAAAGAAGAGTCTCTTCAATAAAGGATGTTGATAATATGGGACCACTACTTTACACTTTTGCATAAAACTTAATTCAAAATGGATTAAAGACATGAATATAAGACCTGAAACTCTAAAAGTCCTAGAAGAAATCATAGGTGGTAAGTTCCTTGACATTAGTCCTATTGATCATTTTTTGAACCTGACGCCAAAAGCCAAAGCAACAATATTAAAAAAATAACAACAACAAAATATCAACTGAGATTACATTAAACCAAAAACATTTCTCCAAAGTAAAGGAAAACATGAAAAAAAAAAGAAAAGACAGTCTTCTGAACTTGGAAACTATTTGCAAATTTGATAAAATGTTAATATCCAAAATAAAGAACTCACATAACTCAATAGCAAATAAACAATCTGATTGAAAAGTGAACAAAAGATCTGAATAGACTTTTTTTCTAAAGATTGCATACAGATGACCAACATGCATATGAAAAGTTATACAACATCACTCATCATCAGAGAAATACATATCAAATGATAGAAAGATATCCCCTCACAACAGTTAGAATGACTAGTATCCAAAAACAAGATACAGTAAGTGTTGGCAAGGAGACGTAGGTAGAAGAGCCCTGGTGCACCCTTGGTGGGAAAGCAAATTGTTGCAAACACCATGGACAAAGTATGAAGCTGCCTCACAAAATTCTAAGTAGAATTACCTTATCGCTGGACATTTCCACTTCTGGGTATTTATCCAGTGGAAATGAAAACAGGATGCTGATCAATAGGTGCACTTCCATCCTCACTGTGGCATGAATCTTGCAAACAATGCAACAAATCAATAGATTACGACATGTGATATAGACACTCTTCAGTCATGAGAAGGAAGGAAATCTTGCTATTTGCAACAATGGGGATGTACTTCTTTGATGATATTATGCTGAGTTAAATAAGCCAAAGAAAGATAAATATTGCCTGGCATCACTTACCTGTGAAATCTCAAAAAAAAAAAAAAAAAAAAAAAAAAAAAAAAAAAAAAAAAAAAAAAAAAAAAAAAAAAAAAAAAAAAGCCAAAATCATAAAAACAGCACATGAAAGTGCTGGCTGTGGAAGAAATAAGGAAAACTGGGTGAAAGGGTAAACATTTGGCTGTAAAGTAAATAAGTTCTGAAAATTCAATGTATGGCATGGTGACTGCAACTGATAACCTTGTGTTATACAGTTGACATTTTGGATGTAGTCCTGCTGAGGGTTCTCACACATGGACCCAGAGCACGTGCACACAAAGATAAGTAGTAAGATGATGGATGTGTTCATTAACTGGAGAGGAAGAATCCTTTCACGATGTACAGGTATAGCAAATCACCATGATGTGGTACACTTTAAATATCTTGGCAATCTTATTTGTCAACTACATTATAATAAAAGCTGGAAAAAGAAAATTAAGACCACGGTGAGATACTACTTCCTGCTCACTAGGATGGCTATTATTGAAAAGACAGAAACAGCACATGGCGGTGGGAATAAAGAAAAAATGGAAGCCTCATTGGGCTGTGGGGAACATAAAATGGTCCAGCCACTTTGGAAAGCACATTAGGCAGTGTCTCGAAGAGTTAAACATAGAATTACATAACCTGCCACTTCCACTCTTAGATGTACACCTGAGGAAACGAAAATGTATTCACACAAAAAGTTGCACCCATTATTCACCATAGCCCAAGGGTGAGACAGCTCAAATGTCCATCGACTGGTGAATGTGCTATATTCAGCAGTGCAGAACAGACGGCTCTGAAGTCATAGGAAGGAATAAAGTACTGACTACAGGGTAGTTAAACCTTCAAAACATTATGCTAAGTGAAAAGAGCCAGATATAAAGGTTGTGTATTCTATGAATCTACCTACATGAAATCTCTAGAACAGGTGAATCCATAGAAACTGGGGTGGCCAGGAACCTGGGAGAGAGGGATAGGAAGTGACGGCTTAATGGGTTCGGTATTTCCTTTGGAGGTGATGAATTAAAGGGGTGAATTTTACAGTGTGTGAATTCCATCTCAGTTTTTAAGAGTGAGTGCCACACATCCAGGTGCTTTGGGAGGTCAGTCAAAGGAAGGACAGTTGGGCCAGGACAGCAGTGTGATTTCACCCCGGAGGGCAGTAGCCCCAGGAAAGCACAAAGGGCCACTGCTCCCAGGCTGCAGAGTCCTCCCTACAATTTAAAGGGAACTTACCTTGGGTTTCCATCGCTCTTGGAGAAGAGAGGCAGAAACCGTTGACAAGTCTGGAAATTGGAAATGTAAATGAAAAAGGGAGTCCCTGAGAGAGACTGGAAACACAGCCTTCCCAGCTCAGTCACTTGGCGCCACAGCGGCTCTGGCTCAGGGACCCAGCGGCACAGCCAGCTGGAAGAGCTGGCTGTCCATCTCTCAGACAAGGCCAGCAGGCTGGGCGTTAAGTCTAAAGGCAGCAAAGTGGCTGTCTCGCAACGCCGGGCACATTAACAGGGCTTTGCGCTCTACACAGTTTGGGCCATGTTGCTGAATCTGATTGGCAGGTTATTATTAGAGTGGATACCCACTCAGGAATTACTGGAATGACTGGCGCTATTAATGGTGGCATAGGCAGGACCCTGCATGGACCTCGTGGGCAGGATTCGCTTAGAGAGACTGAGTGACTCGGGTAAGGAAACAAAGCTTACTGCTAGTAGACCAGAACTCCTCATTTGATATTTAATATATCAGTCCTCCCTTCTCCTCAAGCTACAAATACAATGACAGCTGGTTTTTGACTATGTTACCCTGGAATGCCAGAAACATTTCTTTCTCTCTTTTCCTCCTGCCTCCTCTTGTGCTTCCTTTTTTAAAAAATTCTGTCTTTCTCCCCGCCCCACCCATCATCTGCCTTTCTTTTCTGGTTGAATTGTGTAAAATCCATCTATGCAGAAATGTCACCTAAAGTCCTAGGAATAAAGAGTGATCCTCAAACCTCGGTGAACTTGAAGTCACCTGGACGGCTTTTTCAGGTGGAGTGTTGGATCCACCTGGGGGATCTGATTCAGCGGGTCTGGGTGGACCTGGAAATTTGCACTTTTAACAAATTCCCAAGAGAAACCGATGCTCCTGGTCCAGGAATCGGACCTAGAAAATGCTGCTTTGTGTTCTAAAAGTCCCCTTCCCAGCCTCCAGCCAGGGTTCTTTCCATATCATTTTATATAGGTGAATGTCTCACTTAATTTCACAAATCTCCAGACACGAAAATTCTATGGACAAATCAATATTATTTTGATTCTGATGTGTTACTGAGCATCTATAAACATTAGTGGGCTATTCCATAGTCAGGAGTCTTTACTAATCCCAAATCCATGTAAGCAAGTGAAACTCAACAATGGTTAAGAAACAGCTGCCTATCAATTGCTTCTCATGCTCAGGGATGAGAGGCACGGCTGTTGGGTGATGGGAATGATGTCACCATCACCTGCTGACCTCCTCAGCCTCAGGCAGTTCTGGGAGCACTCAGCTGTAGAGTTTTGTTTATTTATTTCCAAAGTATCCATAGCATGGACTGACAAGACTGGGGAGAGCTTGGAATGACGGAATCAGCTGCCCTCCCTTCCTTAAACTTTGTCTAAAATGCCACTGTTTCATGAAAGCGGCTCGATTCCTTGAAGGAGTTGGGGCCCTCCCCTTTTCTGCATCCCTATTTTTGATGGTAGGCGGAGAAGAAGAAAAAGCAGGTCAATGTCAGAGTTTGAAGAACTCACATAGATGTAACATAATCCTAACAGCAGCATGGTAAACTGAGGCCCAGAAGACAAATGAAGAATTAAGTTAAGAAAAGAGAAACTGGCAGCTCTGGAAGAAATTTAGTTTGTTTTCAGTGAAGGGAGGTCTCCCTGGAAGTTCGCTGAGCAGTGAGACACCTGGGTAGGAGGGAGCACGGGGAGGCAGGACCGGACAGTGTCCAGGAGAGGTGTGGGACAAGCTGGAGGAGTAGAGATGGTGAAGCAGTCTTACTCATCCAGCCAGGGGTCCTGAGCTGTGGCTTCCACTTGTTTCAAGACCCAAACTAGCTGTGAGTCCCAAAAGTGGGTCAGATGTGTGAACAGGAGTCTCGGGAGTATTTCGGATACATTGGCGTGAGTTCCAGAAGTGGGTCAGATGAATCGGCTGTCTGGTCAGTCCCTGGGGCTCTGTATGTGCTCTGCTTCTGTTTCTTCCTCTGGGGTTTAGCTGATCAGAAACATTCAAGTAGGGACCTCAGTTCCCTGAGAACTGTGTGGCCTGAGTCTTGGTCTATACTGGCCCGGGATTTATACAAACTCTTCCTCCAAACCCTTTTCCAGAAATTCCGGTCATCCTAGCCTCCTCCCTTCTGTCCTAGATTCACTGAGTGAGGAGTAAAATGTGAGCCATTTAGATTACATTACAAGGCACAACAGAGCCCCATGGGCTCCCCTGTTGTGCATTCATCCTTATGCTCCTCTATGCGCCTCCTGTAAATTAGGCTTTTCCCCTCACACAGCATGCCTTTGCCTTGCTGGTGATCGCTTGCCCCTTCTGCCCACTGGAGCTGCCAGCACCCTGTCAATGGCCCTCAGACCTTGCAGGTGTGTATGCTCCAGCAGCCTTGCAACAGCCAGACTAAACATCTGTGCCTGAAGACTTTCACCATGCCAGAGATGGCCACTCTGCCCTCAGAGGTAGGCTGAAAACAGTACTCAGCTTTTCCCTCCAGAAACAGAACTCAACCATGCATCAATACCACAGCTCCCTCCCTCAGCAGGTGCGAGAATTCTGAGACCTTTGTTTGGTGCCTACCTATTCCCAGGTTTTCTCCACAATCTACCTACTGAGAAAGCTGATCTTAATGCATCCTTGTAGGTTACATTTTCGTCCTTCATCTATTGCTTATTTTCTGTCTTGTGTTCACATCCCTCCCAGATAAAATTCTTGCCTTCAAATCTTTGATTCAGTCTATTTATAGGGTGAATCCAATCTCAGTCACAAACTAATGATCTTTTGCAAAGTTTTCCACCAAAATATGATCTCCTTCCTAGACTTTTCCATGCAGTAAAGGATTCTGTCTTCCATATGCAACGGCATTGTCTACCTACCTCTATCAGTGTAGATGTTGTAATGTTTTTCAAACAACTGTCTGCCTTACAATGTTTCTCCAACTAGACTTTACCCCTAGAAGGCAGGAACCATGTGTTACCCTTCTTTCTGTCATTACCTGTGCAAAAATCTCCCATCTGGTGGGTATCAGTGATGGGTGGATTGTCGCCATGTAGTTGGCAAGTATCATGGTTCAGAAGGAAGAATATTGAACATGGAGTCAGAAAAACAGATTGGGGTCCCCATCCTTCAAGATATTACTTATGTGACCAGGGATGAGTGGCTTCGTCTTTCAGGGTCTCTAACTCCTTCGTGTGAGAGATTCAGGTTAAAGGCATGGTCTCTATGATTGTAACCTTTACACCTAATAGAAGGCAAAAAAAGCCTTCTGTTTGGCACACCACACAAAACACCACTATGTGAGGGCTGGGTCTCCACCCCGAGGATTGACCAGCTACTATTTATATGTGGTATTAGTCCCCTGGGTGCTGAAAGGAAAGAGGTACCTAGATGCCCAACAGCTGGGTCAGGAAGTCTGCTGGCTCACAGCAGTGATGTCTTCATGCTCCAGTGAACTCAGAAAATGCAATGTAATTTCCCTTCCACTTAACTACCAGCAGCATGGAAAGGAGAGCTACTTTCTCCCACCCTCCTCTCCCTTCCTTAGTCATGACTCATTAATTGCCACTAGCGAATGAGTTTTATTCTAATTTTCATGATCTAATTCAGACATGTTTTCAGCTAAAGATCAGGATATAGGCTTTTGGCTTAACTAATGAAATATCTAATGAATTTGCATTAGTGACAATTACACACAGGACACCTACAAGACAAGGACCAATCACAGCCCTCCACTGAGGCCGGCAGCTAATGACTGCTTTAAGGAGAAAACCGCAGTCTGTGAGCTCCTGCCCCTCACTGACTACACTATCCTGGAGACAGGGATAGAAGAAGCAGTCTTTGCCTTTCTCTTCCTTTCCTTTGTGCTGAGGATCTGTTTTCAAACCAACTGCATGGTGTGAAAGAGGGTCTTCGGAGAGTAAAAATCACCTCTTCAAATAGCATCAACATATAAAATTGTGTGTAACATTAGCTTAACACACACTAAAAAAGATCTGAGCTCTAAAATAATTACTCACCAGGTGTGCCCTGGTGGAGTAATGGTTAAGTCAATCGCCTCTGAAGGACACAGGCTATATACCCTTGGCCACACTCTTGGGGAAGACAACCAGTGTGAACAACTAAATGGAAATAAAATAGAAGTGCTTCTTCCTTCTCTCTTTTCCTGCCAGGTTACCTACTTGCCTCCATTCCTGCTTGCACCTTCCCTTGAAAATAAATAAATAAATATGTGCATAAATAAATGTAAAATGCTTACTCACCAGGAAAGGCAGATTTCTTTCCCAATAAGATGAGAATAATCAAAGACAGACAAGGACCACAGAAAGCCAGCGAACATTGAAAAAATCATTTTAGAAAGTTTGCTCGACTCCCACATAGCAGGGGCTGTGACTCTGTGGGAGTCTTCTGTCGTCCCCACATTCTCCTACCCTTCCCATGTAGAGTGAAGATGTCAACAGAAGGAGGTGAGATATGGGAATAAAACAGTCTTTAAAATCACACCTAATCTTTAGCCGCAGACAGTTTTGAAATCAAACCTGCAGGTTCAAGCAGCGTCAAGATTAGCAAGTCTCTGTGAGTTGGGAGATGGGCTTCAGGAGCAGAAAGGGCAGCCCCAAATCAATGGACTGTATTCCCAGTCTCCCCTAAGTTCTTTTTCCCATATGTCAGAAAAATCCTTCCCCACCTCAGGCACTTGGGTGAAAGATTATATGGTTTTTGAAAAGACGGGAAAGGGAAGTGTTTGGAAATAGAGACAGAGTGTTCCAGGAACAGGGGGTCATGCCTACAGTGGGTCCTAATTTGGTGGGGTCTAAAGCTGTCACGGAGAAGAGGGGCGGGAATTTCACATGTTCTTCTCAACCCTGTCTCATCTTCATTGCCATACTGCCTGCTTCCCAGGTCTAACTTGTTCCCAGCGCTTCTCCTGTGCACATTTCAGAGCTGAGATCATCCAGCCGCCATCATTTTCCAATCTATTGTCATAGAGTCCATTGTCTTCTGTAAAATAGGCCAATTATGCAGGCCCTGGTGATTAGCAGTTTCCTAAAAAGAAGTGCCACTGAGCCATAAGTTAGCTTTAGCTTAGCCATTTTGAGGGACCTGCCAAGCACCAGGTGAAAAATGTATGTCAGCACCCCTGTAAGAATACAGGGCTTCCTCCTTACTCCCAAGAAAAATGAAGTCTCCACTTTTGAGCAAAGGAGTTAAGTTTTTGACCTATTTTCCCTTCTCCGTATTTCTTCCCCTCCACCTAATTTAACCTGACTTGGATGTCAGGTCGTCTTGACTGACCTCCTTGGATCTTTTTCTGGCTCGGCTACTGGGCATTCTTCCACATTGGAAGGTGAAAAATGCTTTCTTTAATCTCCTCTCTGTTCCTCAATCTTTGTCTTTTGCAGTGTCTGGTTTGGGCCACTTCTTCTCAGGAGTTTGACAGCTTTATGCTCCAGCTAATGTCTCTTCATGTAACCTCAGGCGCTTTTTCATGGTCACAGTGAACTCTTTTGAATTTAAGAGGTCAAGACCATAGAGTGAGAGATCTGGTACAAGGGTGAAAATAAAAAATTATTGCTCCCTTTGGGGAAGCCATCACACATTTTCCAACCCCTGTTGACCAGGGCTGTGAGGAAGGGTAGGCCATGTCTTATACATCTCTGTTGCCCTAATACTTAGCATCTCACTTGACATGCACTGGTGGGGCTAGAAATGTGAGTGAAATAAATAAGTGGGTGAATAAAAGCATTTCAGCTGTCTTCTCTATGGACAGATAGAGGGAAAAACCACCATTAAAGTTGAGAAGTTGTGATGGGGATCAAATCTGGGGTGCAGAGTGTGACCTTAAGTCATTCTGTGCAAGAAGAGAGCTGATTGCCAATGCAAGCCAAGATTTAGTTGCTGGAATGCATCCTTGCCCTTTCACATGAACATTTCCTTTAAAGCAGTAAAACAGGCACTGGAGAACACATGCTATTGTGAGATGCTAGCATGGAAGGGCACAAGTGTCTAGGCTCCAAGATGTTGGAGGCACATGGCAGGAATTCTAATTGACTCCAACTGGAAGTCTGGCCCAACAGTAGAGTGACCTGAGGCAGCCCAGCCAAGCAGGAGTGGGAAGGGAGAAAGCCTGAGGTGGGACAGTGTGTATTGGCTTCCTGAGACCAATTTCCAATGGGGTTATCTGTGAAAAGTCTTCCTCACGCCAACAAGCAATTCTCAGACCCAAGAATTCAACTCAATTCTGACACTCTCTAGATACTGAAAGTCATTAGCTATCTCCCCAAAGTGCCCTACAATTCAGACCAGTTCTGACCAATGAGATAGAGACTGAAGGATTCTACAACCCTCTCCTCAGAGGTGTCACCTGAAGGTGACAAATGTAGGTCATTACCTGTGCTTCTGACCCTTGAACCCTATGCTTGTCTGCAAATAGAGGATAATAATAATACATAGATCTTGGGCTTGCAGGGAGAAATAAATTTGATACTCAGCAAATTCATTGAGACTCTGTGGCAGGAAATATTCTGTCCCAGGGATAGAGAAGATTGGGGCAGAGGGGTAAATCTTCCCATGTTCCTCTGGATTCACCTGGGCTGACAAATCATCAAGTAAACCTCAGATTGATAAGAGTAAAAAAGAAGAGACAGAAGCTTACTATGGACATATATACCACAATGGAGAAGAAACCCTGTTAAACTGAGTAATCCCCCCTTGGCATTAGTTTCTACCCAAAACAACTTCACAGAGAGTCAGAGGACATTGGGGAAGAAGACCAGTCACGTTGGGTAGGAAGGGCAGAGTCCACAAAGATGGCGCCTACTTACAGGTTAACATTCTGCTTTCTCTACTGTTAAAGAGATTGCGCCTTCCTGGTTTGGTGAGGAGGCAGCTCTTACAATGAGAGATTTTTCCTTTACACCTGTAAATCTCTTTCACAATGGCAGCTTCCACCCCATCCTCAGAGACTTGAAATAAAATTATTTTTGCCAAGAAGACATTCTTGGAGGTGTGACAAGTTTTTGCTCCCCTGCAAAATCAAGACACGCAAGTATTGGTTCTTGTGGGTTTTACATTTCAATGACAGGCAACACATATGAGCTCAGGACAAACAACCAGATGACTTTAGATTTAGAGAAGAGCTGCGATGAAAACCAACATGGCTGAGGCAGCAGTGAGTGTGAGTCAAGTGGAAGGGAGAGGCTATGCCACAGGAGAAGCTTCTCTGAGGGTGTGACAGAGAGCTGTTGGCTACCTGACAAAGAGTCCACCAGGTGAGTTCAGAGAGCTGGGGGACAGCTCACACAATGTACAGAGTGCAAGAAGAGACTGGGGTGTTCTTGAGCACAGAAAAGGTCTGTGTGGGAGTGAGCATGAGAGAGGGGTGGGGGAGAAGGAGCTGCGATCTGGTCATTTTTCCAAAGGTCACTATGCATAGCTGGGTGTAAACAGCTGTGTATGCTTTGCATCAGGCATGTGCTTATTATAGAGACTCCAGAAGTGTGTGTAAGGTGCTTGGCAGTGTTAGGTGATACAAATGGGCTCAGGGTCCTGAGTCACAGAGTACGTCCAGAACGAATGCACTTGATGACAGCACATGGCAGCTTTATTAAGAGAAGCAGGGACATCTCTATGGAGTAAACTGAGGCAGGGACTTAAGCATGTGGGGAATGGGAAATGATACTGATGTGCTGTTATGCTTGATGGGAAATGGAATTTCTGTGCTGTTATGGGTCAATAAGGAAATGTCTTTTCTACCAGCATGCCTGTGGGCTGGGTTGGTGGGATTAGTTGATTTGAGTGGCACAAACTTATTTTTGGGTAGTACTGGCTTATCTTTCACATGCCTGCAGCTGCAGTGGGTTAGTTAATCTGCTTATGTACCTGAAATCCTTCCGTATTGTCAGGCTGCACCCTTTTCCCCTGTGCTGTCCCCCATCATTAGACAGATTATTATGACATGTGCCACACATGCTTAGCTACACTTGAGGATAGTAATCCAAAGATAATGCAAATAGGGAGCTGCCTTTAGCAGTTCACAGTCCAGGAAAGACACACCAGCAGGTCGCAGTGAGACGTAATGGAGCAGGGGTTCAGCACAGGTCACCCTACTCTCAGAATGGGTCTCCTGTGAAGGTGTTAGTCTAGCATGAGGATTTTTTTGGACTGAAAGAAATGGATGCTCTGAAGGCCAAGGAGAAACATTTGCTTCTCCCCTACCCTTTTGTCCTCCCTTAATCAAGGAAGATACCATAAGCCTCTCCCCTTCTTCTAAGCAAGAAGTGATGACCGTTGTTCACTTAGGCCCTAGAAAAACATGGATAGTTTGGGAGAGTCTTAATCCAGGTATGTTTATTTGTGAATTTACATTCACTATCTAACAAGCCTATCTTGATTCCCAAGATAAAAGGAAAGTCTCCCCTTCCGATCCTGTGAAGCCCCCTCTTAACTCCTTGATGCCCAGGCCTCTTACCTCATTCCTCTGATAAGACTCAAGCCTGCTTTCCCCCAATTGAAAGTGGGACCTACTTATCATTGCAATTCCCCGTATGCATATCAGTGGGTGGGTCTTCCTCTGTCAACCCCCTGATACTGTTTGGGCTACTCCATCCACCTGAGGAGAACCCAGAGGAGTAGTGGAATCTCCCAGCCGTGTCCTGAGAGGGATACGTGTTAGAACAGGGCTGTGTGTGCTGGGTAACACATGGCTGCTCCAGAGCCAAATGTTGGACTAGGGGAAGGAGTTAACCAGAAGGGAAGGAGAAAGGCTGGAAAGGAAACAGTGTGATGTGCGCACAGTGCAGTGTTTTGCACATGCTCAGAGTGGTCAGTCGTGTTTCGGGAGCCTGAGAGCCAGGCAGGGCTCACCACTGGGGCACTTGTGGGCCCAGCAAATGATCACACCTGAGTCCTGTTGGTGCTGGGCTGGAGCAGGAGGGTTTTTACAGGCTGGTACTTGCTTTGGAAGATCCCTTGGGCTGAGGGTGATTTGAAGTGGGTGGCATAGAGGCAGAGAGAACCCTGGGAGTTGGACGTCTGGGGGAGGCCTGAGGAGGTGAGGGCTGGCCAAGGCAGCAGATAAGTGAGGACAGGCAGGCAAGGGTTCCATAAATATTTCGCACGAAGAAAATCAGCAGAACCTGACACAGCACAAACATTCCATGAAATCGTTGATGTTAGTTAAGCAAAATGTATTGAATTAGAAGGCAAGAGCGGGGACAGCATCCTCTACGCAGGGCTGTGGGTTAAGAGCTAGAAGTCCGAGGCTAAGTAAACACTCAGTAAATGCCTGCTGCTGTCATCCTTGCAACCAGATTCAGAGTCAGACTCTCGGGGAAATCTCCTTGAGGAGGCAAGGAGATCAGAAGAAATGTCCTGGCCGCAGGGGCTGGCACTGAGGAACGAGAGGCAGGCTGGTGGCGGTGGTCACATGGCTGACCCTGTCCCAGTGTCCCTGTGCTCTTTGACCTTCTTCGGATGACCAAGCAGTGGAAATGCCCATTTTCCTTTGGGTTGAATTCTGGTTTTCTTCTTGGCTAGCATTTCATCAGCTCAGGGGCCGGGAGGGACAGTCTGATGTCTTTGCACGTGTCAGGAAGATGTTCCTGAGCCTGAGCCTCAGCTCTCACCTTGGCTGTGACCTGGACACCTTCCTCACTTTGCTGACAGCATCTTGCAGGGCTGTTCCACAGCTGACCTTCTCCATTCCCCTGGGACAGCAAACTACAGCTGATGCTCTGTCATTTCACATTTCTTTTATTTTTTTCTTCTTTTCTTTTTAAAAGAAAGGACATTGTAACACCAAGAAAGATTTTTAAAAATAACTTATCTCAGAATAAAGGGCAGTAATTGCAAAGGAAAATGACCATACTTCCCTAACTGGTACATCATAATATCCATATTTTTTCTGTTTTTCTGCTAAGTAGTTAAAAAAACTCCGTCACAGACAGATGCCAAACGGTCATCCTCTTGCGTAAAGCCACCAGCACCTGAGACAGTGCGGTCAGTGTTGGGTGAGTGGTTCTAAGAGGACTGGAAACCACAGCATCCCAAGCAAGTCGTAGGGTGAGAGGACAGGCTGCCTATCTGCTGCTCCATTCCCGTCTTGCAGATGGAGGCAGCTCAGAGATGTTTCAGCGATGCATCGTAGTCCACTCCTCGTGCTTTTTAGCATTGACCTTGGTGCTTTCAGACAGATTACAGCCCAGAAGTAGAAAATGTGGAAATGATGGTGCATTGAACTCGGGTGTGTTATTACTTGGTCTCTGAAGGAACCCTGGCCTCCTGAGGCTGGAAGTTGAGATGTGATCTCCCTGCCCCAGGGCTCCAGTGTCACATAGCTTGGAGTCCCTTTGTGAGACCCTAGACTTGTAAATGAGCCGTCTACACAGCTTGCACAGGGGCGGTGCTGAAATTCTGTATTCGTATGGAGAGTCACCAGATTGAAGTTACACATTTATACAATGTTTCCCAAACTCCAGATTTGAAAATACGCCAATAAATTTTTTGAAGGTTATGAGCCCGCAGGACAAACAGAAAAGATGAGGAAACAGTCGGTGTTAAGAGACAAAAATAACTTCTTGGAGCTGAACTTCTGTGGGATGTGAGCTTTTTAATGAGGGGGAAAGTTGAGCTGTTAAGTGCCTATCAGTGGGGTTATAGGTAGGAAAGCAGTCAGTACACACACACACACACACACCACACACACACACCACACACACACAAG
>RJWH01002961.1:117106-129564 GCA_004363575.1 Solenodon paradoxus
AACTAGAAAATTGGTTGACAGCTGTGTAAGGAGCATTTACTTTCCAGGGAGGGGTAACCACTGTGAGAGTGGGTCTCGCCGTGCCCCTCGAAGATGCAGAAAATCATGGTGAGCGTGTGGCACAGCCATGACATTAAATGTGGCTCTCCCTACCCCAGCCCAAGGCCATCTGGGGATGTGGGTTCTGGGTCTGAACCGGGCAAAGTCATCCCGACCTCTGCTGTCTCAGGAGCCGAGAGACGCCCCCAGCGGGGACCGTGATCCAGGTGAAGGCTGCTCCATCCCCTGTGCCCCAGCTCATTCCTTGGTCAGGTAGATGGAGACAGGACCCTTCGCTGAGATTTATCTAGCACAAGCTTTCATGTTTGAACAGAGAGCGTGAGCGGCATTCTGTGCAGCAACTGAATTCCTCTCTGTGGGAGAAATCCTTGAAAACACCTCATAGAACCTACTTCTGCCTCCACCTCCCGGATCCCCAGACACTCACTAAGCATTCGCATGACAACTGGGCAATGATCTTGCCGTGACCTTCTGCCCGTGGCTCCTCCGAGGGCTTCTCCCAGGAGCAAGGATGTCAGCAGACTATGAACTCAAGACCAAGTCTTGAGGGAACTGGTTCTGGGTTCTTAGAAAATGCAGCTTTATGTGAAGTGACAAATAATGAAACCAGGTCTTTGAATAATGTCATTTTGCTCAGCCTCAGCCAGGATTGATTTTTGCCCTGAGTCAACATTGTAAGGAAATGCCATCGAATGAGTGATGACGTTGGAGGACAGGCTGTTCCTCTTCGTGCTGAAGCCCTGGGGAAGGCAGTGCTGGCTCTCCCCTCCCTCCCATGCTTCTGGGGTCTTCAAGCCAAGTCCAAGCACACACAGAAGGAGGTTTCTGAAAAAGGTCTGAGAGTTGTTTTCCAAGAGCCTCCTCTCATGCCTGGGTTTCGTTGACCTGACTTGGGCATATGAGGCAGGGGACGGGCCTGGCCCCAGAGAAAAAGACAGAGTCCCCTCTCCATTGCTGTCCACACGCCGTCTGACTGAGCAGAAACCTGGGTAGCCTGTGTGCTTGTTTTTAAAACAATGTGGCGGGACTAGGCTTGTGTCTGTCTGTCTTGTTCATTTCTTTTTTCAGATTTAAAGAAAAGTTAGAAATAACGTCAAAAGGATTCCGCAGCCCCTTGATCCACACTTCCTGAATGCTAAAACTGTCACAACCATACCACAGTCGTCAAATCCAGAACACTGGCATCACCACCACTGTTTTCTGATCTACGGACCTTATTCAGGTGTTCCCAATGCTGCTTTTCTTTTCGTTCCAGGAGCCAACCTGGGGCAATGCATCCTCTTTGGTTTTCCTATCTCCTTATTTTCCTTTCATCTTTCAGTCTCTTGTATTTTCTGTTGCTACTGGTGTTATCATCATCACCATTCTTATGTTGTTATTGCCTTATTATTATCCTGAAGTCTTTAGCCCTCTTTATTATCAAATAAATTGTATTGATTAAAGAAATCCTTCTAGTGTTGGTGTGCTATGAACTAAACTGCTCTTGCTGTTCACTCGGGTGGAGCATCCTGATCTGAGTTTATGGGAGCGATGCTTCTGATAAAGTCTCCCCTGCCTTCCAGAACCTTTGACTCTCAGTGCAGCAGAACAGTGTATGCATGCACCCAAAGCTATGCAAAAACGATGGAATATTTTCTCTTAGCTGGTTGAACTTCAAGTGGGTGCACTGACCTGAAACATTTTTACCCCAAGAAATGGAAACTAGAGAGGGGTTGTGCCCTGCAGGATTCAGAACAACCTGGTGGAGGGCGCGGGTCTTGAAATCCCCTCTGAAACCTGCTCACCACACTTGCCACCTTGCTCTGGGCTGTTTTATCTGTCCACAAAGGGGACCTTTTTTTTAATCTAAAGAGAGGAAAGCAGGTAGGTATGAATGAAAGCAGGCAAGTAGGCAGGGCGATAAAGAGGAACCTGCCTTCCTTCCTTCCTCCCTCCCTTCCTCCTTCCTTTCTTCCTTCCTTGCTTCCTTCCTCCCTTCCTTGTCTTCTCCCTTCATTCCTCTCTTTAAATAAATAGGAAAAGAAGAAAATGGTGATACATGCTGTACGTAAAAGATACAAGATAACCTGAGAATGTAGTGGCTGAGTCTGAAGATGAGATGTGTGAGGGAAGGCTTCTGTAGGAAATGACACCAACAAAAACCCAACATAAAGCATGACTTCTATCATCTAAAAGTGGAGCAAAGGCTTGTTCTTGGAGAGGACCCAGCATGTGCAAAGGCCCTGAGCACAAACAGAGCTTGGTGCATCTTGAACTGAAGGAGTTCTCTGCTCCCGGAGAGCAAAGGGGAGTGAGCACAGATGAGGTGGGGACAGACAAATTCAGACCAAATGACATAAGGATTTGTCACTTTACCCTGAGCTCAATGGGAGGGCTTAGACAGAATAATACAATGGGATTTGTGTGCTTGGCCAGGGCTGGGGAGCAGGTTGGGGAATTGAGGATGATGGCTACAAGGTACAGGGTTTCCGCTCAGTGAAAAAATGTCCTAAATGGATTCTGGTGGTGGTCACCCAGTTCTACAGAGTTTCTGAAAGGTTTGGAGTTGCACCCTTTAACTGGGTGAATTGTACAGTATGTGGACTTTCTGTTACAAAGCTGTTTATAAATGTGAGTCTCCTAAGCGAGGAGAACGCATGCAGGTGACAGGAGCGGGACGAGCAGCTCAGGTTGTCTGGCTCTATCAGGCTGTGACCCAGGGATTGTTCTGGTGATGATGCCTGAACAAGTGCCTCGGGCAGGTCCCAGGAACACAGCTGCTCCCAGCGTTATTTCTCAGATGGAGCAAAATTCCTCAGAGCTAGAGATTGCCATCCCTTTGCCAAAGACACTCCCCTCATTCAGCTTTACTAAAATAAAGTGAAAGTATTGTCATGTGTTTAAAGTGTCTAATGTGAGCATTTGATGTGCTTTGTGAAAGAGTCCCTCAATCCAGTTAATGAACTCATTCATCACCGCATACAGTGACCCTCCTGCCTTTATCTTTGCTTGAGGTTACTTAGACTTTATGCCTGGTAAAGTTCAGTTATACAGTGACGTGATGTCAACTACAGTCCATGCTGGCCATTCCTCAGAACTTAGTCCTCTGGTAACTGAATGTGTGTATCCTTTTACTAGCCAACCTAACCCCCAGCCTCCAAGTCTCTGGCCACCACCATCTTCCCTCTGTTTCTATGAGTCCCCCTTTTCTTTAATATTCCTCATGCAAGTGAAACCATTACAGCATTTGTGTTTCTAGGTAACTGTTCCATGTGTGAGGCAGGAGGGAGCCTTTGGAGTAGGGTTTGCAATATCTTCATAGATCTGCTCTTCTGAACACTCTCATGCTCTTCCTTCTTTATTAATGAGATCGTTCCTTCAAGTTGTGGTGTCAGAAATTCATACCTGAGTTTTTTTTTTTTTTTTTTAATGTCTGTGGCTTGGCTTTGCTTTTAAATGCGTTGCAAAGGATGCACCGGTTATCTACTTTTCTTTGGAAGGACCCCTTGAAATAGCTCCCAGCTGTGAAATACCTCTCCCTTTATTGATTCCTGCAGAATTCAATCAGCGGAACGTCAACCTAGTCCTCTTGTGAAGTTTTCGTGTTCCCAGGTTCTTTTTCCTAACAAGGACCACATCATCCTATAAGGATAACTTTAAAAGGTAAGGTTCAGAGAAGGTCTGTGAGTTTCAGAAACTTTTGCGTTCTGCCTAATACGTCACATTTAATGAGAAATCAGTGATGGCTCCCTCCCATTCACTGTCCATCTTCTTTCTGCCCAGTTCCTTTGCCCTGCCATCTTCATAGATATTTAATTTTGCTGAAATAGTGAGCTCCTGGCTATTAAGAATAAATTTATTGTATCATTTAGCTAAAGAAAAGTACTCAAGGTAAGCATTTTATTTTATAGGGTCTGCCCACAGTGTCTCTGACCAAGAAATTAGTGGGTTGACCCTTCATTGAAACTTTGACACTCATCTTAATGATGTGTCCATTTAACTAACCAATGGTTGCCAACTTTATTAAAGGCTGTTCATGAACACAAAATATTATTAGGAAACAATAATTAACCTTGAGGATAAATGTATTAACCAGAGGCAATCAATCACTTTTCCAAGCTTAGTAAACACTTAGAATGCATTAACTGTCCCTAAAGGAGTAATTACAGAACTTAACTGTTCTGTTTCCAACACAAGTAACAAAGGGTCAATCAAATCCAGTGATGGCAGATGAGCATTCGCCAAATGGATGATGCTGGATGTACTCACAGAGCTGGATGCTCTCTGACAGATGAGCCTCTAATATTTCCAAACACGCATGTCTCTTACAAACATATAGGGGATAACACCGCCGTCACACAGGCCTGATCATTGCCTATTTGGGTTGATTCTCTTCCATTTCAGTTGCACTGGAATAACAGTGATAGCATGAATGCATGTCACACCCTGCAAAATTGTCTTCCACACAGGTGACAAATGTGTGAACTGCTATCAGAAGTGTGTGATTACATAGATTTTATTCCACATGGGTCAGTTTTGTGTACTCTCATGTCTTAACATCTCTGTGGAGGAACAGTTGGTAATATGGTGGTGGGCAGAGTGCATCATAAACTACAAAATGTAATGTATACAATTTGATAGTGTTGACATGTGTACACACCCATGGAATCATTGCCACAATCATTGACCCCATCACCCCAGTCATGTTGACTTCGTCTTTGTGATTCCTCATGCAAAACTCCCAACTGTTTGCCAAGCAACCACAGATTTTTCTTTTTCCAAAAAAAATATTTATTAAGATAGTTTTGCTTTACAAATTCATATAAACTCAGATGTGAAGGTCCCCCACATGTGCAGGTTTCCCAGCCCTCAAATATATGTCAACATATCCTGCCCACCACCAAATTACCAAGAGTTTTCTACCACTGTCCACTGAGTCCTGCCCCCACTTACCCTCCCCTGATCCCTTTCCCACTGGTAACATCAGTTTATTGTCAATGTCCGAGGGTTGGTTTTGTTTAGCCTGTTCTTTTTCTTTGTCTCTTTACACTCCTTATACTCACCTATGGGTGAGGTCATCTGGTATGTGTCTTTATTCTTTTGACTTATTTCACTTAGCATAATTCCCTCTGATTCTCTTCATGTTGACTCATATGACAGGATTTCATCTCTTCTAAGGACTGAATAGTATTCCATTGTGTATAGATGCACCACATCTTCTTTCTCCATTCATCTGACATTGGGCACTTAGGTAGTTTCTAGTTCTTAGCTACTGTGAATAAGGCTGCGATAAACATGGGGGGGTGTATGCATCTTTGTGAATTATCTTTAGGATAAATCTCCAGACATGGGATGATGGGGTCACATGGGATTTCCATATTCAACTTTTTGAGGAATCTCCATACTGTTTACATAATGTTTGCACCAATTTGCACTCCCACCAACAGTGTAAAAGTGTTTCCTTTTCTCCACATCCTCGCCAATATTTGTTGTTTCCAGACTTTTGGATAATAGCCAGTCTTTCAGGTATAAGATGATATCTTATTGTTATTTTGATTTGCATATCTCAGTATGATGTGTTCGTTTTAAGTAGTTTCTATTTAAATTTGCTGTGAAGCTTTATATCAAGTCATTATCTTTTCTCATTACTGAATGCATATCATTTTGGCTATATTTTAAGAGAAAAAGTTATTTATGTGTCATTTTTTTACTTCATGAACTAAATCTATTTCAGGGGTAAGATTTTCCTCCTGTTTTCATATCTTTTATCCTCAATTGCCATGATGCAGAATCCTGCCAAAGAATCACTAGTCTTTTCTATCTGCTCATTACATAGATTAGCTTTTACTTTTTCAGTCCTATTGCTTTTTTGAGGTCACCTTGAGAAGCTATCTCCTCCACCCAGACAGTCCCTAAAAGTGGCAAAGCTTCTTAAGCAAGTCTGATGGAGGCATAACTCCAGACTCCTGTGTGTTTGTGTTGGGTAGCTGAGTCCTTTCCTACCTGCTAGGCAAGACAAATTTACAAAGAGTCAACCGCGGAACCAGTGGAGCAAAAGAGGGTCTGCTCTGCCCTGGGGACAGGTGATAACCTTTGTTAAGCTGGAAGATAATATTTTGCTGTTCCCTGACATTGGATTGGGGTGGAAATTGGGAGACAGGTATTTTAGTGTCCATGAAACTTTGTCAGCATCTTCTCATACTGAGGTGAGAAAAAACTAGACTGACAATTATGTATATAGCTAGTGATTGTATTGTTTAAGATACACATGTGTATTATGCATAATATTAGTGTAATCATATATTACTTTGGGTGTATTTGCTTGCACTCTTTGGTGTATGTCTAACAAGTTGACCCCAGGTAGAAGTAGCTCTAAACTTTGATCCAACAGCATTTTTCCACTTTCAATGTATGTGTGTATCCAATATTTGTCCAGTGCTGTTATAATTAATAGGATTATATGTAGTAGGTCAGAAACTCTGTTTCTCCTGAAGACTTAAATGAGCTTTGACATCTTTTTCAAAGAATTGTCTGAGGAAGAACCATTGATATTAGTTACTTCAGCGGTATTAATATTTTACCATCTTGGGGAAAAAAACAAATCACAAATACACTCATACCCTAAGTACCATCAATTATACTCCTAGGGAGCATGCATACACACACACACACACACACACACGCACACACTCACACGCACACACTCACACGTACACACTCACACGCACACGCACACATGCTTGATAGAAATGGGTTAGTATGCACCAAAAGATTTATATGTAAATGCTCATTTCTGGTAGTTCCCCTCAGCCCCGGGTCTCAAACACGGAGCCTGTGCTCTATACCCTAGATGCTAACTTAACACTTGAGTCACCCCAGGGACTTCCTTGTTGGATCCTGCCCATGCTTACATCTCAGGACCAATTACTCTGGACTCTTCCATCTACTCCACTTAGTTCTGAGTGCTCTAAATCTTCATCTCAGATTTCTTTTTAAGATGATGTTTTGATGTCTTACTCATGCTTTCCTGTTTCTTCAGGTTCTTCCTCGTGGTTCAATTCTTCTTAAACAGAGGCTAATTTCTTCCAGTAACTGTGGCTACTGCAGTGAAGTAGGCCTGCTTGCCTGGAGTGGGGTCATCTACAGAAATCCCTGGAACTACGGTCTCATGTTCACCATGTCCCGTGTTCCCAGAGACAGGACACCTAGCTATCATCCACTGGGCTAGCATCTCCCCTGAGACACAGTGTGCTTATCCTTTTCCATAAGTTCTTTCTCCACTTTGTCAACTCTCTTTTATTCCAGATTTCTGGCATCTCTTCTTTTAGAGCACTAGGGGTGAAAGTCATTGGAATGGCTTCAGGTAGAGGCAAGAAGTTCATACTCTACTGATTAATTGGCTTTAAATGAAAAATAGCAAACCACTAGCTTCAAAGTGAACTTGCATAGTCATGTCCTATTTTTTTTTCGCAAAATGACATTTCTCTCAAAGGGCATGTTAATTAAAACTGACTTGATAAGATGGGAACACATGTTTATTGATTTGTGCTAGACATTGAATTAAATTCTTGTGTAATCTCAGTCTATGGAGCACCTGTTATTACCTCCAGTTTATAGGTGAGGAAACTGAGACCCAGAGATCACTAGCTTCTCTTTGGTCACTCAGATAGTGATTGAGATGATAGGGATTGAAATTCTGCTGGGATGGTTCCAATACAGACTCTTTCTATGCCATTAGTGTGTAGAGTTTGTGGACAGGCTATATAGGGTAGACTTGGAAAAATAAATATGCTACATTGTAAACATCAGACAAGTCAGATATTTGTCAAAGTAAATGAATTCTAATGCAAGATGGAACAGGAGAGATCTTCCTGCCTGTTCCCTCCCTATTACCCTTGAGTGAACAAAGCAATTATTGGTCCAAGCCAAAATCATGGTGTCTGGATAACTCATTAGCTCTTATTTGTTTAAAGTCTGATGGTGTATGACAAAAGGATTTGTTCCAGATGTCAAAGCAGCACAATAGGGCTTAACAACCTGTGCATAAGAAAAGCTCCTCTGCAGGGACTCGCAGGAAGTTATTAAGGCAGTGTGAAGCTGGTCAAAGCCAAACTCCATGTTGCAAACAGTGCCCACCTCTCCTCCAGGGAAGTCTTTGTCTATCCCACCTCTTTTATAAATTCTTTGCCCACAGCTCTGAATGTTAATGCCTCTTTTGTTCTCTGAACTTAATAGTATTTGAAAGGATTATTGAGATAAATTTCTTTAGGAGTTACATGCTAGAAAAATATTTCATCTGAAAAAAAAGAAAATCCTATCATCTAAACTACATACTTCAACATGTTTTGTTTTTTCTTTGCTTGTCAGGAAGCTCAGAACTCAATTTCCTACTCAAGGGCACAGTTCTCCTGCACCTAACTTCCTCATAAAATTAGATGTCCTCTCTGTTACCTTCTAATTTCAAACCACTTAGGTGGGCCTCTATTATTTGTATGAATCTTAATCCACTTTACCTTGGTTTCACATTTTTTTTTCTTAAAATATTTTTCAATAATCACCACCTAGAATAACATTTATCTGTAACTTAGTTAATTATCTGTCTCCTAACAGAAAGAATATAAAATCCATGACAACACAGATACTGCCTATGCTGTTCGCTGCTCTATCTTTGGAGTCTAGAACAATGTCTTGAAGGCTAGATTCTCATGAAATCATTGGAGAATTACATTGAATAATGAGAATTCCCACTAAAAGTGTGAGATGAATATTAGCTTCCTTGAGAGATCTGAAAGTCCGGCCATCTACCGTTAAGTCATTTCAGATAACCTATACACTCAGTGTCTGAGAACCAAGGTCAGACTAGTTCTCCTTACAGCAATTGGTCTGAGTCCTCCTATCTTTGCCCCCCACCCCCAGCCCAAATGGTCCCCCTTCAATGTATTTTTAATTAATTTTTAAACAGATGAAGGGAGGGAGAGGAGGAAGTGTTTTAGGAAGGAAGGATGAGAAGAAACAGACATCTTTACTTGTTCATTTTGGGGTTTGCAACCCAGGTTTTTGGGACTATAAGTGGTTTATACATCAACATCTCAGCCACCTGAGCCACAAAGGTGTGCCCTCATTCATTTTAATTTGATTCACTCTTTGTTATTTCCTTTCGCCTTTGCACCTTTCCAGCTTGTTTGGTTTTCTTGCTTGACATTCTCTATGAAGACTGTGAAGACTTTGGAAATGAACTTGACATGCCTGTCCTTGCATACTCCTTAGGAACTCCCTGACAGTTTCAGCCTCAAGACTCCAAGCCCCTGATAAGAAGGGTTAATGTGTGCGCAAGACTCACTCCCCCTTCACATGGAGCCCCAGTCACCAAGTCCCAGGAGCCCAAACACCCCCACCCCCACCCTTTCTCTGTCTGAGTCCAAGGGTGTTAGGGAACTGACCTTGGTATTGCTCCCCACTCTAAATTGGCCATCTTCAGCTTAAAAAAAATAGTAATACTTATTATTTCTTTTCTTCACAATGCTATAGTCATTTGAGGTTATTGAAATTGCATCGCTATCTACATTTCACACCAGACCCACCACCAGAGTTTCAGTGTCCTTCACCACCACCTCTTCCCCTCTTTCCTGCTCTCCCCTCCCCACCAGTACCCATGGCCCTGTGTCCATCTTTAACTTTCTGATTCAGTTTTATGATTCTGTCTCTTTATGCTCCTGCTTTTCCCATCATGTCCCCACTTTTACCCAAATGAAGAGGGATATGTTACAACCGTGTTCCCAGGTGATGAATAACTCCCAAGGGAAGTCTCACTTTCTCCATAAATAAACGGTTTGTTATGTTAAAGAAATTGGTCATGTGACCTACCATTTTATATTATTTCCTGTTACTAACATGGACCAAAACACAGCCCCTCTCTCCTCTAGGACAAAAACAAGGTTCAGTTCTCATTTGCACCCCTCACCAGCCCTTTTCCTGAGAAGATTTGGCAGGTCCTCTTCAAAATAGCAGCCAAATGACCTGTTCTCACTTCCCACTGTTTGAAAGCAGCTCTGATAATAGAACCCATTACTAACAACAAATGCAAAATGGTACCCTTCTCACACACACAAGCGTCACTCCTTTATTCCTGTGCTCTTTCCTTTCCCGTCTCTGAATTGTCTTCCTGACACACTGTGAGAGCCTCAGACACTGGAATATTCTTATTCTTCTGTTTTCTCAAAGAACCTAGAAAGTGTGTTTCACTCAGAAAGTGATCAAAACTATTTGTAGCTGGAAATAAACATCATCTCATAAATTCATCCATTATCTTTTGAGTGTGGGCACTAACAAAAGGATGGGGTAACAGAATTTTAGGGTAGGGTGGAATTCTCATAAGTGGTCACCCCAGCTTAGAGAAGGATGCACCGGCCTTTAGATTCAGTGTTGTGGAGCGTCTGCATTATTGCATCTTCCTGCCTAGGCATTCGCTGATAAAAGAAGACAATGTCCTCCAGTTTAGAGTCGCTCAGCACTGTCAAAAACTGAGTGGTGTGTGTAGCTCCCTACAGCCTGTCTCCATCAGTTCAGAAGCTTATAGTGTTTCCCTCTTCCACAGCCTTTGTCTTGTCCCTCTAACATACATCTCCTCTGTATTCTCCCATTCTCCAAGCCCAGCTGGCTGAACTCAACTATTGTAAAGGTTTCATTCTATATCCTTGATGTCTCTATTGTTTCAATCAGTCTTGAGATCCTTTGTCCAAGATGGGCTTCCTGACTCCATTCTCTTTTCCCTCCATCGCTTTTCCGGGTCCTTCCCTTGCTTAACACCCTGCATTTCACAGTCAGTTCAGGCTATGTGCTGCAGTAAACAAGTCCCAGAATTCAGTGGTGGAGACCCAAGTGTTATCCCTCACCCAGGTTGCAGCCTGTTGTGGGTGATAGTCATCGTGGGATCCAGACTCTACCATCCCCTTGAACCCTAGAGTTCCTCACTGGATATCTGGCAGTTGACCATTCCTGAGCAGAAGACAGAGGCATGGATCATGACCCAGTGTGCATTACTCTGTCCAACTCATGCCCCCATTGTCCAGAATTCAACTACATGCTCCTTCTTGTGTGTCCAGCAGAAAGGGACAAAGAAAATGCTATCAGACACATTGCACATACTGTGCACACACACATATGTCACAGGACACATTGAATTAGCATATATACACATATATACGTATATATACATCTATATACGTATATATACGTATATATACATCTATATATGTATATATAGCAGGACACATTTGATATAGCATTCATTCACTCATTTATTTATTTATTTATTCATTCATTTATTTATTTTGCAAGCCCTGCGATTATTTCATGGTTAGAGAGTCTGGGTTAGAGGAAAGCATGAGGTGCATTTACTATTTGGAAATCAATGGTTTGATTAGCACACACTTGCAATGTACTGAATGCTGCTCTAGGTACTCAGACATCT
Organism: Solenodon paradoxus; assembly: GCA_004363575.1. Taxonomy (NCBI): domain Eukaryota; kingdom Metazoa; phylum Chordata; class Mammalia; order Eulipotyphla; family Solenodontidae; genus Solenodon; species Solenodon paradoxus. The sequence goes on from RJWH01002961.1 coordinate 128,616, forward strand.
CTGTGAGCTAGATTCTGCTATTGTCCCCATTTTACAGATGAGGAAAACAAGAAGAGAGAGGTTAGCTCGCTTTCCCAACATCACACAGCTGAAAAATAACTGAGCTGGGATTTGAACCCAAGCAGTCTAATTCCAGGATCTATGGCTTTCCCAACTATGATATTCTGCCCTGAAATACGATAGGGTCAGCAATGACATTCTCTCTGACACTGAAGGACACACGGGGAAATAGGAGTGTCCTGCCCTCTCACAGCCTGCAAACATGGAGATGCACTAGATCTTTGCAGCCTGTGTGTGCAGTGTGCACTCCTCCTACTTCTTAGCTTCCTCTTCTGGTTACAAATGACACAGGCTGTTTAGCAATTTGTCCTCTAACTGCTATCTATTGACCCTCTGGGTCTAAATGAGACATCAGTGTATTTTACTCTCTACCTTCTCTCCTTCTTCCCCACCCCAGCTTCAACAATAAAAAATAATTCATGAGCCCCTCCTAGGTGCCAGACACTTGTCTAGAAATCAAAGATTGTAGGAGACAGAAGGAGTCACAGTAACCAAATGCAAGGCATGTCCCTAGTGGCATCCTGAGTCATAAAAAGGAAGAGACATCGTAGGACAATAAACCTAGCAGAGCAAGTACTAAATGTGAATATAACACAACAGCACAATATCAGCTGGAGTTGAGCACCGGAGAGAAATCAGAGCAAGGCTGGTCAAACTGCCTGGCCTAGAGACATGTGGGCTGAGACCTGAATGACCCAAGGGAGTCCCTCATTCCAGAGTGTGGGCTGAGGGCCTTCCAGGAAGACAAAATCACATGTGCACAGACTGAGAGCCAACAACCTTTTGTCATTTGATTCTTACACTGTTTTATATTTTCGGAGTTTGTAACATTTACATTCTGCTTTTAAAAATTAATTTGCTTTGAAATAATTAAAAACACAGAAAAGTT
>RJWH01002961.1:129664-188400 GCA_004363575.1 Solenodon paradoxus
TCTCTCTCTCTCTCTCTCTCTCTCTCTCTCTCTCTCTCTCTCTCTCTCTCTCTCTCTCTCTCTCTCTCTCTCTCTCTCTCTCTCTCTCTCTCTCTCTCTCTCTTTCTCTCTTTCTCTCTCTCTCTCTCTCACACACACACACCACCATTTGAAACAAGCTTTCATTGTTCTAGCCCTCATTTATAAAACTTAAACCACATACTCCCTAAAACAAAGATACTCTCCTCCAGAACCGCCATACAAACCCCCAGTCAAGACATCAGAGTTTTTACAACACTGCCATCCAATCCATAGGCCTCCTCAAACTTGACCAGCTGTCTCAACTGTGTCTCTTTTTCCTTTATGGCCCAGGGTGCTCCTCCAGGAGCGAGCGCTCTTGCCTGCTAGTTCCCTCCATTCTGGAACAGCTCTTTGTCTTTCCCTTCTCCCATGTCCTCAACAACTTTAAAGAGTATGGTCGTCACATGTGCCGGATGGCCATCTATGTGGGCCTATCTGATGTCCCCCAAGTCTAGATCCAGAGAGCACGTTCCTGGGAGAAATAGGAATAATGCTGTCTTCTCAGCACATCTCACCAGGGGTACATGATGTCACCGTACCCTTGGAGACATTAATTTTCACCACCTGGTCATGCTGATATTGGCCAGATTTCTCCACCATATGACATCGCTTTTTCTTTGTTACTGGTTATTACTTCGTGGGAATGTATTCTGAGATCAGAATGATGTGCGTTACCACTGAATCAGTGCCTGCCTGAATTAATGCCCAGGGCTCCACCACAGCCAGTGGCCACTGTGATTGCTGCAAAATGGTGATTTTCTGTTTCCATCCTTCTTATGCATATTAGTTTGAATTTTACTACAAGGTAGGGCTTTTCCTTCTCCATTTATTTATATCAGAGTGGACCAAGAGATTTTTCTACTTATGATCTAATAATCAGCTAACTTACATATTGTTTTGAAATCATGTTTCTTTAAGCTTAGTCCCATAGGTAAACTGATTCAAAGTTTACAACCTCAGTCTGTTTACCATAGTGTTACTGCCCATTTCTTGGTTGGCTGAAGTTTATCATCTAGCATTTCTTTAACAAGACCCTATGGGACTTATAGTCTCTAAATTCTTACACACTTTAAAATAGTTTTCTTTTTTTTTTTCCTATAATGACTTTATTGAATTATAATTCCCATGCCATATAATTCACCCATTCAAGTCGCACATTTCATGGCTTTTAGTACATCTACCAAGTTGTGCAATTATTGCCACAATCAATTTTGGAACATTTCAATCAGTTCAGGAAGGAATGTGGCATGCATTAGGACTCACTCTTTTTTTAGCAACCTCCCTTTCCCTGGCCCTAGACAACCGTGAGTACATTTCCTATCTACATGGGTTTGTCTGTTCTAGACATTTCTGCTAAAGGGATTATATGACATCTGGTCCTTTGTAGCTGACTCTCACTTAGCATAATGTTTTCAAGATTCATCCATGTTGTACAAGAGTCAGATCTTCATTCTCTTTCATGTTGAACAATCCTCCATTGTATGGATATACCACATTTGATTGATTCATTCATTATTGGGATACTTGGGTTCTAATTTTGACTATGATGAAAATTGCTTCTATAAACATGTGTGTCCAAGTATTTCTGTGGACATGTTTTCATTGATCTTGGTGTCTCCCTAGCAGTGGAAGTGCTAGGTCATAGGGTGATGATATGCTGAACTTTTTAAAGGAAAGGTACAGGCAGGAATGAAGGCGAGCAGGCAAGCAGGCTGGAAGAGAGGAGGAAGAAGCACTCTCATTTATTTTTAGCTAGGTGTTCATCCTGCTTGCTACCAAACTGATCTGCAAAGTGAATGCACCATTTTGTTTTTGTATTAACAAAGCACAAGAGTTCTAATTTCTTGACATCCTCAATGGCACTCATCTATCTTCTCTATTATTGCATACTACTAACAAGTGGTATTGCCTTCTGGTTCTCATTTGCATTTCTTCAATGGTTAATGTAGCTTGTGTGTGTGTGTGTGTGTGTGTGTGTGTGTGTTGCATGCTCATTGTCCATTCATATATCTTCCTCAGAGAATACCCGTTCATATCTTTGCTTATTTTTAAATTGGGTTGTTCATCTTTTTCTTATTGCTTACTAGATTTATTTACATATACTAAATACAATTCCCCTGTTAGATAAATAACGTGCAAATATTTTCTCCCATTTATGGATTATCACTGCATTCTCTTGATGGTGTTCTTTGAAGCACAACAATCGTAATTTGGAAAAGTCCAATGTATCCATTTTTTCTGTTGCTTATATTTTTGATGTCATCTTTAAGAAATGATGGTCTTATACAAGGTCATGTAGATTTACCTCTATGTTTTAGTCTAAGAGTTTTAATAATTTTAACTGCTACATTGAAGCTTTTCATCCATTTAGAGGTAATTTTTTGTATGAAGTGGTTCAGCTTCATTTTTTGCTTTCCCTGTCCTTGAAGTGTCTTGTTACCCTTGTTGAAAATCATTTGGATGTAAATATAAGTCTGTATATTTAGATGACTACTTCTCTATCATCGATCTATATGCCTCTCCTTTTATGGTAGTCCCGAAATGGTTTTCTTTTGCCTTTTCACTTGAACAAAAATTCTCTGTGTATAACATGATTGGGTCACCATGTCTCCCTCTGAAGATGGTCCAGATAATAGCTCCACCCTTTCAACAGTCTTTGGGGAAGACAGAGACCTGATGGAGGGCTTTTATCCTTAAAGAAAACTTGCTACTTTTGAGCCAATGCCTACTGGATTGCTTTTTTTATCCGAAACATTCATTATCTGTTAGGATATGTCTTGCTGCCACAAGCTCTAGGTCAGTTTTGGCTGAGAGCATGGTGTTCGTTCCTTCTGTAATTTTCATCTTTATTGGGGTGGCAGTTTTCTTGAAGGAAATCTTAAACTGCGGTTGTTCTTTTTCCCTGATTTTTGTCTCTTCCTTAGGGAGAACAATCATGACAGGCGGGGACTCCTGATTTTATTCTATTCACAGCCATGCATGTGTCTATGTGTGCACATAGGTAGACAGTGGATGAGCTGTAGAGAGATGCTAAAGATATCATGCACATACATTATACATGTGTTTGTAGAATATGCATGCAGTTATATCCTTTAGTTCTTTTATATTCATTTCTGTTGCATTTTGCTTAATTTCCACAGCGTCTGGCTTTATATTCACTGTGCTTCCAACCACAGTAATTCTTCTTTGTCCTGACTTGAATGTTGCCTGTGTCTCCCAGACGTTTTATTCCCTTCTAATTCCTTCGTGTTCCTGTCTTTCTCTCAGCTTAGGTTTGTCGCACTTGGGTGTTTTCTTTATACTCTTCTACGCATCTATTTCTGCCATGAGCTTTATTTCTGTAAATGCGTCATTCAAACCTTCCTTAATGAAACTCCACTGAGACGCCGCAGCCGCTCATCAAAGATCATGTTTCCCTTCGACGACTTTTTCATTGGCCACTTTCTCCTGCTTCTTTCTTCCTTTTCTATCATGTGTCATTTTCATCTTGGTCCCTTTCTAGGACCCTGGGCTTGGGCTGTGTCCAGACTTTACTGACGCCTCTACTGGGAAGGGTGGACGAGATCCTCCAGCCAGAAGCTGTTCTCCCTGTTACTTGCTGAGGACCCTTGAGTGCCCAGGTGAGTGTGCCCAGGTGAGTGACCCAGACGCCCCCACTGGCAGAAGCACTCCTGGCCCCTGCAGACTGGGAGGCCGCTCTGATAGCAGCTAGGAGACACCTGTCCCAGTTCCAAAGTCTCAACAGGAGGGGAACCTAACACAGTCACAGCTGTGCTTCTCTCTAATGTGTTGTACCATGTGGTGCTTTTAGCCTGTTCTTTCTACTTCTTCGTGGTTCCATTTTTAACCGACAGATACACTTGTCCCACAATCATAGAATCAAGGCCTTTATGAAAAGCTCCCACGGCTGCAGAGCAGTGAAGGCAGACGCGGGGAAGCGGGGAAGCCGGCTCTCCAGGCTGGCCCGTCGGAAGCGCGCCAGACTGGAGGCTAATGACAGGCCAGTTGAGAAGGTCACAGGGCTCAGGTTTGGCCAGCCCGAATGAGCTCTCCAGCTGAAGAAATCACCAGGCTCAGAGAGGAAAGGCCCGAAGCAAGTTGGACAGAGGGCCTCCTCTATGTCTGGATGATTTTTCAAATCATCCTAAATCCCATGTCATCGGAAAATGAAGCCCCGCCAGGTCAGGTGAATTGTCCAGTGTGCGTTGCGAAGCCGATGAAATCCTGCTCCTCTAATTCCACATCCCAAGGCCTTTCATCTCCTTCCTGCCTACTTATTAGCTCTCCAGCTGGGGTGACTCAGTGTCTGGTGATGCTATTAACCAAGAGAGGGAATGCCGGGGAGGGGAGCGGAGGCAGCTTGCCGGGAGAGATAATGAGCTGTGTTTTGGATGTGATGAGTTATTGTGAGTGTAACTCACAGCCCCACTGTTGGAATAACGTGGAGGCAGAGGCATCACTTGATGTGAAAGCCCACTGTTTCTGTCACCTCACTCCTGTCAGTCAAGCGAGGAAGGAAAATAATGTTTCCAGAACCCTGCTGGGGGCTGTCTTTCTCCCAGAATGAAACCACCTAGCACAAATGACACTGATAGCTGGAGGAGATGAAGCTCTGACAGGGTCTGCTCTGAGTCACCCAGAGGACAAATAGCACCAACATCATTTCTGGGCATCCATCCTGCTCCGGGCTCTTCTCTGGGGACATTCCTGACACCCCCAGGATGGAGGGCGGGGGATGCAGTGACAGCTGTACTGAACTGCTCTGGAGCTTCAGAGAGACCCCTTCTCCATCCTGGTCCTCGGTTGCTAGCCTCTGGGGAATTTTCCCAGGGCTAATACTTCCTTTTAGACTGACAGGTGCAGCGCCCAGCACCCTTCTCTGCCTTTTGCATGAGCCAGTTTGCCAAGACTGATGGTGAGGATTCTGAAATAACAGCCACACAGCAGAAATACACCCAGCCAAGTGGGCACAGCCCAGGGGTGGTCTTTTTGCAGAATAGGCAGCTGTGGGTTTTCGAGCATGTAAGCCTGTGTAGAGCACCTTTGTGAGATAGCTCTTTTCCTTTCCCGTTGATATTGTCTAAGCTGCCTGTGGCTTGTATGTTTTTGCTCTTGTATCAGATTTGAATTCAAACTCACACCACGTTACTTATCCACTCTGTGTCCTTAGGTGTGTCATTGCATCTCTAATGCTCAATGTTCTCATCTGTGAAAGTGACTTGGTGATCCCAACCTCCTGCCCTCTTGTGAGAGTTCCATTGAAGGAGATGACATGCAGCAGGGTTTGGAACGATGCAAGTGTGAAAATAAATGACAGGGCACACCTGTGTCGTGGTCTAGTACACCTGAGAGCTGTCCCACATACATCCCAAGGTGTAGAGTTCAAGACCCGGGACCAGCAGGGCAGTAACCAGTGTGAACAGCTAAATAAAATAAAGATACTTCTTCTTCCTCTCTCTTCCTGCCTACTTGCCTATTCACCTTCATTCCTGCCTGCACCTTGTCTTTAAAAAAATGACAGCTATAACCAATATTCTTTTGTAAAACACACTATCTGTACAAATCACTCTTCTTAAATATTGTATCTGCACTAAAATCCAGTATGATTCTAGCTCTGAAGGTGCAGCAACCATGGTGAATTCTGATGTCTTCTCAGATCTACCCTCTTTTACATCATTACAGGTAAGCGCCCTGCCCCAGGTCTCATGCTTAATGAAGCTCATTACCCTTGTGCAGCAATGACAATGTACACCAGCTGTCAAATGACTCTAGATGGAGACCACTTTTTACTTTACACATCATGGTATCCCCAATATCTAGTCCCCGGTAGGGTCTTACTGTATACTTTTGATTGGATACGTGCGTCTTCCACTGTATTCCAACACTGTGTGAGTAACACTGCAGATTTCTGTTAATTCTCCTCTTCACCCTTGAAGAAGAACTGATGCATGCATCAGTCTAGGTTATGCTGTGCAACAAACATCCCTTCCCATATAAATATTTTATAACAAGTTATTCACTCACCCTGCATGTCTAATTGGCACTCAGCTAGCATCTCTGCTTCTAAGTTTCCTCACTCCAGGATTTGGCTGATGAAACACCCACTATTGCAACTGGTGGGGGCACAAAAAAACAAAAGGCAAAGTGAACCACAAACCGATCATTTGCTACCACTCGAAGTGTCTGGATGTTTTGCTGTCAACTGTCACCTGGTCATGCCTAACACGAGAGCGGAAGGGGTGGGGCTGTGCTTCAGAGGAGATGTGCACTTTATGTGACTAGCCCTTGTTTCCTCACAAGGGAAATGGAGACTCTTGGTCAAGTAATGTTGCCAGGCATCAGGAAAATGAATCATGGTCTGTTTGACTCCAGAGCACAAGGCGTCCAGTTTTTCTTTGGGGTCTTCTTGCAGCCAAATATTTGATCTCTTAGGAGAGCTGTATTTCCCAAGATCTGAATAGATTGAGTATCTATCACCAACTTGTCACTTCTTGTAAATATCACATTCTAGTGCCATGACTCCTGGCCAGAAGGGTTCTCTCCACGGCCACAGGAATAGTCAGTTGGCAAGACCCCAGATGACACTAGAAGCTGTCCTTTGTCACTCCATTGCAGCGCGGAGTTCCTGGTTGTCTGAATCCCTGTGCCAAGTGATGTCAGGATTTGTGGCAGAGCTGCCCTTGCAATCTGGGCAGATATTCCACTGGTAATCCAAATCTGCATCTGCTTTTCTGAAATGACAGCCTGCTTTCTAAACAATCGCTGCCTTACAAAATGCAAATGCTCCAATTTCAGAACTCTTGAAGAATATTTCTACTTCTATAAAAATGGTGGAGGAGAAAAAAATGTGCATCTCCTTTTCTTTCTAAAACAATCACTTAGCAACTCATTACTCATCAAGGGACATTTGCAAATAGCACAGTTGCTTGCATTCAACCCTTTTAAATGCTTTCCATCATTCCCCTTCGCTTGTGGTGTTAGAGTGCTAGTTCTATTTGGTAAATGGAGTATGGAGATGTACTCACAATACTCAGGTCTTGAATCATTGGTTTCAGCATCCTCAGACACTAAAACTCTATTTCAGATAAGGTTTCAGTAAGTGGTTCACCACTTAGGAGAATCTGCTCCTCAGCTGGCGTTTTTTTTGCTTTTTCTGGTCCCTGGCCTTCTCTTATTGATGTGTTAAAAGAAAATCAAGTGGTTTCAAGTCAGAAGCAGATGGGAAAGGTATACAAGAAATGGAAACCTGCCCAAGACTCAATTTAATGGCTCTCAACCAGCAATTGGAATCAGCATCCTTTGCATAGCTTTTTATCATCTCTATATGCCCAGGACACAGCCCAAACTATTGAATCAGAACTCCAAGTAGGAGACCCAGAGCCCATTTATCTTCTCAAAGTACCAACAATCACTTCAAAATATTTGAATGAATTCATCAACCACCGAGAGGCTGAGCTGAGTTCATTCCGCCCTGCTCTTCCCTACTCCTTTTCCATGCATAGTTCTCATCAAATGACTGGTACCTTAGCAGATGTTATGTGGACAGTAGGATGTATTTATTCCATTCTGCCCTACAAGCTTCTTGATATTAATTAAGGTCACTTTCAATGTCTGTCCCTAAGTCTGCTGGAACAAGAGCCCTCTCTTGTCAAGTATTAAGATCTTAACACACTCTCTCTTGTATCTTTCAGGTGCTCGCGAGAAGGGATGCTGCTTTCCTGACTGCTGTAGCCTGTGTTCCTTGGCCTTCTACAAGGGTGCCCATCTATCCCACAGCATTGAATTTTCTGCCAGCTATCCCCCTACCTCCAGTCACCTCCAGATCTCTGACACTGACCTTCCTCATTGACTTACAAAGGAAGGATTCCCCTTCCTTATTATGGAGAGAAGGATGGTGGGTCTCCAGGCTGACAGAGCTGACTGTTAGAGACAGAACCTCTTCTCCCCTGCTACCCTGGGCTCTGGAGGTCAGGCAGGACTCTGATGCCTGATGTCTTCATTTGTGGCATTTCCTCTATTTAAAGGGTGGTGCAAACATTCTAGCTATGGAATCTATCTGTGCTGGTGATTTAAAGTAACATTTAGATGTCCTGTTGCCTAAAAGTGAGCAGAGCAGAGAAAGCAGGGCTTGCCAGCGAGGGGAATCCTCATCCAAGGGTGAGAGAGCCCCATAAAATAATGTTGAAAGGGACAGCCTGAAACTGTTGTGCGATCACAATCCATATGTCTACGTACAAGTGACAACAGAAAGCAGAAGGGAGGAGGCAGAGGAAGTCCATACCTGATGAGCTATGCTTCTGGAATTGCCTTTTAGAATTCCATTTTGTTCTTTTGGGTTTTTTTTTTTTTTTTTAAAGGAAAGGTATGGACAGGAACGAGGGCTAGTAGGCAAGTAGGCAGGACGAGAGAGGAGAAAAATGCATTTTAGTTATTTTTGCTTAGTGGTGCATCTTGGTTTTTCTCCATGGCTCAGGACCCAAATCAAGATCCTTGGGATGTATGTGGACTGCATTTCTGTCAGAGGCAGTTGGCTAAACCACTGCTCTACCAGAGTGTGCCATCTTGCTCTGTTTTAAAAAAGGATACCGAGAGAAAGGACTTGGATTTGGGTCCAGATTTGAACTAGAGCTCAGAAAAGAAGGTGGAGGAGAAGAGGGTCCTTGGGGGTCAGAGTCATGGCTTCAGCCCTAGTTGGGATGAGGGCTCAAACAACGAACGAAATTCAGGGCCTGCGTCTCCATGCAGAGACACTGCTCTTTCTGGTCACAAAAACCGGGACTTTTCATACTTGACTTCAAATTCTCACTGTAGTCAAGTGTTCCTAGGAACCACCAGGAGCCATAGAGGGAACACAGAAGTGAAGCCGGTGAGTGTCATGTTTAAGTGGAGTTTGCTTTGGTTGACTACAGTAAGCTTCCCACGTGGCTACTTATTCACCGTTGGGTATTTACTGTCTGCTCTAAGTTGGCCCGGGAAAGCAAGTGGAAAAGATGTCTACTGGATTATGTCTAGTAGAGTGTAAAATGTTGCTAAAGGACATATTGACATCAAGTCTTTGCTAAGTGTAGAAAATTACAGTGTGTTTGGATTTGTTTTCCTTTGAAAGATGCTCTCTTCTCTGCCTTGCTCAGAGCCATGAAACAACGTCGATGGACAGTCTCAATGGGGGATGACTTGCCTTGAGTTGGAAAGCAGGTCAATGGCATTGATTAGAAACTTATCGCACGTCTGGAAAGCTGGCTTACTGATGAGCATGGTGGTTCAAGTCATTGGAGGGGCTGCCTTTCAGAACTGCAGGTGGCCAGGCAGTCTGCTGTGGACCAGTCTCCAGATGTTTGTGCTTCTTCTGGAAGCCTCTGAACTATGATGAGAGGCAAGTGCTCTCAGAGGCTCTGTTCTGGGCCACTCCAGTGATGTCCTCTTTCAGGAAATGGCTGTGCACTTGAAAGGACATTGAGACTTGAATCTGATGGACTTGGTCCAAACTGCCACTGGTTCTGTGCCCTGGTCAATCGTCAAAATCTCACGCTGTTTCTCCCCATGGCCGACTCTGTCTAACCCCTTAGGGGCTTGTCCTGAGGAGAATCACCTGCAGCTATGCATGTGAAAACCTGTTTGCACAGTGCTTGACAGAGCAGATGCTAGCTGATCTTTATAGATCTATATTCAGAATAAAACAATAACCTCTTCAAATATCCTGCCTCAGAAAACAAAGAAATAATTCTTGAATAGGATGCCGTGGCTGGGAGTTGATGGACGATCAATTCCCCCATCTACTCCAAATCCAGGAAACATAAAATTGGAAGAGCTGAGTGCAATTGGCACTGAGGAAATGGAATATGCAGCCCATTTCAGAATGCTCACGTGATCCTATTTTTATAAGCACTAAGACTGGAGAAAGATTTTGGAAACTTCTGTCTTACAGTCCTACTCCCTTTGGCCTGGCAGCTAGCCTGCTTAAACGTGCTTTTACTTCTTGTTTTCTTTTTCTTTTTCCTTTGGAAAGGTATGTTGAGTGAGCCCCTGAAAATTTGAAGGCAGCTCTGGAAACACCTGAGTGGGCAAATCACAGCTTTACTAATAGAAGGTATTAAAAAGATAAATTGTTGTGGGTTGAAAGAGATAAAATTATATGTGATGGTAAAGGGAGAGTGGCCAGTGAAAGGTATTTGAAAGCATTCCTGCCCAGCCAGCACTTTTCAGCCACGGTGCACACTGTGTAAGCTTTCCAGCTGGAACAGCACGTTTTCCCCTGCAGTTTCCTAAAAATGCTCATTGTGTGACAATGTAACCCCTCTCTACTGAGAGAGTTCTCCCTTAGGGGCAAATTCTCACCGACACCTGCCAGCCCCCCATGGAGTCTTCCTGCCTCGGTCTCTGTCTCCCTGGTGCCTCCTGGTCTTTCCTAGTCCCTCTCCCTCCACTTGGGTGTAGATGCCGGGCTGTGGCACCTGCTGTGACTCCCACGGGCTCTCGGGCACTGCAGCAGGCTCCTGGAGCCGGGGTTCACACCCCTGGTCTTGACTGTTAATGCCCGCAACTCCTCCTCTCTTAAAAAACTTAAAAGCAGCAATTTCTGTTTCTCCCCATTATGCCAACACCATTTCATGAATGCAACCATATTCCAGACTCTATATTGAATGTTTTACCCTTGTTACCGCATTTACTCCTGAAACTAGGAGTTAGCAAATGATTTCTGTGAAGGCCAGAGAGGAACTCTTTCATATTGTGGAAGCTCTGTCTCTTCTCAGCTCTTCCACCATAGCTCAAGAATAGCATAGACACCATGTAAGCAAGTGCGCCTGTTTGTGTCCCACTAAATCTTTATAGACAGTATGTGAACAAATGAGCTGGACTGCATCCTAGTAAAATGTTACAAGGAGTGAACAAATGAGCTGGACTGTGTTCCAGTAAAACTTTATTTAGATGCACAGACTCTGGGTGGGGCTAGGCCCACAGGTGATAGTTTGCCTGCTGTTACTCTAAACCACCCTGCGTTGCAGTAACCTTGCTTGACAATTAAAATAAACCCCCACATGTGTAAGTTCCCCTAGTGAGTAGGTTCTCCATTCCTTAGATATAGATCAACACACCCTGCCCTCCACCAAATCGCCAAGTATCTAAATAGCCCTTTGAAGTAAGTATGCTATTGATATTCATTTTACAGAGGGAAAAAAATGAATCAAAGAGGAAAGATGAAGCAAAGATCTTTCCAAAGATTTCAGATGGTAAGGGGGAAACCCAAGGTGTGTCTGATTCCAAGCCATGTAGACACAGTTTTGAAATGCTTGCAAACCGTAAAGGCGTGTTTAGTAAAGACACATGCCTTGGAAGAGATAAGACAGAGAAGACAGGCGCTTTCCTAGGGGCCCTGCCCCATCTTCATTTCTATAAGCCTCCCACGTGGCTCCCACCAGCGCCCCTCCAGCTGTTCATTTTTCCTTGTGGGCTGGGATCCTGTTCAGTTCACCCTTATACTTGTCCTGGGCGTCAGACAGTCACGTCCGCTCCTTTTAATTATTCTGCATTCAAATGTGACTTTCAGGTTCCTGGGTAAAGACAACAGCTGTTTCTTCCTTTGCTAGAAATTTGAATAACATTTTTTAGAATGTATTTTAAGGGTACATACTCATTAAATTATTAAACACGCGTGTGGGTGTGTGTGTATGCGCTCGTGTCATGTGTGTGCTGGACAACGAGTGTAGGTCTGGGAAACACGCTGTCAGAAAGTAAGGACAGACCCTGCTCCTGACTTGGGGAAGTTGCCATATAGAGATCGGCTGGGTGAGATGGCTTTTGGTCTAAAGCGTTTACTTGCTCTTTGCACTGTTCTGATCGATCTCACAATCTGAGATCAGCATTATTAACCCCATGTTAAGGACTAGAATGCTCAGGATGAGTGCTGCAGAGACGCAGAAGGTCACACAGTGATGCCTCGGTGTCCAAGGTACATGTTCAGCTCGGGACCTCTGTCCCCTGCCTGCACCCTTGCCGCAGTTCCTTGCTGCTCCGTGATCCCAGGAACGAGCCTGGCACTCCTCATTTACTCCTGCCCCTCCAGTTGGCAGCGTCTCTGCTTGAACTTTATGCAACCTGGCTGCTGTCCAGGTCCTCTGGCTGCTGTCCCATCGTCGTGTTCTATCTGCCCAGCATCTCCTAGTTTCCCTTCTTAAGCTTTTCTCCTTCTTTGGCAGCCAAATGCCCTCTATTTTATTTTCTCCCCAGGGCACACTCAGAGGATGGAGAAAAGCCGAGAGATTGTTCACTTTCTTAACAGGAGCTGCTTTCAATTCAGCCACAGCTGGTACATGTTTCAGAAGTGAGATGACTCCCAAGACAGATGGCTCAGCAGCGACTATTTTAAGCCCCAGAGTCACAAGAACACATCCAAAATAACTCAGTCCAGCAGGGGTCAAATGCAGAGCAGAGCTGCTGGCTTTAGAGAAAGCGTGACCCCAGATCGTTGGCGTCGCCAAGTGAGTCAGCGCTGGCATTTTCTAGTTAATAAGAATCCTTCAGTGCAGCTTCTAGGCTGAGGTTTTCAAGGCTGTGTTAGCTCTGTGCTCAGCTGCTGCTCTTAAAAATATCTCCCTCTGACGACTTCAAAACTCTTATTTGAATATTTGTTACTACTGCCAAGATTTTTACCAGAGGAAATTCTGCTTCCCCTATGTATCGGTCAGCTAATTGCACAGTAATGCTGTGTAAGAAACCAAGGAAAAGCTCAGTGGTTTGCAGCAATGATCGTTTATTCTCTTTCATGTACCTGGGCTTGACTAAGGGTCAAGTGATTGGCACTCAGTCTGGTGGTCTTGGCTGCAAGTTGTGACTTTGCACCTGCTGCTCTGCCCAGCTCATTGTCATTGTACCAGCAGGCGATTCAGAGCATGTTCTCATGGCAATGGCAAAAGGAAATGTTCAGCTACACCTACCTTTGTTTGCATTTGTCTGCTAAAGTAACCTTGGCTAAAGCAATTTACATGGAGCAATTTAAAAGCCAGGAAATAGGCTCTCCCACTAGTGGAAGGGAAAGGGACTGTAAACTCACAGGTAAAGGAGAGGAATGAAGAGTTAAGATGACCATTCGTGTCCAATATACCTGGGCTGCAGAGCACCTAGAGAAGAAGGCTGTAGAGAGTGATAGAGAGAAACCAGACAATCTTTCCCCTTTGTGCTGCTGTGGTTGATTATTATGCTTTCCTCTCCGGGGAGTAGTCAGGGCCATGGTGGATGGCCTGCTTTCTCCCTTTGGAGTGACCTTAAAAAAAAAACAAAAAAACAAAAAAAAAACCCTCTGCACTCTTTCGTAAAGATTGGTTTCCTGCCTTCTGAGTAGGCAGACTGATACTGCTGCATTCTTCAAAGTGGCTCCTTAGAGATTGTAATACATTTGGAAAGTCTTGTGATGCAAACAGAGTGGATGAGCAGAGAGTGAGTAAGGTCTTAAGTCTCTGTATTTGCAGAATTCTGTCCCTGCATCTAAGCGTAACTTCAGTTTTAACAAGAAGAGCAAAGAAAGGGGCTCCGATGGGCTCACTGGAGATGGCAGTAAATGTGAGGTGAAGCTGTCCTGTTTTTGAGGCCACCATACTGTGTCGGTGGGCTGGCAAAGTGTAGGGACATTTATATAAGACTGGGTAACCAGAAACAGTATCCTAACAAGTCACATGGGGCTCTTTACTGCATGGCTCTCTGTCTAGTACGTTGAGCCTTTATGAATGGGACCTCTGCCTCCAGAGCCAAGGGGACAATAATGCCATGGTCTTTGTCATCCATCACTTTGTGTCCCCGTCCTCCTGAATAAATATATGGTATCTGTCACCATATAGCTTTACTAATTTGTATATATGCTCATTGCCTGGTTCTTCCACTATTTCTTGTAGGCAAGAACTCTATTTGGCTCATTTAGGTTATGGTATCTAACTTAGACTCTGACACATGATGTTAATCAAAACAGAGTTCAAGAGATAGTTGTTGAATGAATAAATGGATAAATATATAGACTCGTCCCATGTATGGAATAGAGTAGTTCAATATATATTAATTTCCTTCCTTCCCTTCCCTTCCCTTTCCTTCCCTTCCTTCCTTCCTTCCTTCTTCCCTTCCTTCCTCCCCTTCCTTCTTTCTCTCTCTTCTTCCTTCCTCCATATACAGATTGAAATCCTTACCTCTGCCCTACTTATTTTGCATGATTCTATAACTTGTTTTTCCAAATATGCATCATAACTTTCCTTAAGCTCTATTAACATTTAGGGTTAAATGCTGACTTCAGAGGAAAAAAAAAAATCAGTCTTGGTGCATGTAAGTCCAGTCCTTTTCAACTTCAAATGTGAAGGCAATTTAGCAGCAGAAAGAAAGAGGTAGTCATTTGATATTTAGAAATTATATTGATCTCCATATGTAGAAAAATATTGGAAGAGGGCGACGCGTGTCATTTAGAAATTGGATATCCCAAATTCTCATGTGAACCTCAGCAGGTCAACTGTGGTAGTCAGAAGACTGGCCCACTAAGAGTGTCCACATTCAATTGCAAGAACCTCAAAATGTGTTTGGTTACTTGCATAAAAGAGGTTGCCAATGGGATTAAGAGCTCTGATCACTTGACTTTGAGATAAGGAGATTATGCAGGATCATCTGAGTGGGCCCAGAGTTGAAAATTGCATAAGTCTAATTGTTAAAAAAATGAAGGTTTTTTTTTTTTTTTAATAGGAATGAAGGTTGAGTATCAGAATGATGTAATGTGAAAAAGATGTGCCTGGCTATTGCAGGCTGTGAAATTGAAAACAGTCATCGGCCAAGGAAGGTGGGTGGCCTCTGGAGGCTGGGAAAGGCAAGAAAATGAATTCTCCTCAAACTCCTCCAGAAATGAACACATCCCCGCTGACATCTTGATTTTTGCCCATTTTGGACTCATGGCCTCTGGAATAACAAAATGAATAATCCTGCATTCTTCAGTCCCTACATTTTTATGACTTTAACATGTTACGCAGCAGCTGGAAACTCATATTCTGCTAACAGATCAGAATGTTCAGAAATCTTAAAAACCATGGGAGTTGGACTGGAGAACTTTAACTTATTTTTTAATTCTGATGTCCTCTAGCTAGAAAACGTTCACTGTCGTAAATCATGAAGGAAGCAAACTAGGCATGAACTGGACTGCGGGGTCGGGCCAACCAATGGAGACTTTGGATCCCTCAGTCTGTTCATCCCCTTCCCACAGAGGCGGGGAGGGAACCCCAGTCAGCTGGGGCTCTGTACACTGTACTTGTTTTCTTCCACCTTTCTTTCAGTCTTCCTTTACCTGACGGATGTGGAGGAAGATGGGAGGGAGAAAACACAGTCAATAGGACAGTAGAAATACTGTGAGTTTGGAGATTGGTGCTGAGTGTTTAGTGCTGACTCTGTCACACCAGCCTCCTATACTCCAATCTGTATTCCTGGACTGGGACTTCTCAGGAAGGCTTTGCAGGCACCAGGGCGATCATGGAACACCCCTCTGGCTGTGAAGATTCTGGTTTCCAGCAGCCTAAACATTAGTTCTGAAAGTGCTACAACCACAGCCAGGAGAAACTCACCACTGGCTTTCATTCAACCAAGTTCTGTTCAAGCCCTTTTCTCTTCCATTCTAGGGAAGCACCAGAAATAGAAGCTCAAGTTGGATGTTCTCCTTGCTCATGGTCTGCTCCTAGCTAACCTACACCGGATTCAAACGTTAACCCAGCAAACCTTGCGTAGGAGATCGCAAAACTGGCCACAATATTTTATAGCTTCTTCTTCAAAGAGCTGAGTCTAATTCTCTACCCTTTGAAGCTAGGTTGGCCTTCTGACTTGCTTAGAATGTGCTGGAAAGGACACTGTTCCTGCTCCGATCCTAGCCCTCACACTGTCATCTCTTGCTGTTCTCTGGTGGCCCTGTAGCTGCCATCCACCAGGGCTAGCCTGCTGCATGATGAGGGCATGTGGCCCTGTGACCTGTCTTCCTAGGCAACAAGCAGCCAAGCACCGCCCCTACGCATGAAACTACTGCTAACTCACCACAAACACTGGGCGAGCCCTGCCCAGAGCAGCAGCAGAAGCTCCCTGCTGAGCCCAGCCCAAACTGCCCATCCAAGTAAAAGATACAAGGCAGAAATTTTAACCACCAATCTGGAGGCTCGTTTCTTCTGCAAGGAAAGCTACTTGTTACTTGCACCTTGCTACAGCAGAGAAAAACTGGAAACTGCTGCAGTTCTATGTACAATGTCATTGTTAAGGACAATCACTTGTTAATTGAAGCCTTACCTAGGACCTTGCTTATGGATATTTATAAGGGGAAATGCCATACTCAGTGAGATTGGGTCTCTGAGTGAAAGAGAATGTGCTTGGAATTCAAAAGCACTTTCTTGAGCAGAGCAAGCGGTGGGGGCTGCTGGGGACAACAATGAATTTTTTTTTTTCATTAGCATAGTACCTGAGACAATGGAAAACTCAACCTGGTTTCCTGGGATGACTTTATGAATCTGGAGTCCTGGAAGAGGTTTTGTCCATAGGCTGAGCATGCCAATCTCACATCTCTCACCATAAAAACTCTCTCCCTGCAACTGCCCTTCGCACAGGGGGTGTGATTGGCTGACAAACCAGGGAGAACCGATCTCAAGCACATACCCTGGCTCTGCATTCTCTATGCTGGGTCGTGTGTCTCCACTTCTTTTTGGAAACAGAGCTCCCACTGACATCAAAAAGAATCCCTTTCAAAGTGCCCAGAAACCACAGGGCGGGCAGCGTGCTTCTCCCAGTGGCTGCGAATCAGTCCCTGATGCATTAACTGGAGATCAAATTGGGTTAAATGCCCCCCTTCCAAGCAAGCCTGAAAAATTCCCCCACATGAGGTCTTTCATGCCTTAGACCTCGAGTGAGGGCCAGGCCTCAAAGCCTGGCCTAGTTCTAAATTTAGATCAGTCATTTCATCCAGAAATGTTGAACTGTGCACGAACGCCTCTGGTTTCCTTCTCTTCTCACGCCCGAGCAGGGTGGATTACGGTTACATTTGTGTCTTGACAATTTTGAGGAGGTGTCATGTGGATATTTCTCCGTGAAAAGAGCAAAAGTAATAGGAGACCAGCTTAAAATGTCAAGTCACATTATTGGCAGACACCTAAGGTGATCTTTGCTGCTTTCTCTTGCTCTTAATTCAAGCAACGTTACATGTGCTATGACAAGAGGGAGCAGTTTGCAACACACTGCTTGATCTCTGGGAGCTGGCGGCTGCAGGCATTTTATCACCCTGAAAGGGGCTCTGAGGCTCTGAGGGGTCAGTTTATGTGCTCTTCAAACTATAGCAGTGGAGAGAGAGTGAAAGGCTATTGATGAGCTTAGGACAGGTTTGAAGTATTGGAGCCCAGTTAAGTATCAGCACTCTCTGTTTGGGGCTTGAATTATTTGAACTCGTCCTGACTATCAAATATCGAAAGGAAGGTCTGATGGGCAATTGCATATGTATTTGTTGAATCAAAAAGTGATCAGAGTAATTATTGATTAAGTTATACAGGCAGGGTGTTGAACTCAGGGGGAATAAGAAGGCCCCTCCATCCTGCTCTAGAATTAAAAGGCCCTCCTGAGAGACCACTGTACTGGCCAGAGCAGAGATTGAATGGCTGCCTTGAAGAAGCCCGGGTCTCTGTAATGCTTTGCAGTCTAACCACGGGAGACGCCCATGTTTAAATGAAGATTTTTCAGAACAATCCACGTGCTCTTGAGGCACATCTTGGACGTAACTGTCTTGCTTATACCCTGAAACGCTAGGCACGGGGCTTTGATTGAATTGCCTAGTAATTCTGTCATGAACTGCACTGCTTTTTTCTCCCTTGAACACATTACTGATGGTAACAAGGGAGTTATTTTCAATCAAGGCATGCTACGACGAAAAAGATTTCTCCTAACATTGTGATCCCTTCCTCTGAAATCCATTTCAGATTGGCGGATAAAATGTGATTATATTTACACTTCCCTGACACAACTCAGGTAGCAAAATAACAGCCTGCCGGAGACATTTTTCTTCTTCATATTTAGATCTGTCAGTGTCGTGGTGCAGGGGAACGGGGAGGGTGACAAAGGCAGCCGGGGCTGCTGGTACGTTTTGGTTGGTTCACGAATAGAGATGTTTTGTGCACTGGAGGTTTCTCCGGCTCCTTCTTGTCTCAGAGTTCTTTGAACCTCATCCCGGATGGCGTGTCCAGTGAGGATGATACAGTATGATAATCAGCAGTGCTCTATGCAGCTCGAATTTCTCATTTTTGCCTGGACACAGCCCATAAATTATTTCAACATAATACTCTAATTGGCTCACACTCATTAGAGGATGTACAACGGATGACTCACCAGTGTCTGTAGAGGTCACCGTTTTTTCTTGCAGGAAAAATCTAGGCTTCCAGTTTGCAAGGCTAGCACGATGGATGGGTCAGAGGGGTCTTGACCTGGAGCCGTGGAGAGTAAGAGAGTCTTGAATGGAGCACAGGATTCTGATTCTGCTTCTCAACCTACCAGGGGTTAGACATATGTGATGTCAGGCAATTCATCCATCATCTCTGAGCCCCAGTGTAAGAGAAGGGGGTTTCTTGGTGGTGATAGCTCTGCCCATTCTCCACAGTGTGGCAATGTCAAATTCATGTCATCTCCACTCTCAGGAGAGAACTGATATTCTGTTTCAGCAGCGTTATAAAAATCATCAAGGATCATGTAGGCATTGTCCTAGACCCTTCTTAAGTAATCAGTGTTTCTAGCTAGATGCAACACTCTCTCTTGAATTTGGAGAGGAAGGTGTCCTTCCTCTTTCTCAGGTCTCCTCAGAGCTCTTGCTCTGTCACAGATGTTATGATTCCAAAATAAAGGACTTTTTACCCCTATTGCTAGGAGCGCTACCCTCCGACCAACATCAGATCTCAGCTCTCCTGCCCTTAGCAGGGAAACCCACCTTCTCCCAGACCAAACCCTTTTTGGGAAAAGCCTGCACCCAATGATAGGTGGCTAAGAGACTGTGAGGGCTGGTTCCTTTCATCCCAACTTGGGAAAGAGCTGCAAGGTCATTTTATCATAAGAATGACCCACAGGGTTGGCTGAGACTTCAGGTTGATGACATCAGATTTCAATGTCTCCCTCGGTCCTCCTTGCCACAGGCATGCTCCCCTTCAGCCTTTCCAAGAGCACTTCTTAGAAGCTTTTTACATTATAATTCCCTTTCCTGGAGTCTGTTTCCCCCGGAGCCCAGTTGTCATCATGACAAAATGTATCTCCTCTAGTAGAGAGAGTTTAGATATCTGTCATTCATCCATACAATGTGAACCCCAGGTCCAAGTTCAGTAGCCAAACTTTGGAAAATCAAGAGCCATTACACCAATCTACAGATTTGCAAATTCTTTGGGGGAATCCTGCCAGGTCTCCAAAAAATGGAGAAAACCATAGTAATCAGTTAAGACTGAGTAACATCTGCTCCCTTAAGACAGGACCTATCTATTCTTTCATACTTTCCATACTCCACTCAGTACCTCATTGTCCCCAATAAGAAGCTGAGTGCTAACAGTTATGCATCATTACATTTACAAAATATAATAATACTGCTGGTACCAAGGCAGTGACTCCTATTTTCATCTGCTGGCTCCTGGATACAGGAATCCAAAATGCCCTGGTCACATTTTATAGTCCAGTGGGACCCTTGCTGTGTCCTCTGGTAAGTATATCCTCTTCAGGGACCAGCTTGCAGAACACAGAATTTCAGGAATAGAAAATACAAAGCCTAGCATTTGGTCATGGTTATGATGATAAGTAAGGACAAGTCTATATTTACCCACTTTGTTCCCAAGTTTATATATTTTTCCTATGGAGGCACAGTATCAAAGTCCCCAATTAAATGTATCCTAACTGATGGAGTTCTATCTTTGGAGTGTATTACGTCCAAGATGGTATTTCAGTAGTATGTTTTGAAGGCTATTTCTCCCTGAATGTGCAGTATGTCACATGACAGTGGGCATATGAAAATATGCCTGGGCCCAAATTTGCTATAAAGTGGACCCCTCACTTGATGCCACGTTATAACTGGATTCCATGTCTTTGGACCAGGCATCTGTGAGCCTTCAGACAGGGGGACTAACTGAAGTTCTTTGTGGGGGTGGGGCAGGGACTCATACTAAGATTGTGTCTCTATAAAGCTGATCTACCCTTTCATGAGTGGAATGGACCCAACAGGTTTGAGTTACCAGCAATGGTCTGTTGGACAGTGAAAAATAGTGCCGTATTGGTAGTGACCAGCTTGCACCAACTACCGTACACATCTCTTTCCATTCTGTGTAATGTGGCATCACACAGAAAGCTCAAAATTTTCCATGGTAGAGTATTTATACCATAGAAACTGGAGAATACCAGAAATAAAAAGTTGTGACTCAAGCTGTTCTGCTTGTTGCCTTACTGCTTCCAGCCCTCGATTCAGTAACAATGTTGATTATGTTCATCTATATTATTGAGGAGTTTTGTTCCAGTGATAATGGTCATGTTCTCTAAGAACTATCATCTCATTGAAAGCAACTATGAATTCCTGATGAAATCCTGAAACAAACAAATGAAAAATCTTTTTGATAACTTCTCAGGGCAGCCAAGTCTTGAAGAATCAAGCTTGAGTAATATTTCTCCTTCTTCAGGGAATTCACTGAGTCCCAGATAAGAGTCTATATGACCAGCAGAAAGTAAAAGACTAGAGATATCATCAGCTTCAGAAACCAGCCTTTCCTACCTGTGTCAGTCCTGGACAAAGATAAGTAAGATGATCTCCTTACGTATAATTTCACTATCATGTCTTTGGCCCTAATTCCTGGTTTTGCCTTTTGACCTACAAAGATAGTTTCACCCCTAAATTTTAGCATTCTCAGAGAATCCGAACAATCTTAGTTCCTGCAGAGTATTCCCATGGCTTTGAGCCAACCATTGTTTCTAATACAGTCCAGATGCTATCGGTTATTTCCTACATAGACTCAACAAGATGCTTCTCCACTAAAAGTTGGCACTTCTAAGCAGAAGACCCTAATACATTTCTTATCAATACACTTGGAGAACACGCCTTTGTTCTTCAAATCTGGGACACCACATGAGGCTGAAAGTTGCTCTTTTCCTAGATTTTGTGATTCATACTATCAGGCTTATGCCATTTGTAGCCTTTTCTCCCTTTGCAGGGTTATTTTTAGCATATGATATGACTCATGGAAAAACTGAAAAAAATCCATCAAGCCAGTTGTTGGAATTCATGTATACTTGTCTGGCAGAAATTTAACATTTCAAAGGCTTTAGGGAAAATTGTGTCAGGACAGGCAGGACAGAGGATACTTAGAATAATAGATTTACAACATCTCTGTTCCGTGCAGCCTTCCTTGGCTGTTAGATCTCTAAGTTGTTACTTAAAGATAAATTTTTCAGTTTGATTTAGTTTAAACATTGCCTCTGAGAATTATACATTTCCAGTGGCCACAGTGCAGTCTTAAATAAATTGGGTATGTTTGACTCGATAAACAAATGTATAGGTCTCCACCCACCCCTGCACCATGTTCATGGAATATGCCCTTGGGAGAGTCCTAAGAAAGGCTCCAAAGAAGCACAACAATCCTTCCAGGGACAAGTTGCAGTGGTCCCCCCAGCTACCTGTGAGATGTCAGGTGTACCTCAAAAATAAGGATCCAGGCATTTTGCAGGGGAGAGTTTGGAATACATTAGGCAAGTTATTTATTTTTAAAAAGATTTTGTAGAGTCATTTTAGGTTTGCAACACAATGAAGAAGATTCTAAAGAGGTTTCCCATGTCCTCTCTGCTTCCACTCATGTATAGCCTTGCACATTATTAGCATCTCCCACCAGAATGATTCATATATTGCAATTGACAGCATAATCATTACCACCCAAAGTCTACAGTTTGATTTAGGACTCACTCTTGGTATTGTACATTCCATAGATTTAATAAAAGCAGAATGACTTATATCCACCATGAAGGTATCAAACGGAATATTTTCACTGCCCTAAACATCCTCTACCTGCTTATCCTTCCCCCCACTTGTCATTCTGTGTTCTTTTTACTCTCTCCATAGTTTTGCCTTTTCCAGAATGTGATACAATTAGCCACAGACAGTATGTAGTCTTTTTCAGACTGGTTTCTTTCACTCAGTACTATGCATCTCAATTTCCTGTCTCTTTGTGGCTTGATAGTTCATTTCTTTTTAGTGCTGACTATTATTCCACCAGACATCTGGAGGGACCAGTTTATTTATCCAAAACCATAGTGAGGGACATCTTAGTTTCTTCCACACTTTGACAATTACCAGTAAAGTTGCTATAACCATATGCGTTCAGGTTTTTCTGTGGGCAAGTTTGACACTCCTTTGGGTAACTACCAAGGAGCATGATCGCTGGACCATGTGGTAAGAGCATGTGTAGTCTCATAAGAAACTGTTAAATTGTCCTCCAAGGTGATGTTAGCTTGCACAAATGCATGAGGGTTAACCCCCAGTGGGGCTGCATTCCCACCAGCAATGCCTGGGGGTCCTGCTACTCCATGTCCTCCCAGCATTTGCAGTCATTGTTTTGGATTTTGACCATTCTCCTAGAGGTAGTTTATTGTTTTTTTGATGATCTATGTGGTAGAGCATATTTCCTTATGCTTATTTGCCATCTGTATATCTAAAGAGAGGAAGTTTTGGGCCCATTTTATAATCAGTTTGTTTATTTCCTTGGTGTTGAACTTGAAGGGTTTTTCGTATATTTGGGGATACAGATCTTAGATCAGATGTCTCTTTTGCAAATATTTTCTCCCAATCTGTGACTTATGTTCTCAATCTCTTGAGCAGGTTATCTTATTTTATTTTTTTTACAAGTTTATGGGTACAAGTTGCAAAGGGATTTGCACATGACTGATTCCAAAAGAATTGCAAATGAAGAAAATCATCAAGTCTTGGAGCACTATTTTTTGCTAGAGAGATTGTAGAGCTTAGTGGTTAAGACAGCCTGTTTGTTGTGAAGTTAGGGACAGGAATGAGAGCCACCAAATGCTCTGTGACAGGCTGCTTGAGCTCAAATCCTAACACTTACTTAACTGCTGTGCAATTTGGGACAGACTACTTCACCTTCTCTGTCTCAACTCCTAGCCTGTAAAATGGAGATAATTTTACAGTATGCATGTTGGGAGGCTAAAAGACACATATGGATATATGTAAAACATTTAGGATAATGCCAGCTCTTAGTAAACAGTGAATAAATGCTAACCATTATTATAATGTACCTCGCCCCATATGGGTATTTTTGAAGATGCAGGAGAAAAAAAGTCATTCCTACCCAAGGAAATTATACCATTTCATTACAAAAACGTATTAAAGTGCAAGATAGCGAAGTGAAATGTGAAAAAAAATTCTTTGTCATTCAAAACCAAGCAAAAATTTTGGAATAGAGTGGATTACGAAGGCATGTTTAATGAAATCATCAATTATTTAACAGAAGAATATGCAACCTGTATGGTCTGTAATAAAGTGAAGGAGACATTGAAAATAGAACAGTCTGATTTAATGAAAGAAAGTGGGACAGAACCAAATTCTGATTTAGTTAGACTTGAGTTAGTAAAGAAAGAGGAGAAGACCCTTGGGGTGGGGTGGGGTTGGAAAAGCAGTCTGACAAATGGTTACCAGGGAAGAATGCATTCATAAGACAGGAAAGTAACAGGTAGTTAGACAAAAGTCCCGATACTTGATAATGGATGAAGTCATATGCAAATTTTCAAACCAGTTGGTGAAGTAGAAACAGTTGATGTTAAGACTGACTGGATTTCAACCCTGAAAAAAATCTGCTACTGAACAGCTCTTTTCAAAATACTACATGACTGATAGATTAAAATGTTATGGTTATCTGGGCATTCAAGTCCAAATTCTCTCAAATAGCTTATATCACTTAAATTTCTCTTTTCTGGGGATACTATTAGATCTATTATTGTATCTTTGGAGAAATGCACTCAAAAGGTGATTTGGGAATCTCTGTCCATACCCAGGATCATGGGTCACTCAAGTAGCTTTGAGCAAAATGTTTACATGTTTAACCTAACTAAATAAATGTTGGCTAAAATTAAATTTGATATATAACTAACTCGAAAACCTATGTTTACATAGAAACCTGCATGCAAACACTTGTATTAGCTATATTCATAATTACTAAAAACTTGAGGTAACCAACATGTCCTTTCACAGGTAAATGGATAAAGTGACTATGGTATAGCAATTCAAGAAAATAGTATTTAGCAACAAAAAGAAATAAACTTGCCAGCCAAAAAAAGACATGGATGCATACATATTGCCAAGTGAGAAACTAGTCTGAAAAGACTACATAGAGTTACTTTCATTTATGTGATGTTCTAGAAAAGACCAAACTATAGTGATTGTCAGCAAATCAGTGATTGCTAGCAGCTGAAGGCAAGGAAGGAGGGCTGACTAGAAGAAGCCCAAGTGGGGTTTTCGGGTGATGAAACTAATCTACATAGCACTGCAATGGTGTTTACATGAACACTCACTATACATTTGTGACAACCCATCAAACTTTGCAACACGAAGAGTGAATCTTCACATAAGCAAATAAAAAAGAATCATTTAGGAGATCCAAGGATCTCAGGCTGAAATGAAGACTATGATGAAAAAGTCAAACTAAATTGCAAATGTGAGAAATATCTTTAATAAAGAAAGGGGCAGGGAAATACGTGGACCTAAGTAATTTTGACAATGAATGAATACATGCCCAGCTTACTGCAGTGTCAGGGGGTGACCTTGGTCTTTCTTGGTGCTGCTCAGTCTGGGGGTCAGACCAGCCCCAGCACTTTAAGGGACACTTTCTCACTGCCTGGAGAAGAGAGCCTCTGCCTTGGAAGTTAACCAGTTACCCCAGGCGGCCGCCGGGTCCTTTGAGCACACAGGAGGCACATTTTAAATGTCAGAAATGTGCTAACTGAGTTGTCCATTCTACAGCTAATGTGGGTGAGGGTGGGCAAGACACACTGAGGAGACGCTGAGTCCATCCAGAAAGAATTCGTGGAGAGAGTCGTTTGGTCAGGAACACACAGTAAGTTTATTAAAAGCAGAACAGAGAGTTGAAGCTCCCTGCGGGCAGGACAATTACATCAAGGGAATGCACATGTGTGTGTAGGACCTGTGCTGCCTGTCTCACTCAGACAAGTTGGATTCTTGCATATATATGAGGGGAGGAGGCTTCTTTTTTCATGGGCATGTCCAGTTTACCTGGTGTGAAAACAGCATGAATATCTAGGGGTGAGGCCTAGACTCATGTTGCTAAGGTCCAGTCCTTGCTTTTTCTTCAAAAGACTTAAAAGTCTTAGGTGTTGCCAGTTAGTTTTCTGCTTGTACATCTGCATCCTCCCCTACAATTTTTAGGCTATGCCGTCCCTACATCATAGCTCTCCTAAGCTACAAAGGAGTTTGAGATTCTGTCTTCAGGCCCCATAACAATTTAGGGTGGCAAATCAAGGTAGAATGTAGAAAAGACAGCAAACTCAGTTGCAGCCCACGGGTAGGCATGTGGATAGCCTGGGTGCCTTTCTGGGCTGGACCTGCCATTCCATGAATTCAGTTAGAAGAGCAGTTTAGAGGTGAGTCATCCTTTTGTCACTGAACCAGCTTCCTGCATCAGTTACTTTGAAAAGCACCCTGGGTTTGCTTTCTTTTCACCAGGTCTCTTAAGATGACAGACAGGAAGGACAAAGGGCATGTGGGGTGGGCCCAGGGGTCCAGTGAGGGGAAAGCCTGCATGATCCTCTTCAGTGCTATGGTGGCAGGAAGCTGTAAGTAGGGCGCCCCCTGTTGGGTACAAGCAAAATACAGATGTTGGAGTTTGTGGTTGGAAGGTTTGTCATACCCCGTGTGCCTACAAAACTACAGCGGTGGTAAGGAGGTAAATAATTTTGCCCCATAATTTCAAGATGTCAGATGATCTATTATAGATGCAAGATTGATTATTACAATGAAACCCTGAAACAGAAGCAGGGCATTAACGTAAACGCTAAGGAAATCTGAATTAAGTATGGAATTTACTTAATCATAAGCTAGTGATATTGGACTATTAATTGTGACCAATGCATCATACTCATTGAAAGATTGAAATGAGAGAGGAAACGGGGTGTGAAGTATAGGGGAGTGCGCTGTGCTGTCTCCACAATTTTTCTGTCAGTCTAGAACTTTGCAAAAATGAAAGTTTATGTTGCAAAATTAACTTTGAGAATAATCTGTACTTTCCAGTTCCTTTTCAAAGCTAATTTCTTTCTCATATTGGGTAGCTATACATCCACAGGAAGACACAAAGAGGGTTGGTAGTATTCTTGAACGTTCATTCATTCATGTATCAATACTTACTAAGAATCTGATGCTTCTGACCCTGTGCAAAGGGGCAAATGAAAAGAATGACAAGTACTAACCTGCTCTTAAGAAAATCCAAGTTTAAACACATTATAAACACAAAACCACACAATCAATTTTGTGCATGATGGTGTGAGGTACTTGAAGAAATGTTGGGAGGACTTGGGAAGATTTCTGGACAGAGACAGCATTTAAAAAGCATCTTCAAGGATGAGGAGCAATTTGAAAATGAGAACATAGGGACAAGGTCATGGGGCAGAGCTCAAGGCAAAGACTCAGACAGAAAGTTACTTTGGGAAGTGGTGTTCAAGAAACATGGAGTCCTTCATTGACAGTGGTAGGAGATGAGTCTGGAAAGGTTTATTAGGATCCTAACTTTTAGGGGGCACTTAATAAGAAACGTTTGCTGTCTAACTGCATGAAAAAGTGAGCAAATAAATGGCCGGAGCTGAAAATCCTTGCATGATTTCTAGAGTCTAGAATTTATTCTAGAGACAGCAGGGAACCACTTCAGTTTGGAGATGGGAAATGGCAGGTCATGTTGGCAGTGAGACCTCTCTGATGAGAGCAGGCATATCAGCATGGCCTGGTGCCTGTCAGAACCAGAGCATCTGAGGTTGGGCCCTGGACACATGGAATCAGAACCCGCTTTTCCTGAAGACCCCCAGGTTGTGGCTATGTACCCTTCAGCTCCATTAGAGCTCCTGTAGAAAGATCACTTTGCTGGAGGGAGAGAGGAAAAGAGACAGGAGCCTAGGAAGGAGGAAAATGATGACCCATGGAAATGACTCAGACTTGCTCCTCACTGATCTCTTGCCTCTAAGTCTCATCGGAAACCAAAGGCTCAGCAGGCCCCCATCATTCACACCCATTTTGTGGGGTTAGGGTAGATGATGGATGGGGGCGGGAAATGTTCCCAGCTCTTGCTAACACGCCTCTGTGTGGAGACCTAGCCCACCCAGGGCGTGTTCCCCTCCCTCTGCATGTCCATCCAGGGCAGCCAGACTCTGGATTCATGTGGAAAAGAAAATGGAATCACCCTGCTCTGCAGACTCCTGCCAAGACGACCTGACAGATGTGTGACCCAATTGTAACACCGCCTCTGTATTGTCTGTGCTGCTGGGGCAGCTTCCCCCAAGGGGTGCTCAGTGTGTCTGTGGTCCTGACCTACAAATTCTGTAAGTTACACATGAAATGACATCCCCTTGCCTCAGACTTTTATTCTGAATGGAAGATCAAGCAGAGCCTGGCTTGTCCGAGTGCCCACGTGGGTGGGACTCTCCGAACACAGGCCGGGCTGCACTGGGGCTGTGTTCCCTCCCTTCCACCACCGGGTGTTGGGAACTGAGCTCACTGTCCAGCGCAGGTGCCTCCTGGCTTCCACTCGCTGCCTCTGCCAAGCGTCTCCACAGATCGCCTTCTGGAAGCCCCTTGCGAGGGCCCTGGTCCCTGTTGGTTCACACTCAGCCGGGAGTCTATCAACATGTGCTCTTTCCTCGGCATCCTTAGTGACAATATTAATTCCAGGTCAAAGTCTTTGAAGAGCCATCCTCCAGGTACCTGAGATTGTTTTCTCTGGAATAACCCTCTCTCCCCTGAAGGGGCCAATTTTGAGTAAGAAGACTGATGCTTTCTCATATGTGAGAGCTTTGTGCTTTTTGAACTCTGTCAGGTCTTACCTTAATGCTCCAGAACAGGCCAGACCTGCTGAGAACTAGCTTAGCATCCTCAGTTGCATGGAGAAAGCGGTAGAAGCCCAGAGACAATAAGCATTAACCCATGTTGGGGGCCTCACATGCCCACCAGTGGGCGTCCACTTCACCCAGTAAAAAAGGGAACGTGTAACTTGGAATCACTTGAGATGGAACTGGGAAGGAGTGACTTGCTTTGTTGAGTTGAAAATATTCAATTTCTTCTTGTGAGAAAAAAGCAGCAACCTTGCATGTGTGTGTGTGTTGGTGTGTGTCTGTGTGTTTGTGCCTACGTATGCCTGTCTGTGTCCGTATGTTTGAGGCTGTGTGCCCACGTCTCTGTGTGTGTACCTGTGTTTATGTGTGTGTCTCATGTGTGCATCGGTGTGTGTGTGTATTTTTATGCGTGTGTCTGCGTTCTGGAGTGTATGTCTGTGTGTGTGTCTGTTTCTGTAGACACTTGTCTGTGTGTGCATGTGTGGGTCTGTGTGTGCACATCGGTGTGTGTGTATCTACATACATGTGTTACGTGACTGGGTCTGTGTCTACATGTGTGTTTTCCAGAAAGTGTGTGAGAACTGAGAGAATCGAGCATCTGGTTCATTGGCTGATGAAACCTGGTCACCCCAAATTCAGGTAGATTTAATTATACTAGAGACAGAAGCCCTGAGGGGGGAAAATCATGTCAGCTGGCAGCGCCTAAGAAACCACCCACCAAAGATGTCATCTGCCGAAGGGTGTAAAGGCTTTGTGGAAAGAGGGATAAGAGCCCTGGATGATGATCAGCCAAGACAGCTTGCAAACTGCCCAGAGAGCTGGGCACCTGCCCAGCCTCCTCTCTCAACCACGTAATCAAGACCCGGGTATGGGGTCCAGACCTGCAGTAGATGGGTTGGTGGGTAGCAAGTGGAGGCATTTTTGGGCTGGTGTTGCCATTACCCTCATGAAACCTCATCTTAAGCAAATTAATCCCAAATTCTAAAGAGAGTGAAAGACTAGGAAACTCAAGGGCTGCAGAAAGCAGCATGAGCAGAGCCCTTCAATGCCCAGCCCACAGGGAGGCAGGCAATACAGCTCTGCGGACGAGCCCGCACCAGCCCAGCTCCTACGGGAGCTGCAGGCACGTGTGGAAGGCACATCAATTCAGCCTCCGTGGTGGCGGTCCTTGGGTGATCAAGCATAGGCATAGGTGGGAAGAGGAGAGGGCAGTGTCCAGCTGTGAATGAGAGCAGCTGAAGGGGCAGGGGTAGCTGAGGCTGGAGCTGGGCCAGAGCTCAGCACAGTGGCTAGAAATGGAGAATGTTAGTGATGCCCAGGGTGAAGGAGACATGCTCTGAGGAGGTGCTGGAGGAGCCCACCCGTGGGAGAGCAGCATCCTCCTCTCTGTCTGGTTCCATCTCACTCAGCCTCTAAAACCCAATTCCAAAGACACTTCCCAGGGAGGAGCTCTGTGCTCCGAACTTGTGTGGGAGCCCCAGCGCCTAACTTTATTGCACATATTCCTTCTTATCTTGGCCTTGGCTGGCTGTGGTCCCTTTGCCCCAGATTTTTCCAAGGGACAACTACCAGTCTCAAATTCCTCTCTCCTCTTCACAGTCAATGCCTGCGCCTAGGTCTTATAGGCATGGAGGGAGACCTCCTCGTCTCTGAATCACAGCTTCTTGTACTCTTGACATGAGGATTGTCTTCTTGAATGAATGACTGCATGACTAACGAAGGAGGCAAGGTGGAGCTGGGATGGGGAGGGAGCTGGGGGTTCTCTTTTGTTCTCTGGGAAAGAATTGCTATGGCTTTGGTTCCCAGGCAGCCTCATTTCCCAGGAGGGGTCAAGTCAAGCCAGGGATGGAGGGGAGAAGAATGTCAAAGAAAGCCTATCGGCACAGAGGGGATGTTGGTGACAGGGTGGCCTTTGCTGGGGCCCTGCCCTGGGTCTGCATTGCTGCAGCTGTGCTCCCAGGCACTGGAGGCAGGGACATTGTGGAAAGAGACTCATCTCAGAGGCTGATGGGTGAAGGGAAAGGGGTGGGGTGTACAGGGGTGGAGACTGCACCTCGGTTGACTAATTAAACCCCTTGGTAACTGGCCCCCACTAGTCGGAGCAGATTATCACTGCTGAATCAGCTCCCTGCCAAGGCCAGACTCTTGCTCCCTTTTTTCTTGCTTGATTTGCCTAATGGAAGCTGACAGTGAAGTTCAACCCTGATTGTCAGATTTCAGTAGTAACCTCAAGGGGGGGTGGGGGGTGGAGTGGAAGGCAGACATTTCTGGAACAAAAATAGCACACATAATGAGATCCTTTATTTAGCTGAACCACTTCTTTAATGACTCACCTCTCTCTCTCTCTCTCTCTCTCTCTCTCTCTCTCTCTCTCTCTCTCACACACACACACACACACAGAGTTGTGCATACAGCATCTGATTTTCACTTAGACTGGAGACCTTGCCTAGATCCTATAGGAAAGACAGGCTGCTCATCTGAGACAGCAAGAGTCTGCAAAAGGGGATGTCATTTAATGGTGAAGCTGCCAAATATTCCCCCACACTCCTCCAGCTGGCCTTCCTCCTCACCCCTGCCCTGTCCATCTTTTTTTGCTGGTGACCTGGGAAATTGGTCTAGCCAGCTAAACCTCAGGCATGGGGAAGACACATGACCTTGGATGATCCCTTGCCCTTCCCTCTGCACCTATGGTTCTCTAAACTGCGATCTGGGCTGGAGGGAGTTGCTGATTCTCACAACCCGAATGCCTCACTAGAAAAGAGTGTTACCTCCTGTGAGAAGGAAGCAAGATGGCGGGCGCAGGCACAGTCTGTGCACACTCCTGTCTCAGAGGTGGTAGACAGTAGAAGTCGGCGCCTCTCCGTCTCTGGGTGTCATTTTCTAGGACTTTAAAGGAAACTACCCCATAATCCTAAATGTCAGAGAGGGAAACTTGGGACTGAAGCCTCAGTGTCCTCCAAAAGAAGGTTGGATTGCAGTCAAGGCAGCCAGCAGCTCAATGAGCTGGCACCAGGCACCATCCCCGCACATCGCACCACACATGCTACCAACTCTCACAAGCCCGACTACAGCCTTGTCCACCCCAGTTCCCAGGTGAGGCAACCAAGGTGCAAAGTTAAATAACTTGCCTGAAGTCATCCCAGCATTACTCAGTGCTGAACCCGCATTTGATTTTAAGTTGCTTTAAGGAGTCGAGTTCACCGAGGGGTTCCATCAATGCTTGACATTGGCATCCTAGGTCATATTTATACTGATCCTTCCATGAGAGGGAAGGAAGGGTAAAACAAATGGCAAGAACAAAAGACTGTGTGTGCTGAGGAGGACAGGGCTTGGATTCTAGGGAGGAGACGTTGTGTTTTGTGTTTGGACGAGGGTGGGAACTGGAGTGAGACCTCCTTGCATGTTGTCCCTGAGAGGCCTCATTCACCTACACTGCTTCCCACCAGGGGAGGGAGAGGCATGAGGAAGTCAAATCGTGAATGCTTTTGTCCTGAAAATACTGCTAAACAAGGACACATGCCTCTTAGACATGGTCTCAGGAAAATAAGCTCAGATCCAGGGCCTAAAACCCGCCCCAGCCCCAGGGGTCACTGGCATCTGGGAGAAAGGCAGGGCGGAGCAGAGAGCACATCACACAGATGCAGCGTGGTAAGCCAGTCTTACCCCAAGGAGAAAAAGACAGTTACTCAAGAAAACTTACAGCTTGAAGTGTGGAGTTTTGTCTACGTTGCTTCTTTGCCTTCAGTGATGGGCGATGATTTTTCTTTCCTTTCTCCCACTCTAACAAAACACTTTTTTAGTGTTAGTTGCCATTTTTGATGGTTACCCTTCTCCCTCAACCCTTCTCATCTCATCCTCATCTCCTCTTTCTCAGCTGAGGGACCTGGGGCTCAGAGAATTTATGTAAGTTCCTCAGGACGAAACAACCTAGGAAGGCAGCTAAGAGGGGTCTGGAGTCTGCAGTTTGACTGCTGTTCACTACAAGATGCTCGCTTCTGTGTTCTCCTCATGGAGTCCAGGACAGAGCAGAGGCAGAGGGCTCCGGAGGAAACCTGACCTGCGGCTCAGGGGGAGTGGAGGTTAACACAGGGTGGCTATATTTTCCTAACATGCCCATCAGGGAAACCACAGAAGCCACGCAGCTGCCTGTATTTCTCATCATGTACGCCTGGTTCTCTTGGTGTTTCAGTCACAGGTGAGTCTCCTCTTTGACCCTCAGGGTCCTGACCACCCCCTCCCTCAGCCCTGCCTGCCTCACCCTACAGAAAGGGCCATCTTCTACATGTGTACATTCATATTGAGCAACAGTCTGGAAACCCTAGAAGCTCGGGTTCTACTTAATGCCACACAAAGCACCAGCTTTGCCTCCTTTCCCAAGTGTTTCTGGGTGACTATTTTAATTAATGCAAATGCCTACTTGTACTTCCTGGAGGTAGGCTTGATTTTTATTAATCTCTGCTTTCCCGTCATCAGTGGAATGTTAATTTTGTAGATAGAATAAAACAATAACAATCATGGCAAGAGGGAGCCCCCGTCTTCGGTTCATTTCCTGTTCCATCTTCTGCTCCATGAACGAGGGACGAGGAGAGCGACCAGAGGAAGGCTGGACAAGACAGAGGAGGCCTCCGGTGTTGAGCAAAGAAGCAGGACCTAAGCAGGCCTTCACCTGCCACTCACTCGCCTCCATTCAACACCTGTCCCTGACTTCCGGGGCATGAAGAGACCACCATCCACTCTGCCCCTGAGGCCTCAGAGGCATGCATGTAAAAGAGAAAATGTCTCCTCGAATGAGGAGAGGGGTGTGGGAGTAGGAGTCTGTCATGTCTGAGAGGCAAGACAAAAATTAGAAAAAAAAACAAATTGGTGGATAAAACAGAGAAAAATCTCAGCCCTGGAATATGCTAAGTAGAGGTGCTGAGGTGTAGAGACTGAGTTTGAGAATCCCACAGGACAGGCTTTCGAGCAGAGGTCTGGGGGAACAGAGGTTGGCAGTGAGAGGACAAATAGAAGCAGAGAGCTCATTGAACATTATTTTGTCCTCCAGACAAATATTCCAAGAAAGCCTTCTGCTATGCCCATCCTTATAGAGTAGAAATGATGGAAGCCAGGAGCACTGGGCTGAGATTGAAAATGGAGGTTGGGGCATCCAGGAAGCGCATTTCCAGTAAAGAAATTGATGTGCTAGTGGATGGAATTGTGGACAGACTGGGTCATTCTGAGGCTATGATAAAGACAGGGTACTGTTCTATCAACAGAAGGAAGGAAGGAAGGAAGGAAGGAAGGAAGGAAGGAAGGAAGGGATTCCAAGTGGGGAGATGAAACTCAGAATCTAAATATGAAACAAAATGCAATAGGAGTGCTCTTAAACTTTTAATAGACGGTTTAAAAAAAAAAAAGGAGAGAAAATTCTGTTTAATCTATATTCTAGAAATATTTTCCCTTAAGGGGCATTATCCCAAGAGAAAAATGTAATCCTAAATCCTAATTTGCTATCTGACTCTGAAGACTGAAAATTTAGCATAGTCATGATAAGGCGACTGTCTTCACAGTTTTCAAGATTTAGAATTATGGGAACATGAAAGAAATCCCCATCTGGTAATGGGGCACCATGCTTGTGCTTTCATTCATGATCATATCAAAGTGATTCCACAGCTTACAGAAGGTGGAGAAGTGGGTAGGGATGAAGAGGAAGGAAAGGAAAGGATACGATTGTCAAAAGGCTCAACTTTGACGGTGTGTAGTCAGGCATCTGCTAAAATTGATACAAGAAGGCATAGAGCTTTAAATCTATTATTTAAAATTATAAGCATAACTCTGAGAAAGATTTCAAATTATAAATACCAAAAATTGGGATAGCAGACATTTCCAGCCTCCCCAGTACTGGAGTAAACACAATGGACCTAGACGGGAGTGAGCAGATGTGGTATTTTCCTCTTTCATATTACAGGTCAGTATGTTCCTTAGGACTGAAAAATTGTGAGATATTGTTATAAGCATATTATCTAGAAGAGAAGAAAACAGGAGTTAAAAGTTGTAGTTAGGCTCCTTGATCAGATGGTGAAGCCTATTTTTTTTTGTTATTAAAGAATTTTGTAATTGTTTGACTTCTTTGACAGAGGCATCTAGGAATTTGATGAAAATTTCAATAAAAAAATTAAAGATTATTCTTGAAAATAAAAAAAGCACAAAAACTTGTTTCAAGAGTTGCATTCTCACCTGTGAAATTGTGACCCTCCTCAAAATAGCAGTTTTCTTTGCTTCAGACCAAGTCTGAGAATCTTAAATTTTACAGAGAGATTGCTTTTTCTAGATGAATGAAAACACATCATGACTCTTGGACTTTAAGTTTAACTATGTCTCACTCATGGCCATATAGATCCACGCTTTTGTGAAACCTCCTCATCAAACATCCCTGTCACCAACTGTTGCTGATCAAATAATCCTCAGTTTGATCTCCATTATAAATCACATCAAGGACTTCACTGCTTAAGAGAAAATCCTTTCTCACTTCTAGTCTTTTTCCATGGTGGCTACTGACCTTCAGAGAGCTTATGAGTTCATCTCATAAAGGCTTCCCAGTCTGACTTTTACTCTGTCCTTCCTGTCCTCTGAAATACCCCCTATTGCCCTCTCTCACCTGCTGCCCTCATTGAGAGGTTCTCTAATTTCTCACAAGTGACCTGTACATGGATATTATTTTCAGACGAGAACCTGATATTCGTAACAGTTAGGAACCTGCCCTGCTCATCCTCCTCCTGTGTGATAGTGCCAGACTTGAACTGACTTTCTTGGTCTTTTTAACAGATAAATCATGGTGTAATCATGGGTGGTTAGAGTTCCACATAAGACAACTTACACTGAGTAACCCAAGGAGGTTAGACAGAGTTGTATGTTGGCCAGTTAGCTTGCAGACAATCAAGAACTGGGAGCTAAGGCTGTGTTAGCCACAGAACGGAACATCTGGGATCCAGGTTTTGATCTTGGTCCTATGACCCATTAGTTCTCTGAGCTTGTTTCCTCATTTAGAAAATGAAATGTTTTTCATAGAATGATGATTAAGCTCTTTTCCAACCCTGAAGAACCTACATACTTGAAGGAAATAAAGCTCATTCTAACTATTGTTTTATCCCAATATCTTGCAAATCACTGAGGTGAATGAGGTGGAAAAGTGGATTTAAGGTCAAATAGTGGGAGAGTAATTGAACTCAAATTAAAATCCTCCTAACACTCCGTGTGCTACTGTACAGAATGGGATGTATTTAAAGTACTGTAGCGTATTAGCCTTCGCAAGTAGCCATAACAAAATACCACAGACTGAGAGACTTAAACAACAGAAATGGATTTCTCGCATTTCTGGAGGCTGAGAAATCCAAGATCAAGGTGCCAGTAGGGTGGTATTCTTTTAGCTTGAAGACTGAAGGTTATCCTCTCATTATGTGCTCACACTGTGAATTTTTTTTCACATGTGTGTATAGGAAAGAGAGAGAGAGAGAGAGAGAGAGAGAGAGAGAGAGAGAGAGAGAGAGAGAGAGAGAGAGAGAGAGAGAGAGAGAGAGAGAGAGAGAGAGAGAGAGAGAGAGAGAGAGAGAGAGAGAGAGAGAGACAGAGAGACAGAGAGACAGAGAGACAGAGAGACAGAGAGACAGAGAGAGAGAGGTGGAGGGGACAGGGAACACATTGGATTCTCTTCTGAAAATGACACTCATTATTAGGGTCAGTGTCCCACCCTTATAATCTCATTTAATCTTAATTATTTCTTTAAAGGATCCATCTCCAAAGATAATTATAGCAAGAATTAAAGCTTCAATATGAAATTGTGGCAGGACACATTCAGTTCCTATGATGTAGCATTCAAAGATAGAGGTATGAATGCATCAGATTTAATGGAGCAGATACTTCCTCAAACTTTAGCACATAGAAGAATCACCTAGAGAGATGGTTCAAACATATTTCAGTTGTGAAATTGACTCTCAAATCGCTTGTGACCCGAGGACCAAAGAAAACATGCTGATTATATACACCTTCGACTGTCCATAAATTAATCCGATCTATACCCCTCAAGGGAACTCAGCTTTTTCCATTGATTCATTCATTCTAAAATAAATCTATCACCTCTCTGACCATGAGAAAGGAGTGGATGAGGTCCTGATGGAGATTGTGACTGTAAGAAATACAGCTGTTTTTTCGAGTACCTCTCAATGCAAGTTGAGGCTACCACATCAAAATCAACTCAATAATATAATTATTCTGGGATGATAGAGTCCAGGATATTTCCAAGTAAATGCAATTTTGTTTCTTTTAAATGCCTAGAGCAGTGAGAACTGGGTCAACAAAACATTGTATAACAAAGATCTGTAGGGAACCTGCTTTAATGAATAGATAAGACATTTGTGATAAGCATGACTTTTTAGAGTTGTTTGTCTCTTAAGTAGTTTAATCATTCTCTTGGGGCTTTTACTTATACAATTAATTTGCTTAGAAGCACTGTTTTTTGTTCTTCTTTTTTTACAGGCCAATAGGTTTCATCTAGGAATAGGAATGTAATGAGAGGAAAATGAATCTGCTTCAGATTTGGAAATTCTACTTTTCATACATTTTATATTGAGTTTCTGTAACTGGCTTCTGATGCCTTTCTCCATGGGATAGCTGAAGGTCTTATTATAAAACATCCATGAGAAGTTCTAAGATAAATGAGATAAAAGATTGCATTAGATGGGGGCAGAGATCTCTGGTTTCAATGCTTCTCCAGAATACTGGGTAAAAATGTTTCCAGGTAAGTGTTTTGCCTTCTCCTAGACGTTATACCTCACCCCTTTTCCAAGCCAATGGAGATGTACAGACATGAGGAAAAGGAAAAAGAAAACAATAACAAAATTCCTTTTTGATTTATGGATTTGTTCTACTCTGAGAATCTCAGAGGAGTTCTTTTTGATAAGAGCCGTAACTGATTAGAAAGTAATGAACTATGGAAAAGAATCTAAAGATGCTGAGATTAGATCTCCACTGAACTGAAACAGATAACACATGAAATGTCCACTTACTGTCAGTTGCATCAAATGTGGATCCATCCCTGTTATCAAGTTCCTTACCTCCTGAGAGCTCAGATGCATCGCTGAAGGCACTGACAAAAAGAGTTGCCATGTCTTTGTGCTCACCACTTATGTTACTAGGCCAAGAGAGTGAGGCAGATGGCTTTATTATTTGTATTTCCTAAACTCGGGCTAAGTGACTCAATTTAAATCCCATCCCTGAAACCAAAGTATTATCATTTTTTCACCTTCCCTTGAAGTGGATTGATCACGAAAATGTGCGATGGGTTACAAAAGCATGCATAATTACATTGTCTAATTTTATGTGACAACTCTTTCATTAGATCACCTCAATGAAAATCAGAATCATTAGCAAAAGTCTATATTTTGGATCAGTGCTATCGCATCTACCTGACCAGAGCTTTTTTCATCCATCCACTTACTCAAAAAAGTTTAAACTTGTACTGAGTGAAATACAAAAATAAGCTGTATCTTATGTCTTTTAATCCATAGTCCTATAGCATGCGTATTAAAAGGCAAGCAGAGTACAGAAATAATTCAAGTTTTCAAAGTTCTGGTAGATAATCCCAGCAAACCTTTATGTATCCACAGAGATTCTACAGATTTAAAATCATGTTTCCTTTGACTTATATGTCTAATTCTAATATTTTTATAATATTCTATAGAAGCTGTTTGAGTCATCTCGTACTTGACTTGCATAAAAATCATTTCAGAATCTGTGTTTCAGAGAATCA
This sequence comes from Solenodon paradoxus, assembly GCA_004363575.1. Lineage (NCBI taxonomy): Eukaryota > Metazoa > Chordata > Mammalia > Eulipotyphla > Solenodontidae > Solenodon > Solenodon paradoxus. The sequence goes on from RJWH01002961.1 coordinate 167,601, forward strand.
AAGAAACCCAGGACCTCTAATATCTCCTTCAATTAATCTTCCTATTCCTTCCACCTTTTGGTAGTTTCTCATTTCTATGTCCAGGCCAAAGTGGCTCCAATATCTATCACACATATAAAGGTCAACTGCATTACATGTACCTTGGGATGATTCCCATTATTATTATTCCAATTATTATTCTGTAAAATGACTCTGTAATAACACACATGATATAATTAAACATTGAACTTCCATTAAAAGGATACATTCTAGCTATATCCTCAAATGTTTCCAAATCAAAAATCAAGAAATGTTTTGACAAAAATGAATGTGCCTGACTTCAATTCTGATCAAGATGGAATAATAAGAACAGGTTTAAACTTCTTTTAAAAAAATACTAAAAACAAGGCAAAAAATCCCAAGAACATTCAGACAAATGTATGAAACCACAAATTTCCAGACCCTGAATATCAGACAGTGAGAACAGTGATTGCTGAGATGGGAAACAATCAAGAATTCTATACCCAGAGGAGATAGTTTTCAAAAACAAAACACATTTTCTCAGACATTTAAAAACTAACAGAAATCATCACTAGCAGACCAACATTACAGGAAATATTAAAAGGAAATCTTTCAGGCGGAAGTAACCTTTTGCCAGACAGAAACATGGATCTCTGCAAAGGAATCAAGAAAAATTAAATTATAATTACATAGATAAATATATAAGGTTATTTTCTTCTTATCTGAAACTTTAAAAATAAATATATTCAAACAAATATAATAACAATGTAATGTGGAATTCATATGAAATGTAAAAGCAAAATGCATGACAATGGTAGTACAAAAGTCAGAGGGAATCACGAATTGTAATTTTTTAAGGTTTTTGTAGTATACATGAAGTATCATACCACTTGAAGGTATACTATGATGTTAAAGATTTAGACTATGTATCCTAAAACAACTACTAAAATAGTGAAGCAGGAATTATATGTGGTGGTACAAACAAAGAATATAAAGATGGAATGGAAAAAATTCTCTGGCAATCCAAAATAAGACAGAACAAGAGGAAGAAGGAAACAAGATGAGAAAATTAGAAAACAAAAGTTGAGATGATGTATTTAAACCAATTGTCATTTATCACATTAAATGTAAATGTTCTAAACATCACAATTTTAAAGCAGAAGTTATTAGACAGTGTAGAGAAGGAGCAAAGTGAAAGTCAAGTGTAAGTGCTTACAAGCGATTCACATGAAGTATAAAAACACAAACAGGAAGGATAAATGATATACCATATTAAAAGTAATCAAAATAGGGCCTGCCCTTGTACAGCAGTGGTTTGTTCAGTCACATTTGGTCAGTGCAGTCCACATACATCCCAAGGACCCAGGTTCACTTCCTGGGGCTGAGGGGACAATCAAGAAGAACAACTAAACAAAATGAAGTGCTTCTGTCTCCACTCTTCCTGCCTGCCAGCTTCTGGTTACTTTCATTCCTCCCTATGTCTTTCCTATAAGAAAAAAAAGTAGTCAAAATAAAGCTACCCTAGTGACATTGATTTACAAAGTAAATTTTAGAACAAAGAATATTGCCATGGATAAAGACAATCGAAATGTGATCAGTCCATCAAGAAGATAAATCATCTTAAACATTCATGCCCCTAACAACACAGTCTTAAAATATATGACAAAAGTTTGATGTAGTTAGAAAGATAAATATACAAGTACATAGTTATAAGCTAATATTTCAGTACTGTTTTCCATCCATAATTAACAAGACAAACAGATCAAGCCTGTAAGAGTATAGAATGTTTGATAATGCAGTCATACATCCTGACTTAATTGACAATTCCAGAAAACTCTACCCAATAACACCAGAATATATATTATTTTCCAACGGACATAGAATATTTGCAAAGATAAAACACAGTCTAGCCCATATGTAACTATCAGATTTTTTTTTTAAGGCAGGCAGGAATGAAGATCAATAGGCAGTCAGGCAAGAAGAAAGAGGAGGAAGAAACATTAATTTATTTTAATTAGTTGTCCATCTTGGTTGTTCCCTTCAGATCTAGGTCTCAAACTTGCATCCTTAGCACGTATGTAGACTAGGTCTGATGAGCTTATCCACTAGGCCACCAGGGTGCTTCATATCTCAGTAGATGTAAAAGAAGTCAAGTCACACAAAACTTGCTTTGTGACCTTAATGAAACTAAATTAAATATTCATAGCTAAATGAGGAGATTTTCAGAAAATCTCTCAAGTATTTGGAAACAAAAAGCCCCCTTCTAAATTACGTGTGAATCTCCAAAAAAAGGAAGAGAAAATCTTAAAGTATTTTGAACTGAAAGAAAATAAAATCATGTGTCAGAATTTATTGAATGACAAGAGAGGAAAATTAGTAGTACTAAACTCCTATGCTAGAAGAGAAGAAAAATCTAAATTAACTCAACTTTCACCATCAGAAACTAATGGAAAAAAAAGCATATTAAACTTAACTTGAATAACAGAAAGGAAATAACAAAGGTTAAGGAGGAAAACATTAAAATGTAGAAGAATAAAAGTAAAAATATTGGAGAAAATCAGTGAAACCAAAAACTGGTTCTAGAATATCAATCTAATTGATAAATGTGTAGGCACTGGAGAGAGAGAGAGAAACAGAAGGTAGAGAAATTACCCATCTCATGAACAAAAGAGCAGTATTTCAGATTCTACATATAATAGAAGAATATAACAAAATTTAAATAGTTTTGGTGAAAAAGATAAATTTTTCAAAAATTCAAACGACCAATTTCATTCAAAAATAAATAGATAGACATGCCCTGGGGGGCATATATAACAAGTCAATGAAATTTATGAAGAAAAAAATTCTGAAAGAACTAAAAAAAATAATTTATCAAGGTTATACGCTCGATATATAAAATTCAATTGTATTTCAATATGAATACTTAGGAATTAAAATGAATGAAATAACAGCATCAAAATATGAACTATTTCAGAATAAATATATAGACATGGAAAAGTTTATACTTTGATAACTACATAATAAGAATTTAAGAGAATTTAAAGAAGAAATACATGTGGAGAGAAAAACAATGTAAAAATCTAAAGCTATAACATTTATAGAAATATTTTTTGATCATGTACCCCCATATCTTAGAGGATATGCATGAAAAGCATGACTCACAAAAGAAAGAAATGGATAAAATTAACATTTTTGCTCTTCAGAACACACTATCAAGAGAATGAAAAAGGCAAATCATGAACTAGAGAAAATACTTGCTATGTTTACACATATTATAGATATGCAAGATTATACAATTAAGATATAATTGAGATATAAAATACACAAAATAGAAAAAGATGTTAAATATCGTTGCTCATTAGGAAAATATAAATCACACTATGATAAGATACTTGTATACATGTACAAAAGTATTTAAAACAGGATGTAATGGCAATATCAAATGCTCATGAAGATATTAAGCAATTTGAATTCTCATACATGACTGATAGGAGCGTAAAATGAGACAACCTCTTTGGAAAACAATTTTTCAGTGTCTTTAAAAGTCAAACACATAGTCATATCACTCTAGATATCTACCCAAGAGAAGTAAAAGTATCTATCCTTTAAAAGACTTGCACATGAATAATCTTATCAATTTAATTTGCAATAACTGTCCTGGAAACAATTCGAATGCTCCCTCACAGGTGAATGGATAAACAAAAAGTGACATTCCCTTGCAATGGCATACTACTCAGCAACAAACAGGAGTTAACTTTTGATAGAGGTAGGCTGGTCATATTTCCTTGAGGACTTAGGATGACAAAAACAGGACAAGGTTATGCAGTGTCAGTGAAGGGAAACGGAAGAAGTGGAGCAATCTGAGCCAGGCCAGTAACAGGAAAGTACTATGTGATAATGCTGTCAGCGATGACATAGTAATGACTTGTGGTCCAGGGAGACTTCATACAAACAGCTAGGGTTGGTTCAAGGAGTTTTGGCATCTTAGGCAAAAACCAAATTTGGTGCCTCTCTAGGCCCCTGTCTAACAGGCACACCACTTTAACTAACCCGGAAATGCCCAATAACGCCCACAGTGCCAGAGATAGCCCTATGGTGCCAGAGATAGCCCCATGGTGCCAGAGATCGCCCCATGGTGCCAGAGATAGCCCCATGGTGCCAGAGACAGCGCCCATCGTTCTCACCTGTCACTTGACCATCCTGCAGTGTTCTGCTTTCTTTGAAGAAACACGCACACGGGATGCAAGGAGTCCTCTTCGCCTGCGGCTCCTGTTTCCTCACAGGTGGCAGGAAGAGCGGTAGTGACTGCAGAGTCAGTACTGGCAAGGGCTGTGTGTCATTCAGGGGCAAAAGTGTCAGCTGCTCTTTGGGTCCCCTTAGCAGACTGAGTCCAGGGCAGCTCAGCCCCTTTTACCCCTCGTTAAAAATGGCCTGGCTTATTGAAAATGGGACAAAATTGACATTTGCACTAAAATGACAGGAGCTATGAAAAAAGCATTACTGTTCTGTTTAAACACTGTGTATCCTTAGCCTAGATAGAGGCGACATCATGGATGAATCTTAGCATAATTATGCTGAGTGAACGATGACAGAGGCACGGATAATATATGCTGTGTGATTCTACTGACATCAAACTCTAGAAAATGGTTTGCCCTGGTGGAGCAGGGGTTGTGCCATGTCCACATACATCCCACGGTGCTAGTTTCACGGCCCTGGACTGGCATAAACATCCAAGATGAGCTAGAAAGAAACAGAGTGCTTCTTCCTCCCCTCTCTTCTTGCCTGCCTGCTTCTGCTCGCCTTCACTCCTGCCTGCACCTCTCCTTAAAAGCAAAACCAATGAATCTTCAGAAAATGCTGACTAATCTATGATGATACAAAACAGAGAAGCAGCTGCCTGAGGAGGAGAAGAGGACATGGAGGTGAGGGAGGGTTTTCTAGGAGCCACAATCAAACTTTTGGAGGCGATGACTCTGTCCAGCATCTTAGTTGAGATAATGTTTCTACAGATGTAACACTCATCCATTTTTACATGGAATACGTATACTTTAATCATCTTAGTCATGTATCAATAAAGCTCACTCAATTTACATGTAATATACTTGTCTGACAAAAATATGTAAAGCTGAAAATGTCCCAGAAGACACCTAACACACAAGATTCCAGTACATAACCAGCCTTTGACTCAGTAAATAAAACCCATGTTGTGGTCTGAAACATGACATGCAAAATAATGAAGACATCTGATTAAATTGAATAAGTCATATTTTATGATTATTAGTCCTGATCAGAAACTGAAGAGCATCTAGGAAAAAAATATTAACTAAGTAATTGGGGCACGCAAATTTACTTTAGTTATATTTAAGCAATCTCTCTTTCTACAGGTTTGCAGTACATTTGTAGACACTAATAACCTGAGTTTAGGATATATAGATCTAGATCTATATCTAGATATATAGATCTAGATATATCTAGATCTATATCTATATATCTCATGTGCTTTAAACTCCATCAATGCTTCTATCATCTATCAGTCAACTAACAGGTGCTTGCTAGCCTTGCTGGGAGTGAATATCATCAGATCTCCAATGCTGGTTCTTTGGAAGAGTCTCCCCATAAGAGCAGCACTCAGTTTACTCTGGGACTGTGGTGAGCAGAGATTATGATCACCCTGTGTGCCAAGCCCTAATTAATGTGACCCGCCTGGTGGAGAAAACTGGAGGATACACACTCCTCTCTCTGGCCAGCCAACTGCCACCTCTGTGTTGTTAACAATTTCATCCAGCTCCTCCAGGGGGTTGCTTCTGTCACTCCAACCAAATCAGACTCTCTCTCCATCTCTTTCACAGCCACCGGAATGAAGGCAGAACAGAGCAGGCCCCCCAGCATTACCAGGTGCCTGATTTGGGGCCACCAGACTCACCCTTCCCTGCCATCACCATGCAACCTCCAAGTCAAACCTCAACCCCCAGAGATAGTGTTACTTAGCAATCAAAGCTACTTCATCTGCCCCTGCAAGGAGTCCTTCTGTTAGATGCTTCTGGATTCTCAAAAGTGAAGTGTCTGAGATCTGCCCATTCCCCCTTGAGCACCATCACCAAACTTGGCTCATTACTGCTGGGTGGAGTCCATTTTCTTGTCCCGCCATTCCTGCCTTCCCAAACTTCTCACTCGGTGCTCTCAATGATCAGAAGAGATGCCAGCCTCTCTCTGACTTGGGAGAAAGGGATGTTGATTCCAAATATGGGCTTCCTGAAACCAGTTCATTTTAGAGGCATCTGATGTTTTCCCAGTTCTCTTTTCTAGGGCCCCTCAACTCTGCCAGAAGCATAAAGGTAAAATTATTTTCTTTTCATCTCCTACCAGTCTCAAGGTAAATAATTCTATCAAAACAGCTGTCACGTAATGCAAATTTTCTGCATTCTAGGCCTTGTATTGAGTTCTTTATAAAAATCCCTAACTAGCTCATGATTTCAAAGATGCCTTTTTAAATTAGTTACTGCCTCCTCCCTCGGCCTAGTATTAGGTTGGACTAATTTGCTCAAAGTTACACAATTGGTACGTGACCTTAGGTCTTGTTTTTCTCTCCTCCATTGACACCCCTGACACTTTGATGCTTAAGAATTCCTTTAATGGAAACTTTCTTTCATTATTGTGAATTTCATTCTCAATTCATCATCCACTAATAAAGCAAACTTGTCTGTGAAGCTTCTTCAATTGACTTTCTATTGCCTGGGCTTTCCTGAGCTTCAAGGGCACAAAAATATGTGGCCCAAGGACAATATTCACTGAAGAATGGTGAAAGCTGAAAGAGATTTGCCTAAGTAAACAAAATGAAAGAGTTCAAAGCCTGCAAACTCCATTGATCTCTAATACACAAATCATAAATGAGCTTAACCCCTTCAGGTAGATCCAAAAGAACTTCGTATTTTCACACTTTTGTTTTAGGCCTAAGAGAGTGAATACTCACCAAAATAAAAATGCATTTCTCTAAAAACACCCAGTTATTGAAACACCAGATGAATCAACTGGCATTGTCGCACTCATTCCATGCTGGTAAGGACTGATCACATTCCACTCTGAGTTAATTTGAAAAAGTCAAGTTTGTATGAATTTGAAAAGCTGTTCACCCCATCTCTGGCCTTTTGAAACAGCAGAATTGAATCCATGCATTCCAGCTCCCACCAGATGATGAAGTCAGTCTCCCAAAGCTGGGAAGCCCTTGGCTTGTATTGTACTCACTGGGGCTGCCTTACTGCTGACCCGAGGTCCCCCAAACTCTGTCGCCTTCCTGCTCCACTCTTTGTTCCTGGAGTTGTAGTTCTCTCTCCAGGTCTGCTCCTGGCTCTTCAACTTGGCTTTCTCCCAGCATTAGATGCAAAGAATCCTCAGCCACTCCTAATAGGCTTACTTCTTTGCCTCAGTTGTTACTAGTTTTCTGATTCAGCCCCAAGTCCAGAGAAGGCCAGCATTTCCCTTCCCACTGCCAAGAGAATATTAGATAATAATCAATGAATGTGTGCACACTGCATCCAAGTTTGTATTGTCTATCAAAGTCTGTGAATTATTTATGTTCATTGCCATGACTACTTAGCACGAATTTCTCTCTCTCTGGGGGGTAATGTGCCATTTTATCAGTTCTCTATCATGCGAAGATCATAACATCCTAATATTCTCATCTCTGTTCTTCAGTTCTCCAGGGAATTCCTTTCTCAGGTATTAATCTTGGCAGCAGCACTCATTAATATGATAAGGCTCTCTGGTTTTAAGCAGCTCTTCAGACCCAAATAGGCCATAATTGAATGGAAGATCTAATTGTTAGGGTTTCTTTTTTTTTTTCCTCTCGGCAAATAATCAGGCCAGGGGAGGAAGGACACTGCAGGCAAAACACCACAGCTCAACTTGGGGATGAAAGGCATGTGTTTTCATTCACTAATAGGCAGAAATGTCACTGGATTTCAGAAAGGCTGACTCGGGCCTCAGTTCAGAGAAGAGAGCTATTGAATTGCCCCTTTTGGCTGGCAGACAGCTCAGCTGCATGGCTCTCTCTTCCCCTGTCACTCCTGTTGATTTGCCTTCAAGGTGGTCATTCAGAGGAAGTAAGGGGGAAAAAAAAATCAAAATACAGTATTTAAGGCCCAGAGATTTAGCTTTGACACCTCTCCAGCCTCAGCTTTCAGCTGCACAGCTCAGCCCAGAGGCTCAGCAATTTGTGTTGTCTTTTGTTCACATTGAGTGTGTGTCTCCCTGAAAAAAAACAAAACAAAACAAAACAAAACACAGTCAAGGGCATGGATTTGATGGATCAGTGGCTGGTCCTGGATCAGCACATTCCATTTTCCTCTATCTATCAACTCAGTAAATTATGTTTTGAAGCTTATTGACAGTCAGTATCTACTCTGCCTTATTACCAGCTGCCTGTCCAACTCTGTGCTCTCTCCCTGCAATGGTACTTCATTTTCAAGCTGTCTGTATTCTAGCTGGAATGCTGGAAAACCTAAACGTTCAACCGTGTTTTTGATGCTGTTCAGTGGGGAGACGTCATGTCTGTACACTGTGCTCTCTACCACTCTCAGGAATCTCGAATCACATGCATTTAGAAGCTGGTTTCATAGATGTGCCAGCCTAGTGGGTAGGAGTGTGTGACATCACATACACCTCTAAGTTCGCTGTCCTCGGAGCTCAGATGTGGCTCCTTGCTGCTGGAGAGGAGTCCTGAAGCCTCTCCCCTGCCTAGGCCCATGGAGTCCAAACACATTTTAAAGCCAGATTACTCTGATTTGAGAATCAGTCATGCCCACGTTCACTTCTGCCCTGATCATCCATCAAAATAAGAGCAATTGTCCTTGTGGTAGGGTGTTAGAGATTGCTAGTTTACCCAAGCCTGTATGCCTTCCTTTTTGGGTGTGTTACTCATAGTTCATGTAGGAAAACAGTTACACTCTGTAACTGGTCATTGTTGATGTTTTAGCTTTCCTCTTTCACTCTCATACTGTGCTTCCTTTGTTTGCAATCAGGTCCCAGACAGATCAGGGTTCTTGACCTCGTATGTGATGTGAGCCTTTGTTCTTGAAGAGCCTGAATATTTGAGTGGTTCTGCCTTTATTTGATTGGCATAGTTTTCTATTGAACACAGAGCTAAGAAATGACTTCTCTCCAGAGAATCCCAAGTTTGAAGCATGATCTGCCATGTCCCCATTATGTACCAGCAACTCCATTTACTCTGAATAATCAAGAACTATCCCTCCGGTTGACAGAATAGCTTTCCTGTTTGTCTATTGGTTCAATGGCACAAACAGTTCCAAATGACCAGGTGGAAGACAAAATTCTTATTTAATGGAACCCGAGGTGTTCATTCTGTGGGAAGCATTTCTTCTGTAAAAGTTAAGCATAAAATGCCAAGGTTGGGAAGCAAAATAATTGTGAGTGGTCATTGGGTATTTTGATTCCTAGACCCCTGTGTTTAGGCTCTGGGAGAAACAGTGCCATGCACTGGTCACTTGCTAAAAGTGTATCCAACAGCATGTGTTCAGAGTGCCTTTGCCTAACTGGCACCAGAAAAGTAGGCCACTTCCATGTATGTGACCAGCAGCTTATATGTAATGTGATACATGGTAAGTCAAGTAAATTCCAAAGATGTGAGTCCATTGTCATACTTATTTTGCTATGAATAGGTTGTTTCATCAGAAGCAATGTCGTGGAGGATATAATGATTTAGAATAATAAAATGACTGAAGATTTATTAAGTCCTTGGTTTAATAGGTCCTTCCAATGCTAGCAGAAACAATGAAGAAAAGAAAGGCAGGTATATATGTACCCTATAAGAACACATCTTTTGCCTTTTCATGCTAGAAGTGGAGAAATATAATCAATCTATCCCCAAGAAGATGTTTGGTGCGTCTGGAGAAAGTCACAAAAGCCATGCTCAGCATTGGTCTTTGCTGTTGGAGGCTTAGGCACCTTTTTACCATATGAGTGAGGTCATACACAGCCTTTACCCCTGTCCTTGTGCTAGCTTTGTACATGGGCTCATTAAGAAGGCATAAGATGGTTGGGAAAAGAGACTGACATTTATAGAAAGCACCATTTTGTCCATGTGATTGGGAGCCTCCTCTGCAGTGAATGATCTTTACTTAGTGTTAATATGGAACCAGGTATGTTGACCCACTGAGCTCATCCAATCCCTCTTCCTTAGACTTTTTGTTGCCAACATTTCAAAAATACTCACGATGAAAGTTGTAACAACACAGCAGTTCATTTCAGATTGTTGACTGCATACTGCGCAGAGCAATAATTAACCAGACCCAGGCTTTTCCCCTTTCAGAAGCTGGTCATCTTCCAGGTTTTAGGTGTGGCCTGAGGAAGAGGAGGATTAGCAGGATTAGCTGAAGAAGGCACCTGGGTCTCCTGCTCATGCAACTTACTTCCCTTCCAAAGTTGTGGGAGTTTGGTCTCTTTTGTAATATATCGACATGATGATAAATGGTTGCTGTGAATATCCAAGTATGATGAGTCAGTTAACACTCAGTGTCTAAGTTGGTAGAATGACAGATGCTTTGGTACTTTACCCAGGTCTCCCCAACATTGACCACATTGGCACAAGTCAATAGTCTTCTACTATAATCATCTGTGATTTTGTACTTGAAGAATTCCAGTGAAGTTCTGTACAAGTCCAGAGGGATTAATACCCCTAGAAATGGCCCTTGATCAATGATAAATGGGAACTGGAGCATGAGTTCACATATCTTAAGTAGAGTGGTCTATACTGTCTCCTAAGAGTCTTCTGTGAGATCGAGTCATTGTTAGTTGCTTATTAATGTACCATGTTATCGTCCTTCTCTTTGCTGTCTCACATCTCCACTTATTCAGTAGTGTTTTCTAGATCATTTTTCAAGAAAATCACATGTCCTGAAGTTTTGTCTCAGTCCTCTGGGAGAACCTGGGCTTTGAGGGAGCCCAAACTGCATAGTAACTTGATGTCTGCTGTTCAGTTTCTTTCTAGAAACAATCAGAAACTTTGCTTCAAGGAAAGAATATGTACTTTAAAATCATCTTTGATTTTGCTCCAAAAGCTAAATCTGTACACAGCTAGTAGATCCATATCCCTTGAGGTTCAATAAGGAAACAAATCTAAATTCTAGTCAATGAAATGTAAACAGAAGGGATGAGTTCCACTTAAAAGGCGAGCTCATAAAACAAAACAAAAAACTTCTCTGAGTTCTCACCTAGGCTCTATTTCCCTTCTTACTTCCTGAGCTGGCAGCATCCAATGACGCATCGAAAAGTACCTGGTGAAGTTCAGAGATTTGTCATCCTGGGCACCTGAGTGTCCATGTGGCACTCTTTTCCCCCAGCTCCTCTAGAATTGCAAATGACTGCATGTAAGTAAGAAACAAGCTTCTATTTTCTTGAATTAATCAAACTATAGTTATTTCTCTACCTTTGCCAATATATCTAAACCTCAAAATCATTATTTTAAATGGAATGTATTTATGGGAAACCAAAGGCAAGAAAAAGATTATCAGAGAAAATGTGATTACAAACTAAGTTTGACTTTGTTATTCTAAACCCCTAATTTACACCACATCAAATTTCTCAAGACCAAAACAGAGCAATAAATCAACCTATCAAAAGTCATTGAACTTGACCCCCACAATAAGTGGTCACCCAGGTTGTAAAGAATCATTCTGCTCTCTGAGAACACCTGCTCACATACCATATAACCTTTGCCCACTTTACCAAGAGGAAGTGTTTTTTTTCTTCAGTATTTTCTATTCAAATTTCTTTCCTGCCAGGAAGATATCTTAGGTATTTTAAAATCATCTATAAAGTTCATCTCCAAATAGTCAATCCCTCATTTTGCCTTGGGGCTGCCCATGCACTGTTAATGAATTCAAATCATAGGCTATAAGTATTTTGCTGAGTAAATGGATTAAAGAGAGACCAAATGAAAGTTTCTCTTCCAGCAATTATGAAAGTTTATTTCTGATTAAACTTCACACAGGTAACAATGATAAAACTGGAACCATAAAAACAAAACACCTTTCTGATCAAAGAAGGTCAAAACTGGAATGAATTCAACTCCTGAATGAAAAAAAAAAATGCACTGAGAAAGACCTATGATTACATAGTTTTTCCCTTCAGGACTCTCCCAGCATGCTCAGTGGAAGTTGTTTAAAATTCTAATAAAATATATATTGCCTTTTAACCTGAGGTATCAGAGAGAAGAATGTGGGGTTCCCAAAATAACTGGAAACTTAAGGAAGAGGATTATAAAGGAAGGAAAGTTCCCAAATCTGTATGTAAGATGCTCTCAAATCCTTGACTGACATATGAATTATGCATATGTGGAGCAAAGTGAAGACACACAACAGAAATGAAAAGTGAAAAAAATTGAGCAGGTATTTCAACTGCGGTCTACTTGAGGAGAGATAGAATTTGGATTTTGACTAGCATCAAAGTCTTGCTAAAGACTTTGAGCTTTCTGTTGATTTCTAAGAATGACCATGACTGACTTGTAAATAATATTTTCTAGGACATAGGATTTATCCTAAGACTAGGAGAAAAACTTAACAGTCACCCTAACAAAGGATCAAAAGCACCCTCGCACAAATGAGCCAATAATCGGATCATTCAGTAGAGTAAAAACTGACTTATTAAAGAAGATAATGGAATCCAGAGTTTCTGCACTGTGATTTACACAATGACTAACACAATAAACAATTATCATCAGACCTGGAAAGAATAGTGAAATGTGATCCTTGGTCAAGAGAAAAATCAGTCAGTAGTAGACTAAGACTATAGATGCTTCAGTACTGGAATTAACATGCAAGGACTTTTAAGCAGTGATTAAATCTATGATTAAGGATGCAAAGTAAAACATGTTAAATTAGTGAACAAAAGAAAAATATAAACATACAAAGAGCAGAATCAACATTCAATTCTAGAACTTTAAAAATCTTAAAAATTTCACTTGATAAGCTTAAAAACGTTTTTAAAAAACATTTTAAAAACATTTTTATTGTAGCTACAGTAAAAGAAATTACTGTGAACTTGAAAGAGAGCAAAAGGTTGGAAAAAACTTTAGGAAGTTCTCAGAAAAATATGGAACAATATCAAGTATTCTAAACATGGGAAATTGGAGTCTCTTGAAATAGAGAATAATGGACTAGAAAAAACTATATATGATGAACTTTATTGCTGCCGTCCCCAAATCATTAACTTGCACATCCAAGAAACTCAAAGAATACTCAATGGGATAAATATAAAGAAAACCGTAAGTAGGTCATCATAGTTATACTTCTGTAACCAAAGATAAAGAAAATGTCTTCAAAACAACCAGATTAAAATGACACATTATATACAGGGGAACAATGATCCTATTTAAAATGACTTCTCTTTTGGAACAATGGAATTCAGGAGAGAATGGAACTGTCTCATGAGAATTCTGTATCTAGTAATAATATTCTTCAAATGTGAAGGCAAATAAAGACATTTCAGGTAAAGTTTGAGAAAATTCATTGTCAGCAAACCTGAATTTAGAAAAATTTAAAAAAAAAGTCTCCAGGCTGAAAGTAAATGAAATCAAATAAGAACAATGTTCTACAAAAATGAAAGAAGGATCCAGATAGTGATCTGTTAGGACATATCAGATTCCTCCCCACAGAACAACTAGAAATCATCTCTTCTTCAGACACACACAGGGTGGAAAGGCTGGCCTGGGGACTACAGACACAGTGGCTGTGATCACCACCACAAGGGTAGGCTAAGGCATCATCAGGGTTTCAGAGCTGCATGACAGATTCAGGACTCTCAGCCTTGGGGTGGGTAGGAAGCAGCAGTGGGGGTGGAATTGCTGAAAGAACTGAGTCTCCCAGGGATCATTCTGAGGGCAGAAGGAAGCCCATCCCAGTAGGACAGGAACACAGAGCCTGGGGAGAGATTCTTGGCACAAAGCAGGAGGACCAGTGCTCTGGTGGTCTTAAAGGGAGATCGCCTCTCCCCTCTGGCCCCAAGGAAAATTATAAAGGTTGCTGCCATAACTGGAAAGCAGCTAAGAGAATCCTTTACCCTCACTCCCATCCCTCTCCCCTCACACTATATTACATTCAGCCACACAGCAGAAATCCCAACCCTAGACTTAAAAGAAAAGAGTCCCAGAAGGATGGAAACTTCAAGGTCATCCACGGTGCCACCCTGTGAGCAGAGGTGGAACTTCAGCCTGATTGATGATTGTGGGCCAGCAACAAGGTAGTCATTATTGTTCAGAGCTAGGACACTGGGGGAAGGCTCTGCATTCCTCACACAAACTCCAACCCCATAGGCTGAATTCTCGGTTCCCAGTGGAGGATCCACCTAAGAGCATCAACAAACTCAACCGGTGGTGATGTCATGCAACCCAAGTATTCCCAGTGTTCAAACCAAGATCCAGGCTTCTCTGGTGCAAGTAGATACCCTACACAATGCCATCATTACAGGGAAATCTAACCCACAGAAACATAAACAGAATGCCAAACAGAATGAAGATACAGAAATATATGTGACATGATGGATCCAATTAAAACCCCAGGGGAAAATCTGAATATGACAGACATGTGCAAACTACCTGAGAATGAATTTAGGACAACAGTGATAAACATACTCTTGGAAATGAAGGAAATAATAGAGGAAAAGAAAGAGAACAACAAAAGAGAGAGAAGAAACGAAGCCAGATATCAAAGTAATGAAGAACATGATAGCAGAATTAAAGAACTCAGTAGAAGGACTCAAGAGTAGGATGAAGTCTCCAGTGGAATCAGTGAGCTAGAGGATAAGTCAGGGGAACGTATTCAGGCAGACCAGCAAAAGACAAAAGAAAGAAAGGAATGAAGAGTAACAGAAATTATAAAACCAGTCAATCCTGGATTCTGTATTTATGAATTTGCCTATTTGTTAAAATGTATTTATAACTCCCAAATTAATGCTTGTGGTTCTTTTTCCATCTTTCCAGGAACTGTAGAGAAAAATTTGAGTTGCCTGACAGGCATGTTCTTAGCTGAAGTCAAGTGCAATGTTCTGCCTTCTTATTTATACTCTCATAGTGTAAACAAATGACTTTTTTGTGTTCTATTTAGTGCAGCATTTTCGTGCCTTCTTTTGGTGATTTTGTTGTTTAAAATTGCCCCTAAAGGTAGTGCTGAGATAATGTGTAGGAAGTGTAAGCAGGCCGTGATGAGCCTTGTGAGAAAAAGATATACCCAGAGAAGTTCTGTTGAGATGAGTTAGAGCACGAGATCAATGGTAAGGAAGAAACAACGTGTACTTTAACTAAGGTGTATTTAAACACACATAAAACAAGGTTAAATATTGATTAGCTGATGAAAATGTTGTGACTACAGTCTCTCAGGAATCTAATTCTGCATTTCCCCTAGGAACAACAGTTTAGCATTTGCTAACTCAGTATTCCCAGAGCCCTTATGGAGCATTACCATGAATAACAGGCTAATAAACAGTATATGGGTAAATGCAGAAGTCAATAAGTTTCTTAATAAGTTCTTTTGAGCTAACTATTTAATGTAAAAACGTTAATACTACTTTGTGGGTTTCTAAAGTATGTAGTTGTAAAATCCATACAATAATGATACAAAACATGGGGGAAGTAAATGGTGTTATATTGCCCTATGGCCGTAATCTTATATTTTATATGAATGGCATAATACTAAATCCAAGTAGATTATCGTAAGCATATATATTATAGTATCTAGAGCTACTACAACAAAATTAATATGAAAAATTATAACTTAAGTATATATTTAATTAATTACAATGGAATATTAAAATTATTTGATCAGTTTTGAGAAGCCAGGAACAAAGGAACAGAGGAACAAAAACAGATGGGACACATACAAAGCAAATGAAATAGTTGGTCTAAACATAACCATGTATCAATGGATGTACTGAATGTAAACAAACAAAATACTCCTAATGAAGAGCAAAGAATGTCATACTGGATTAAAAGAAGGATGAATCAATGAATAAACAAATGAATGAACCAACCATCTTGGAAAAATAGGCCCAATGGGATTGGTGAATATTTTGACCTTGTTAGAAACCACTTAAGGAATTACTATGCACCATTCACAGTTCACACAGTGTAATGGTGGGTTGAACCCACTCTTGGTTCCAAAACTGTGCATATAGCTCAGCCCAAAGCATTCAGAGCACAGTTTCTCCCTATCTATAGTGATCTAAGAAGAAATAGGCAGATGACCCAAACTATATTAATATGTCATAGCCAATGCTGTTGCTGGGATGTTAGGACAAGCTCTTTCTTCTGCAGTTTCTAAGCTAATAAAATGTGAACCTATGTCTTCTAGTGAATAGCTTTACCTGTTTGATGGTGAAGACAACACAGAAAAGGCCGAGCTGAAAAAAATATAAATACATTTTGATGTCATCATTTTAGCCATTTGGATCCAGGCATACCTGAAGTCATATACAGCTCTGTCTTTTCAGTTATTCAGGTTAAAAAAACATCCCCCCTGCCTTTGGTTTCTATTATTTTCAGTCAAAATACCTGAATAACACAGGTAACAAACCAATGATTTTCCAAATGACCCCTAATAGCAGCTAAAATAAGATATCTCCTGGAAATGAGCTTGCTTGTAATTTCTGACCCACCTTTTTCAACCACAAGAAATCCTTGCAAACTCATAAACCGGAAATGATACAGAGCTGCCTTCAACTCTTCACAATTGTTGCATGGTCTTCATGAAAGCACTGTACCCTCTAATTTCCATGTGACATCTTAATAGGCTCCCAAGGGTGTGCTTTCAACACAGTGATCTGCTCTTGACTATTCCTCTTAGGATTCTTTACTTTTTCCCCAGATTACTATACTCAGTGTCCATGACTGTGGGTTCATGGATGGGGATACGAACTCTTTTTTCCCATGTCATGGAAACACTATATATACACAACAGAAACTCATGTCAGGTGAGTGCATTTCAAATAGAAATTTTGGTCAATTACATGGTAAAGGATAGAATCAAATTGTACACAGATGTTGATTTTCAATGATGTAATACCTTAAACCTACATAGTGTTATGATACAATATATGTATGTAATGTTCCCTCAGTAAAATAAAAGCAAAATGCACAGGTTTTTATTTTCACCTCATTGATGTTTTGGAGGATTTGACATAATCAATAATTTGTGTAACTTAAGAGGGAAATTATCTTCTAAGCTTCATATAATACACCTCCCTCTAGAAGTTAAATTTCTCAATCTCTACCCTCCACAGCAAAGCATGAATTTTTAGGGATTCACACAATTAGCTTGTCTATGCTTCAGTATCTTCCTCTGCAACCATCTACTGTTACAGACACAGAGAACAAATCTGATGTCAATGGATTACCAAGTACATGCCGATGTAGATATGATCTATTGATCAACACTTGCTCTGAACTCAATTCAAGAAGCTGTCTCAGGAGATTTTTAAAGAAGAGCAAAAGGACTGTGGGCTGTTTGTTTATTCATACAACACAGTAAAGTCTCAATAAATGTCTGATGGGTTGAATTGAGTATATCTTGGAGCAGACTAGTCACAGAATAGGAATCCATGTGAGGAAATTACTTCCCATAACTCAGGAAGCTGAAAACGAGAGTATTACTCTCTGTGCCTTGAAGAATAGAAGCAAAGTTTCTGCGGAGGCACCATTAAGCTGAATTGAGGGATGAGCTGGTAAATAGAGTAGGTCTCAGGCACTTAAAGAAAGCTGAGAGAGAGCACCTCAAGATTCTGTCCCTGAGTGTGGGGCATGCATTACAGGCAAAGAAAGATGGAAAAGCATTCTAAGTTTAAAAAGCAATGCATATCAAGGACCCAGTGTGGAGAAGAAGAAAGAAGCAAGTTCTTTAAATTATTGCATATAATGCAGGCATGGCAGGGAGTGGAGGAGAAATATGAGACTAAAAGGGGGGTCAAATTAGAAAGGGTCTAATATGCTGTGGTGATAATCTTTGGCTTTATGATAGACACAGAGGGGAAAACATAGTCTTCTTGTTTCTAAACGATTACTTCGATAAGACCCTATGGAAAATGGTTTGAGGGGAAAAGACTAAGGTAGTAAGCTGTAGTAACTGCCCATGAAGGAGAGGTTGGAGGGACAGGGTCACAGGACTTGGTCACTGACTATGATGAAAAGGACACATATCATTCAATGGTGTTTAGACTGGGCAAGTGGGCAATTCTGTCATCTAAGAAAGAGAAGACGTAAGTGATGAAGAGGAGCTGAATTATAGGAAATAGCTGTAAGGGTAAAAGAATAAAGGGTAAGATCAAGAATCCTTTAAGAGAACAAGCTGGTGATACTGAGTTTGGAACATGTTTTAAACCATTGAATAAGTTAGCTTGTGTCTTGGACTTCTGTAACAAAAACACCGTAGACTGGGTGGTTTAAACAACAGAAATGGATTTTTCAGTGTTGGAGGTTGGACGTCCATGATCAAGGTGCTGGCAGACTCACTTCCTGGTGAGGACTCTCTTGGGCTCCCAGAGGCTGCCATCTTATGTCCTCACATAACCTTTCCTTTCCATGGTGCACGTTCATGGGAAAGACAGGGAGAACCAGGGGAAAGTGAGATAAACAGTAAGCACTCTGGTCTGTTTGGTCTTTTCTCATAAGGGCACTAATCTCTTGCGGCTCCACCCTCATGATTTCACAATAACTTCCCACCTCCAAGACCATCCCAGTGGGAACTAATGTTTCAGTCTACGAATTTGGAGACATAAAAAACATGCACTCCGCTGGAGTTTGGGTTACTTTTTTATTTAGTTGCCAAGAAAGCTGGACCCAGTTATTTAGCAATTCATGAACACAGCCACCAGAGCTTTCTTGGATCTAATTTTCCCCATTTTAACAGCTGGTCACTAGGAATTGGTAAGAAATTAGAATCTCACCAGTGACTTGAGGCATTGTAGCTCAGGAAATATATAAAAAAAAACAAAAAACAATTGCTAGTTTTACTTAGAAAAAAATAAGCAAGCTGGTCCCTGAATGTCTGGTACTGACCTCATGACCCAACTGACATGGCTTTGGAAATTCATGTGCATTGTCTCTGGGGCCTTCCCATTTTTCATAACCTTTATTTTAAAATCAACTCCTTGTTTCTGACCCCCCTGGTCTCAGCTGAAGAAAAGCTGATCTCTCTTAGAACAAAAGGAGACCCACACATGATACCCACTCCTTGACCATGGCAGTCAAATGTCAAATGCTGTTTCTGCCTGTTTTCAAAATTAACCTTTCATCAATTCCTCCCTCAGGAACCCCTTTGAAATAACCATGTTGCTATTTTTTTTTCCTTTAAATCTCTTTGGAGCTCAGATTTAGAGAAAGGCAGAGCATGGCTCAGGGTTGATTTCAGAAGCCATATTAGCACAAGCCAGGTATTTTTTCATTTCACTCCTTGTTAGAAAATCAAGACACACAGAGATTTCATTCTCAACTATGAGCAAAACAAGAGACATTTTTACCTTGTATGGCACCTCCCTGGAAGCTTTCCAGCCCTCGCGCCCCAGACAGAGTCTGTGCTCGCAGCTGGTGTATATGGAAGCTTTGAGTACACCATGGAAATCCTCGATTTCCCTCCTGGCTGTACCATGACAGTGGGGTTTGCAGAGACTGCAGCTGTCTAGTGCAGAGACCCAAACTATTTCACATGCAGAACCTAAGACAACAGGAAGAATAGGTATGCTAACACAGTGCTTGCTGAGTAAAGGAACGAATGATGGATGAACAGGCATTTCTGGTATTGGACAAAATGCCCTGCCTTTGAAGAGCAAAGGGCCAACATCAGTGTTACTTCTCTGCTGGTCCCTCTAATGACAAAGATCTTGCCCTCCCTGTTCCTTGTAGGGCTCCATGTTGATGGAGCTCCAGAAGAGCAGGAGGGAGTCAGGGCTGTCTTCAGGCTTCTGGTGAAGGAACCCCCAGATCTG
This sequence comes from Solenodon paradoxus, assembly GCA_004363575.1. Taxonomy (NCBI): domain Eukaryota; kingdom Metazoa; phylum Chordata; class Mammalia; order Eulipotyphla; family Solenodontidae; genus Solenodon; species Solenodon paradoxus. Next base: position 187,581 of record RJWH01002961.1, read on the forward strand.
ACCTCACAGTCTTGAGCCTGACTGCAGGGGTTCACGTGGGTTCAGTCAAGGTCCACTTCTCATCTTTTAGTGCTCTCCCGGCAAGGATCTCTGCAGCCTGGGACCTGGGCCATGAGCAAGGCCATCTCTCTCCACTGCTGTCATTATCATTTACTTTGAAGTCAATAGCTCCAGGATTGCAAATTCCAATTCAGAAACAGACAGGAAAATCATTTCCAAAAGACAGGCTGATGATCTGCTTTAGAAAAGACATGCTCTCTCCTGATACAGTTAAACATGCGTTTCCTCTGGCGGATCCCTACATTTCTAGTGGATAAACACCAACTTGATCTGGCATTCACGTGTTCGTGCAGCCAGTCAACAAACACATCCAGAGTTCCCTCACGCCTTGGATGAAGGTTGTACAGTCCAAGTCCCAAGGTTTGTGCAGTCCAAGTTAATGTTCAGCTATAGGGCATCCTACATTTGTTTAATTATTAATTTGCTGCTTTCACTCCTCCATCATGACCTACATGAGGCGTCACTGGGGCTCTGACAGATTTAGATTTCCAGATCTCAGCCGACACCAGGAGGGACACAGACGGGAGAAGTGCTGTTTGAAATCCCACCTTGGCTCTGAAATCCCACTCTACAATACCAGAGATTTTTTCCAGGGATAAAGATATTTTCCTATGGGGTTTGAATAACGCATATAGATTTCCTGTCATTTCTCGTTGACCCTAACAAGCGACTTCTTTATGAAGCGTTCCCTGCTGTGTACCTGCCTGTAGGGTGAGTCTTACAGCAGAGTCAGTATTCCCCAATAATAAGCTTGGGTCCC
>RJWH01002962.1:0-188189 GCA_004363575.1 Solenodon paradoxus
CCCCTCCTCCCCCTCCACCACCATCATAATCATCATCATGATTACCACTTTAGCTGTCCAAGCACTCACCAAAGTTTTTGCAAGCACGTTCTCTGCACTCAGATCGCAGTGGCTGAACATGGAAAGATAACTAAAACGCAGTCCCTGCCCTCAATCTACAGCCAACCGGGAGGACGAGAAGAAGCCCATCCTCACAGTGAAGTGTGGCGAATTCAGACCTGCATAAGCTGCTTTGGGGGTGGCGCGGAGCTGTGGCTGCAGGCTGTAAGCCATTCTTCCCCGCACCTGCTGGAAGTGTGCTCTGCCTTTTACTCCTTCACTCAGCAGGGTCTCTGATGTTAGCATCGACTTAATCTCCTTGCCCTTCGGAAGGAAGTTTACCATCACCACCCACCACGGCTCTGATGTGCTCCAGGCACGGCTCACAAATTCCGGTGACCAAATAACTCTGGCACCAATGACCACACACCCAGGTGGTGCAACATATACAGGCCTCATAACGGCAGCTAATGAATCACTCCCTTTGGCTGCATAAAGCGCAAAGCCAACGGCGCCTCTGGCACCCACCGTGAGTTACAGGCTGAGCTCAGAGGAGCCGCAAATTCAGGTCTTAGCTACCTCAGCCCGTGTTTCTTTGCATATTCCCATTTTGAAAGAACAATAATCTTTTCTACCAGCAGCACACTCCACATTTTACAAAATATCCATATCCGTTATCCTCTTTGATTCTAAACGCTCTTTATTGCAGCGAACAGCGTAGGGATGGTTTTCCCCACTGTATAGACGAGAAAACTGAGTTTAAGAGACTCTCGGTTCATGATCTAAGTTTCCTGACTCGGCCACACAGCTAGATTACCTGATTTCCCTGCTTCTCAGGAGTCTGTTCGAGTCTGCAAATGTTCCCTGAGACGGGGCTGCCATCAAGGCTTTGTGCTGGGTGCTGGAGGACGGAAAGGAGGGGAGGACCACCCAACTTTTCCGAAATGCCACCATGGTGAGATGGAAGTCAGACAGACAGTTAACTTCACGGAGGGCAACATCAAGCATGTACCTTGAAAACACCAGAAGGTGTGTGTTTGTTTAAATAAAGCTGAGTGTCAATAAATGGATCTGTGTCAAGACAGAGGTAACGGTCAAGAGAAACACAGAGCAATGGGAGATTTCCCGCCTCCACCAGCGTCCAAACAGCCTGGAGAGGACAAGGGCTCTAGACAGGCGACCTAGGTGGGTCTGGCACACGGCACACGATGCAAGTCACGGTCTGGCAGGCATGGCATCTGCAGTCAGCTGGAGCAGCGGTGGCTTTCTGATTTACCTCGGCTGCCTTGCAATTTGCAAACCGTATCATGAGGGACTTAGCAACTAAGGTGACTATTTTTGAGTCTTGCTTGTGATAACAGTGTCTTTTGGAATTTCCTGGATTCATTTGACATGTTGAAATATAGCACTGGTTTTCCCTGTAGCTTTAAATTAAATGTGCTACAAATATTAATTAAGTAACCAGACTTGGTACCCAAAAAACATCTGTAGGAATACTTTCCAAGTGAGATTCCCTTACTGAATAATATAAATTTCATTCACTAGCTCCTATGCCCTGCTCGGTATGTCCTCTTCCAAAGGCCAAGGAATTTCAGAGTGATCTGGTAAATAGCAATTAAAAAACCAACAGCAAATAAGATTCTTTGAATAAATTAAAACTCATTCAATGTGATTCAAAGCTGATCCATAACAATCACCAGAAGTTTCTGAGAGTTACAGGATTTATTCTGAGTTTTAAAGTGTTTTGAATTGGAACCATTATTAACAGTCTAAACATTTCAGTAATTCCTGTATACTTTCTAGTACATTGTCATTCCTATTCCCTGCAATTATTTCGATAAATTTTTGTTGACCAGCAATTCCTTCTTCAAAGTTTAGAAAGAATTTCAACCCTTGGTTAAATTAATTCTAATATAGGTTAAGCTTATACAAATGACTATATCCTCTATAACATTTTTGCCTCTAAGATTACATCATATAAATGAAAAATGTTACAAATATCAGGACACGTGTCAGATTGAAGTGAAGAAACTCAACCTGAGTATATAATACACATTACTTTGGAATATAAATAGTAAAAATTATATAAGATAAAATGAAAGCATATACAGCATTGATAAACAGTGGGAAAAAACTTTTGCAGCCACTAAATGAAAATTTTTCTTTTTGACATGCCATAGATTATTATTATTATAGATAATCAAATACAATGATAATAAGACTTACTAAATGGTGACAGGATATAATAGAAAATGTTTCAATATGTGTCTTTTTTTTTCAGTGGAAATATTTAATGGTTTCTATCAACATATTTGGCATTTTGTGTGGCCAAATAGATGCTGAGTTTCAATTGTAAACGTTTGAAATGTTATAACAAAAATACACTCAACATTGTCATTTTTATTGTACTTTTAGCATTTGATAAAACTGCATTTTTAATAGACTTCACTGGAATTTTTTTAGAATAGAGTCAAGAATTTTCTCAATATCATCACAATTTTCATCAAGGAGCTGAAATTTAACATGTAGAATTTTTACTCTAGTAAAAAGCCACCATATTTTATTTTGCAAACTACAAGAGTTGGAATGAAACACCACAATAGTTGCAAATTCAGAAAAAGTCATTTGTTTCTCAGAACTTTCTGAAAACATCCTTTCTGAAAAATGCACTGAGTTTATAAATAAAATTTGGTTGGGAGTCTCCATACTCCTGCCAACAAGAGCAGGGGAAAAAAATTCTCACTTGCTTCAAAACTCTGAATTAGAATAATAAAAAATTAAACTCTAGACTTTAGCCATTCTGTTATGTTGATAAGTAAACTGCTGTCCTATTCTTACAAAATTCTTACAAAATTCTTACAAAATCAAATAAGAAAACAGTGAGAAATAACTCAGAAACACGTGAGTAGTGAATGTACATATTTATTTTATCTCCTTCAGACAAATGCGTTTTCCATAATGCTCTTAACAATTGACCCAATACTATTTATAATCTGCGTAGTTACTATTCAGAATCCTGGCAATGCTCTTTAATGTTCTATTTTATTCTACTGGTATACATTTACCTCTAAAACTGTCATAGCTGGATTCCACAATTGTCTTCTGTTTTCTGTTTTCGTTTTCAGTTAATTCAAAGATTTTCTTATTTCACTTACGATTTCTTGGCATGAGTTGTTTAGAAGCATGTTATTTAATTTAGAAGTATTTGAGTATCTTACAACACTCTTTCCAAGAACTTTCTGTTATTGATTCTAGTTTAAATCCACTCATAAAATATTTGCATAATTTCAGTTATGTAAAATGTATTGGGCTTTGTTTTATGGCTCAGAAGGTAATGCATCTATGTTTCATGTGTTTTTGAAAAGAATGTATGTTTTGGTTCTAGTGGGTGAAGTGTTCTATAAATATCAACTTGCTGAGGCTGGTTAATTCTGTCATTTTGTGTGTCTTTATGTTCTTTAATATTCTTATTAATTTTTTTCTACTTTTTCTGTCTGTTACTAAGTGAAGAGTATTGAGGTCTCCAGCTATAATTGTTGAACTATGTCTTCAGTCAGTTCTGTATGTTCTTGCTTTACACACTTCAAAATTCTGCTAGTTCAAATGATGAGCTACTACATCTTTTTGATAAACTGACTACTTTATAATAATGTCATATCCCTTTGAAATCTGTTTGTCTCATATTAATATAGCTTCTCTAGCTTTCTTTTGGTTGAAGTTTGCACGATACATCTTTTTCACTATTGTACTGTTAACTCTGTGATGTCTTTATTTAAAATGTTTTTTATAAACAATATATATACACATAGATATAAATGCTTTTCACTCTTTCCCCAGTTTTATTGAAATATATAACATAATTGAATGTTTGAGGTCTACACTGTGATGATTTGCTATATGTATATATTGAACTACTGCTTTTCAATTAAAGTGTGCAGACAATTTACATTTGATCTAATGTTGATATGGACAGATATAAATCTATTATTTGCCAGTTCTTTTCTATTTGTCTCATCTGTTTTTAACACCCCTGCCCCTTTCCTTCCCCTCTTTTAGTAAACTGATCATACATCCCGTTTTAAATGGGACAATACACCTGTTTTCATATTTCCTGACCGTCGATGTTGGTCTGTTTTTAAGCCAGGGCCTTCTGTGACACAGGGCAAAAAGGGCAGCGGACTTGCCCCTGACCTCGTCTGTTGAGGGGGCCCATTCCATTTTCGTTTCAAGGAAATTTGTTCAGTCTGCCTTTTGAGTTCGTTTTCTGCTTATTTTATCTTCACTATTACATCACTAGTTATACCTGTTTTCTAATTTTACATTTTAGCAAGTCTTTTACAACTTTTTTAACTTATGAAAGTATATTCTTTGGCTGCCTTCAAGATACTCTTTTCATCTTTATTTTTTAACAATTGGAATACGATGTGTCTAGGTGTGTTAGGAAAAGTGAACAGTCTTACTTGAGCATTTACTAAGCTTTTTTGAACCTGGCTTATTCCAATTCATTAATTTTGGGAAAGATGCAACCATGATCTTTTCCAATATTTCGTCTGCTTTGTTAATGGTTTTCTCCATCTGAGACTCCAGTTGCGCATGTGTCGGACCTCAGCCATGGCCCTCGATCTTGGATGTGTTATTCTCCTCCCACTTCTGCCCCGGCTTGTTTTTCTTCTTTGTGTTTCAGTTTGGATGAATTTTGCTGTTCTAACTTCACATTTACTTCTCTTTTTCTTCAACTATATTCAATCTCCTTATAAGCTCTTTTCATATATAGAGAGAGAGCTTTCAGCATTTTACTGGAAGTCCCGATCTATTCATGCATAATATCTGCATTCTCCAGAGGTTAGTTTCATTAATAAAAATTAACCACGGTTATTTTAAAGTTCAAGTTTAATGATTCATAAATATAAGTCATTTCATTGATTATTTTATCTCCTTCCATTTTTTTTTTTTTTTTGGTTTTCACAGTTATTGAATGCCAAATATTATGTTTAGAAGAACAATATAGAATGGAGTTAAAAAAACTGCATGCAGACATGTGTCTATCTCTTTTTAGGTCAGGCTGTTAGCAGGGGAACCAATTCAATCTAGTGGATCTGGGTTTGGGTTTTCTTGTTACTATAGTCACCTTCCACGTTCCACAGACTCGGCTTCCTCCAGCGTGGGCTGCTGCCGCCTTGCACTTAGTGTGCAGAAGAGAGTGTGGAGTTTTCCTGCTCTGCTCTTAACTTTCAACAGTTCTTTCTGAAACTCTGTACCCCACAGCTGGTCTTGATCAGCTTCAGCAGAAGATGGTTATTGCTTGTTACTTGGTGCTAGACTCATAATAAGGGGTTTGGTTCTTTTGATCCAGCTCGTCTTAGGTAGGTCCTGTCACCAGAGTTTTGGGATTGAGCTTTTTCAGTGCTCTTGCCCTTCTCTTCATCATGACAGTCAAACTCTGGCTTGTTTTCATGTGCTGAGTATCGAATAGCAGGGGTTTCTTGTCCACTCTCAGTGACAGAAGACCGCAGCTTTGGGTTAATGTCAAATCTTGGATCCAAGACAGTTTCATGCCCTTTTCATGCCCAGCATATCAGATCTTTCCTTTAGGTGAGAAAAGGATCTCAGGAAGTGAGTGGTATTTTATTTCTGTTTACCAGCAGCAGTTGACCCCTGCCCCCACATCTGTACCACTGAGAGGAACTCTACTCCCAGTCTCCTCCCTTGCCCCAAATCTTTCTTTTGAAGACTAGAAAAATGTATGAATGCATGCAGCTTACTTGTATCTGGGGCTCCTAATTTCTTCAGACTCTCATGAGTCCACACTAAGCCTACACAAATTCATTAAAATGGTAGGTATCTTCTTTTTCTCCCCTTTTATGGCAGCCACTTCTTCCCATGTTCTGCAAAGCTGAACTAGTCCCTATGTTTCTTATCTCCTTAGAAAGACTTGTCACTACGGGAATTCAGCTTACTGATTACTTTGTGACCTCAGTTGTATTATGGATTTTTAAAAAATTATGACTTTGATGATCATTCCATGTGTTCTCATTACTAGGGTAAGAGAAAAGTTATCTGGTGGCTCCTACTGTCCAAGCAGAACCAGTATCCTAATCTGTCTATACTAGTCCATTCTTTTCCATTTCAATGATACCTCAGTAAAAAGAGAAACATTATATCCATTCCGTTTTATTTCATTCACGTCCATTAAAAACAAAATGGCCATAATAGGTAGCAACCACCGTAGTTAAAATTTGGCAAACCATTAATTCATCCTGACTTGCTCAAAGCCATAAAAATGGATATAAGGATTGTTAGAATCAAAGGATCACTTTTTTCCTCCAGATCAAGCACTTATAATGTTATTTGTGAATCATTCACTCAATATCAGCAACTCTTCTGCAGTTTTAAGGATGAAGTAGCCACTCAGTTATACCAAATGAATAAAACACATATGAAAATAAATGCTAGCATGTAGAAATAAGAACTGTGAGAGGTTAGAAGGACCTAAACTAGATGTAAATTTAATTTACTACCAACTTTATTCAATCTAAGCCAAATAACAATGACTCTTAAAAAAATCAGATTCCAATGTCAAAGGATAAATTTACATGCAATGGGGGCTACGCACATGTTTCAAATATGTTTAGAGAAATACAGCAATAAATGGATATTTCCCCAAAGCTTCTATTTTGATTGAAATGACACTCAATGGAGGTTATTTTATGGAGCAAAATGTCTCTGTACTTCACAACCAGGTCTTAAAACAAAGGATTTTTGGTTTGCTAAAAGATAAGCTTGAAAAGTGGGTGCAAGTATAAAGCTAAAAGGAAATTAACTGGACACAAGGAAAAGAGTGAAAATAAGAATTACAGCAGGAGCTACAGATTTGGAAATCACCTTCACACAGAGTCAACTAATGAGGCTGTGCTTCCTAAGAAGATGGCTATGTAGGGAGACAAGTGGAAGATCCAATGATAAGTTTACAGGAGAGCCCAACCTACTCTATTTGGAGACGAAATTAAAACTAAAAGAGACGCTTGAGGAAAACAGAAAGGTAACAACAGGACCAAAGAAAAAAAGGAGGAAAGGAAATTTCTGAGTCATATGTCCAAATAAACTAGTGGAGTTTTTGTACGGCACTCTGATCAGTTTATGTATTATCTGTAGCCTTATATTTTAAACATGTCCTGGCTCTACTGAAGTCACAGTCCATGGGGTGAGGCTGACAAATACAGCAGGTATCAGGGGTTATGTAAACAATCCTCAGTGCGTTCCATCGCCTGATTTACTGTCATAAACACTGTGGGAAGCAGAAATCTCTATGGCCACTTGGTGTGGATATTCTCACTGTCAGCAGGGAAGATTCATTGCCTCCTTGCAATACTGAGACCCTAACAACATTTACCAAGACAGATGACTTGGTGACAGACACTTCAGGCTGAAAGTTAATATTTAGTCCAATAAAAATGAAACTTGAGAACATCAGAATGGTGCCCCTGGGCCAGTCCCTTGTTTTTACAGCCCAAGAGACTCTTTAATGATTGCCCCAAAGAGGGAATCCTAGAGGGCTGGGATGTCACATTGGACATCAGCCTTGGGGGGTTAGGGATGTTCCCATCATCCTGGCCTCCCTTTTAGCCCCCTGAGATACCTGTCATCCATGAAGGGATTCAACCTTTTTGCAATCTACTTGTATTTTAGTCAGTACCACCTCTTAATTCTAATGGGTTCCAGAACTGTCTTCAGTTACCTCTGTTGAAATGATAGCTCCCTTTTATTTATTCTAAGCCTAGCATTCTTGAAGACCTATTATTTGTGTTTGTTAAACAAGCCTCAGTGTATCCTCTGCACCCCATCCTAACTTGAGAGACATTAATTTTACCCAAATACAGCCTTATCTTTCCAAGTGAAAGTCTTTTTACTTGAGGCTGCATTCATAGAGCTATCTCTTCTCCCACCACCTTTTCAATCTTTAAATTGTCTGTCTGGATTTTAAAAAGAATGCAGATATTAAGGCTAAAAAGTAATATTCTTCTGTCAGCCAGTTACTCAACCCTCTTCTACTTTTCTTTGGAATTGAAGTTGAGCAATATTTGAATAGCAGGCATCCATTTACAACAATAACTTTCTCCCAAATAGAAATGGAGCAATGCGCCCTCTTAACACATTAAATTCTCCTTTAATCTCTGATAACATTTCAGATTGAACCAATGCTTTTAGCGTGATTTAGCTTAGTGTTTTGCAAAAACACTATTACCTCAGTATATTTCAGCAACAAAACCAGCAGGTTCAGTGAGTATTATCTTTCAGCTTAGTCTCCCTGAAGGGGTCTATAGACATAATGCCAATGACCTTGCAATGGTATAGAACACATCACTAATCACACTTTTGAAAATTTCTCTAGAGTCATTGTGCAAATTATGTTAGGAGGAAATTGCATTGATTTATCATATTTCAATTTTGAGAAAGAGATGAAAAGCACTAACATTTCAGAGTTCACTTTTCAGTCTGGTTTTCAAATGAATTGTTTATTAAAAAAAATGTCATCCTCAAAGTGGGGGATCACTTAGGGCTAAGCTTTCTTAGCAATCTTACCAGGTCTGTGGGTCTGTGTCCATCAGCAAACATTCCCAGGATCTTACAGTGGTAGGTTCTGTGTTGCAAAGAACATGGGGACCTATAAGGTATGGTCCCTTAGAGTGTTTATAGCACGTGTAAAAGAAGCAAAACACAGATAAAATATGAGAAGTGCAAGATGAAGAAGAGTTGAGATTCTGAGTCCAGGTTAAAATGGTATGAGAAGTCATAACAGAGGGGGAGGGGCTGTGCTCAGTCCAGAGGGACTCATAGTCCTGGAAGTACATCATCTCCCTCATTGGCTGCATATTCCTGCGAGGTACAAAGATCTGTTTGAAAGATATGGGAGTGGCTCCTGTGTTCCACGGCTGATATGCGTTGTTGCTGAAAAGCTATTTAATCTCTTGAATCTTTTCCTCTTGCTTCTGTTTCAAAATGGTGGACTGAGCTCAGGCATTTACTTCCTTCTTTGCCCCCTAACCCATTAGATGACATACAGCAGCAGCATGGAGAGTACAGCTGATTCCTGGAATGGATCATCTCTCTTCTTCTTTGTAATGAAATTACTTTCAGTAAGAGCCATTAGTTTCTTGGTTTGTTCCAGAATTTAAAATGAAGTATTAATTTATAAATAGGAAATTTCTGTTTAAGAATATCACTCTTATTTAATAAAATATTTCATGCATGAACTATAATGCACTTACCATAAAAATGTTGTGTCTCACAGTTGGTTCTGCCTGTCACTGTTTTAAATTTAAACACAAATAAAACTTAGAAGGAGACAATTGAAATAACTCAGCATCTGCTTCTTTGTCTAAGACATAGCATTGACATTGCTTTTCTCAAATCTACTGTTTAAGTGCAGGAATATGTGGCGCTACAGGGACTGGAGACACAAACGGTGCCAAAAGCAAGTTGGGATGATTCTGAACCTTTAGGAACTTAGTTTTGAAACAAACTTGTGTTGCGTTCTTCTGTCTTCAGTTCAACTGTATCACTAGGTTGATTCTAAATGAAGTTCCCTGTAGAAGCCATAGTTTGTTAGGGAGAGAAGCTGTTTAAAAATGTGCTTATTTGAAACATGTCTGCAGATTATTAAAACTCTACAGTAACCAAAGCAATTGTTTAGAAGTTAGATTAAGAGGAGATACTTTTTGGGGGGAAGAAGGAGAAAAAGATCATTTTGTCACTGATTTGTTGGTAATAAAAAACAGATTTTTTTGTGAACTAAAGAAATAATGAATATTACTATATATACAAGAACAAACTAGACTTTCATTGGTTTTATTGTTGTTTATCAATTCTCTCCTGGCAATGCACTCCCATTGCTTACACCCTGAATGGAACTCTCCAGCCACCCCATCTTCAGTTCAACACTGCAGTAAAATACAAAGGGGAAAAATTCATAGGAAGCACTAAGAATGGTTGCAATTGTCATTAAAAAAAATCTGAGGCCAGAGGGTCATAATGCCTAATAAACTAGTTCTCAGGGCAAATATAGGCCTAAATGTCTGTGTGCCCCCATATGAGAAGTGGCACCTCATAGTAGGTTATCTTCACACCAAGCCAAGCAGAGGTGGAAGCAGAAAGCCTGGCAGTCAGTGCACCCAGAATGTGTATTACTTCAGGAGTAAGGTCTGAAGTCACAGCCGAAGTTGCAGATCTGCCTTTATTCATCAACATATGCTTTCATTCTTGCATCTGAACTTCAGTCAAGGCTTCGGGGAGAATCACAGACAGTTGACTGTTCTAAAGCTAAGAGAAGGGTAAATGGGAACAAAAACTGAGAAACAAACTGAAATAGAGAAACAAAGGCCAAAAGAATTCTACTAGCCTCAGAGAGGTTTAAGAAGAAATGGCATCTATAAAACAAGAAAAGATTACTATATATTTTGAAAGATCAAAGAATAAGAAAGAGTTCATGGAAATAGAAGTATATTACTTAACACAGGAACTGAAACAAGGAGTTCAAGAAAGCTTTCAGAACATGAATCTTAAAAATAAAGAGAAAAATATGAAACAAACTCGTACATTTAATATATAAATGTTTTATTTTCCTCAGAATATTTAATACATCAGATCATTGATATTGATGAATGGCATATTTGAATTTAAGATATAGACTCACAATTTGATTCTCTAGGTGTTTATACTTGATCATAGAATCACAGAACATTATTGCTGTAAAAATTTCATATAAGTCAGTAGTTTTCAAATAATGTTCCATCAAGGACTAGGATTTGACAACATTTTCTCAGCAGGTTTAAAGGGAAGCTGAAAAAAAATCCCATGTCCTTATGTCCACTTTAACCACAATAGCTTTTCTTTCATCTGATTTTATACTGCAGTTCAAGATAAAATTTCTTTCGTAAAGGAGTCATTTGCTATAGAACTTAGGCTGAGGCATACAGAGCTAATGCTGACGTGTGCCATGCAGACGGCATCTGAAAAGTATTGGTTCATTTATGTAGGAATACTGAACACTGAATGAGGGGTTAGAAAAAAGGACTGTGGTGAGATTCAGACTTCCCTCTGTTGTCCCAGCATCTTGGATGGGGCCCAAGCTTGAGTGCAACAGAACAAAAGGTTTGTGGTAAACCAGAGTCCCTCTCCTTAGAAGAGTTTATCCTCCATCTGTTGTTTCTTAAGCATGCTTCTTGAGACTCTCACCCAGAATTCCAAATGGCTTACTTTAAGATCACATACGGTACTCTTCCTGAGGGGAGTTCCAATAAATTTGCTTTTCTCCATTTTATTTTATTTCCATTGCTGTTTTAACACCTCATGTAGATGAATTTCCTGGGCAGCTGCTCAGCTAGCCAGCCTCATTATCTGGCTCAGCGTGTTTAACATAAATGTTTGATAGCCACCAATCAAAATCAAACCTCTCAGTTGCCATCAAGGAAACATCTAAAAGGCAAAACGACTTAATCACAGTTATATACTTACCCATTATATTTGGCAATACCAGCATGCTTTCTAATTGCTTCACTTCAGTCTTTTTTTTTCTTCTCAAATGGATGTCAGCTACTATGGCTAAGGATCGTTGCTTAGATTCTGTTTTCAACTCTCTTAGCCCCATGTTAAGAATGAAACAGGCATCCATTAAGTACTTTCTGGTCAATATTTTAAGAATAGCTTTTTTTCAAAGGAAAAGAGTGTTCCACTTTAAAGTAATAGGCTGTAGTAACTCAATATTTTTGCTGCAACCAATAGGAAAAATTGAAACTATTTCAAAATAATGTTTTTAAAGAACTCAGATAGCAAAAGTGGCTAAATGTCTACATTTCCAGAGAAAAAATGACCTTTCTTGGACTAACTGACTAGCACTGGCATTTTCTACGTCAGGGGCATTTGCCAATTGTGAGTGCCAGAAACACTAGAGGTAATCTACTACAGGAGACAGAAAGCAGTAGAGCTTTTTTTTTCAATTAATTTATTTTTATTATTTTTGACGAGATATTGCATTTTGACAATCACTTGTTTTGAGGCCTACATAGTGGTATTTTTACATTTACAAAAAGAATAATAGATTTACTAATATTCCTCCTGCTTTTTTTTTCTCCCTTCATTTGCAGTTAATTCCCTTCATTCTATTTCCCCCACCCCTCCCCTGTCTTTTCGGTGTCCCCTGATTTGCCTTTTTGTCTCTCATCTCTGAGTCCATAGTTGTTTGGAGTAGTGTTCTCCCTCTCTCTTTCTCTCTGTCTCTCTCTCCCCCTCTCCCCATTTTTGGTATTGTTTAACTTGTGGCATTTATATGTTTTCCCTTTGCCCATCATATGAGTGCTATCATACTATGTCTGTCCTCCTTCTGGCTTATCTCACTAAGCATAATTCTCTTCAAGTCCATCCATGTTGTTGCAAATGGCAGGATCTCTCCCTTTTTGATGGCTGCATAGTATTCCATAGTGTATATGTGCCGCATCTTCTTTATCCTCTCCTCTGTTGATGGGTATTTAGGTAGTTTCCAGCTCTTAGCTATTGTGAATTGTGCTGCAATGAACATGGGGGTGCATTTATCTCTTCAGATAAGTATGTTCGTGTCATTGGGGTAAATACTCAGTAGAGGAATAACTGGATCATATGGAATTTCCATTCTCAAGTCTTTGAGGACTCTCCATACTGCTTTCCAGAATGGTTGCACCACTTTACATTCCCACCAACAGTGAATTAGAGTTCCCTTTTCTCCACATCCTCCCCAACACTTATTATTTCCATTTTTTTGGATAATAGCCATTCTTACCAGTATGAAGTGATATTGCATTGCTATTTTGATTTGCATTTCCATGATGACAAGAGACATAGAGCATCTTTTCATGAACCTGCTGGCCGTTCGTATGCCTTCTTTGGAAAAGTGTCTCTTAAGATCATCAGCCCATGTTTTGATTGCATTACTTGTATTTTTGTTGTCCAATTTTTTTAGTTCTTTGTATATCTTACATATTAATCCCTTATCTGAGGTGTGAGAGGCAAATATCTTTTACCATTCAGTTGGATGCCTTTTTGTTTTTATGTGAATTTTGATAGTCAAACAGACTGTGGCAAATAATTGAAACCTAGTCAAACCCCAAACTTACCACCATTTTTCCCAGTGGGGCATCTGATGAATTTCATTGTCTGTAAGCCTGTAGTTCTCCTATGCATGGAGAATTCCAGTGCTCTTCCCTCCTGTGATCCTTCATCCATGTCTCTTTTCTATTCACACAAAATTTTTGCTAACTGAAGACATTTCTGATGTTTAAGAGAGAAAGTAACAATGGATAGAGTACCAGGAAAGACTACTCTGGCTTCTTAGTACTTGAGTCTAATGAGGAAAGATGAGACTACAAGTCATGCTAACTTTTAGGGAAGAAAAAGGTGTGTCTGTAAAAGGTGTGTCTATGGGGAAATGTATTGCTTCTTAGGAATATAATGGAGACCAGGAGAAAAGTATGAGATGGGTTGGAGATACCAGAAAGGGGCAGAATTTGCAGATTCTTGTGGACCATGGCATAATATGTAGTTTTTTTTCCTAATTATAATGGCAAGTGATTGCAAGTTTATTAGCAGAGAAGTGACATGATATTATTTATGCTTTAAATAGAGTACTCCAGCATGGAGGCGAGAGTATTAACTGAGATGATATCAGTGGAGAGGTGATGTGTATGAGCCTGGGTAATAGTGACAGTACTGGAGGACAAGGAGATGAAGTCGCGGGTGTCATCAGTAGGATTTGCTATTGCTTGGAGGTATGGAATGGAAGAGTCTTTCCTCTTCATTCACTAAGCACTCAATTTCCTAGACTTCTAGTGTACCACTTTCTCCTAATTTTCCCTCTTGTTTGCGGATTTATTCTTTTCTTATTCCACTATGCCTTAATACCTTTCTTTACTCCTTCTTTCTTCTATCCATTCCTTTATATTCTCCAGCTTGCTTGATCCTTTTTTCTCTTCCTTCTACTATTCCCCCCAGATCTGAAATAAAGAGCATTTCTTTCACCGCCTCTATCCTGAACATGTATCTCTAGCTCAAACCACTATTTTGATAACAGTTCCGATTACCTGTCAGATACCACTGCTTAAATGTTCCCACAGTGCTTCCAACTCAACATGGACTAAACGGAAGAAGTCTTTTCCTCCTAACTTTTCTTTATAGTTTAATAGCTTGAATTTTCATTCAATCTTCCAAGCCAGAAATGTAGCAATCCTAGTTTTTTCACCTCCCAGTAACTAATCACGCACATCATTGTCAATTTTTCCCCTCGAGCCCTTCCAGATATTTTTCTGAGCAGCCATTCCCATTGTTGCTTCCTTAATTCAGACACATGTCTGCTTTCAGTTGCTTCAAATATGTCAAGAGATTTATTTCTCTCCATTTTGCTAAATAATCCTGTCTATGCAGGCAAAATAAGAAGAAATTTCGAATTGCCTCTAACACAGATGTGATGGTGAGACCTGACCTAATTTGTTTGACGTGAAGTGATAATACAAATGCAGGCTAATATACCATATTACTAAATAGATATAAGTTATAAATGAAGACAAAACTTCCAAGTAATATATGTCTTACTTTACTACCTTGAAAAAATTATAACTTAAATTCAGAAACATATATAAGTTGATGACTTAATGTCTTAAATACCAAAATACACTTTTTACTCATTAATAGAATTTTACTCTAGGTATTAGACAAAAATTTTTTGCCATTTTGAAACAAAACTGCACAGGCAGTAGTAACAGAACTTGTCAATAAAATCCTTAAAGCAATAGTTATGTTCAGAAAGAATTGCTCAATTTTACATATCACATTCAAACATCATAACAGGATATACAATGCATTATATTTGTGTATAAAACATTATAAAATATTTTTATTTCTTCACAAAAGGTACTATTAGTAAGGTTATGATGTTCACTGTCTTTAAAATGTTAACTATGTCTCTACCATAACAGTAAAGCAAATTGCAGCAATGTAGTTAATACTTGAAGAACTGCATATTGATTGGCTAAGAGAACATACATACCAGAGAGACTGATCAAAACTAAGCCTCATTTTTCTAATCAGAATGCTTTTGTTTTCTTCATCTATCATTGCCTGCTTGATGTAGTCATCTTTTTTCACTTAGTTAGCATGTTGAGTTTCTCGGGCTCATTCACGGGTTAACTCCACTGTTTTGCACCTGTGGGGTAGTGACCTTTGTGAGGCATCTGTTCTCTGTTTGACATTTCTTTAATTTTATTAGTTGCTTATGGACAAAATCAGTTACCTAAAACTTTTTCAAATTTAAGTTCTTTGGATTTACAAGAGCATCTCTCTCCCTGTTATAAATCAATGAACCCAGTCAAGATTAACTGCCTGCATGTGAACTTCAAAAGATTCTCCAGGACCAGACAGAGTTGAAAGAAACACACAATTTCATAACACACCACATACAAGCTGATCAAAGTTATCGCAATTGCTTATTTGATATTGTACTTCCTCATTGTCATTCAATCTGATTTCAAGTAGCTTTAATCTAAAATATGTATTACCAGAAGTCTTCCTTTGGGGGAAAATCATCATTTCTGTATCCTACAGATCAACATGTATGTTTAGACAAGTCTCAACTCAATTTTGGAATTGAAATTTCTGAGCCTAATTTGTGAAATTCCATGTGTCTGAGAAATTCAAGGGAAAGACATCATTAATGAACCATTTCAAACAAGAACAAGTTCTATACAGAATAATCAAGGAATTCTGGAAGCAAGAGGAATCACAAATCGTTGGCTATTATGAAGCAAGAATGGGTATTCAAGCCCTTGGAGTTCCAAGAAGGTGCCAAAGGGCACAGTCATGGGAGGATTGAGGTGAGGTTGGGGATCACCAAAGACCTCCTTTTTATTTGTGTTTTTATGTAAGAGAAAACATGCAAAATGAAAGTTCCACTTCTTAAAACAATTTGAAAGTCACTGCTCTAGTTCAGTCTTTCACATAAATCAATTTCTCCATGGCATCCTTTAGAGGAAGTAATCCAGTATCTGTTCTAACACTGTAGTCATTTTGAATTCATGGCCCTCTTTTCCATACGGGTGTCTTAAGTTCTTGGAAGTCCCCCACTTATTCAGTGCCAGGTGTTATCTCCCTATAAATTCTAAGTCCTAGTCATGTCCTCTGGGATAACGCAGACTTTATGTGCGATCCCTCCCTCCTCCATGTCCCTTCATAACTTGAAATGTACTATTTTTACATTATACCTCTTATTTATATTTTAAGACTAACTTTAACTCAAAATTACATATTCCTACATCTATTTCCTTTCTGTTGATTTCACAGAAACTCAAAAGCATGATTGGTTAAACAAAGACTGTAAACAAATATTTATATGTCTGCTATATGTCAATAATCAAACAGATTTTAACAGAAATCCATTGACCCTTCCCCCAGACATTTATTACAAATATAATATCAAAACAATTCTGATTTCCTCCAGTTCCACCTAGATTATTTCAAAGGGCACAATTTCATCATTTTTAACTGTGGCATCGAATTCCATAGAGGATATATACCAGAGCTGCTTTATCCATCATCTGTGGATGGATATTTAGGTTGCTTCCATGTCTTGGCTGTTGTGAACTGTGCTGCTATGAATATAGGGGTGCAGACGTTCTTTTCTGATTGCAAAAAATAAATCCTGAATATGTTTTTAATTCTACTAGTAGTCAGCATTCACATTGCTTGAAAAATCAACATCATTTCACTGCAGACATTTTAAACTGCAGTTATTTCACTAAGGAAGATGGATAAACCATAATATTTCTTTCTTTTTCCTAGTATGAGCTTATTTTTTTAATTCTTATACTCATAGAAAAATACTACGAGGTTATTTGTAGCATCTGTAATGTTTACATTTTTCCAGTAAAAAAAGTGATAACTTTAAAATGGGCTTTCCCATTGGCATGTCTTCTTGAGAGCTTTACTTTCCAGAAATACACGTGCTTCTACAACTTTCTGACACTTTTTGCTGTTCTTTCATCTCATATACCTGAATTTTACATCCAAGTTATGTTTAAAGGACAAAATTCGGAAAGAAAAAAGTTTTACTGAATTTTCCTCCTTTACAAATACCTGGGTCATGTTTATCAGCTACATAAATTGCTTCTACTTAATGTGTGGGCAATTTTCATTGTGATCTTTAATTGAAACATCAATATGAGTAGAGATAATTGATTTAAGATAAGTTTGGGACCCACTAAATTTAATTGTTGCATGTGTGTACTTCTGGGGGCTGTGTAAGTCTCATATTTTCTCTAGACATCTTAACCCTTGAAGTCCAGCTTCATTGCTATGTGGTGCGTGCCATTTTGCCAAGCTGTATGGTCTCTGCATTTACCATTCCACTGGAATTATTTATTCCATTCTCATTAAGTTTTTTTTTGTTGTTGCAAATATAACTGATTGAGGATCCTCTGAGTACTGAGATCCACATTTTAATTCTAGGCTGTATATTCTGATTTCTTAATTTGACTGTGGAGACCACCATCTTTTCCTGTGAAGTAAAATATTATTATGTCTGCTCTGTGAAGGCTAAACAGGCATAGTTCTTTAAAACACAAGGTTTTTTAAAGTCACCAGTGGACTATTTTACTCTCTTCATGTTGGTTGCACCATTAACCTTTGTCATCATAACTTCTTATCACTGGTTGCTTTCTTTCTGTCTTTCTTTACTATATAAATATGCATCTCGAGAGCATGGATTACGTCTTTTTTGTTGGTAGCCTCAAGGCATGAACCCACATTTTATATTAGGTACTCACTCCACATTGGTTAGTAATCAAATTAAAAGCAAGGCATATCTTTTTCCACACTAGAATTAAAAGATGATAGACAATAAGCACAGAACCTAAAATCTTAGCCTAATTATCAGTCACAAGTCAAAACTCTCACCTTTCCAAAATCCACATTCTGATCCCTTCAAAACTCTACCTTTTCCCCAAGACATGAAGAAATTTAAGAAAGTCACCTTAGGAATGTGATGAGGAAAGTGTTTTGAAAGTATGTTCTCCATCAATACCAGCAAATGAAGGAAGAAAAGTCAAAGAAAAGCCAGCATGCGATTCCAGTGGAAAGATCGAGAGCGGTGGTGGTGCCCTCTTGAGGGAAGAGAATGCCTGGGCACCTGTGGCGATGAAGTGCCAGCATCACAGAATGTTGTAACTGGTAGACTCATTTCAGGAATTGGACTCAGATGCCAAGGCAGGTGGGAAAATAAAGGGTAGGTGTTCAACTCCTAGTAAACCTTGCTGTAAGAAGAAAAAGTACAGCCATCGCTTGATTGTGGGTGGTGAAGTTATGAGAATGAGAAACAAAATCAGGCTATTTAAAGCCCCAAGTGGTAGGGAACCTTGGAAAAAGAAGGTGTGAGCTTTGTAAAAAGTCAAGGGTAAAGGAAAACAGGTTGTACCCTGGGAAAAGTCACTCTGCTCCCTGCATTTTGAAAACTTTGGCAGAGTAGTGTTAGAAGAGAAAATCCCAACTCAGTGTGTGGTAACTTCCAATCATGAAACAAACCTCTACCTACACACACACACACACACACACACACACACACACACACACACACACACAGAGAGAGTCCTGTTTAGCTCAAAAATAAGTTGGCCAAGACTGAAGGAAAAGCTCGATGTCCTGAAGATGCAGCTCCAGTTGACTGGAACCTCGACTATGGACACAGAGGTCAAACCAGACCACCCGCAGAACCCCCCTCGACTTCACTGGATTTCATGAATGACCTTTCTTTCGTAGCAATGATGATTAAGTGTATATATTCAACTATGACCTTCCCTCTGAGCTTTAGTCTCATGTACCCAATGCCTTTTCAATGTCTACACAGAGATGGTCTGAGGACATCGCAGTTCTACATGTGCAAAACGAACCTGTGATCTCTCCTGATGCCGGATCTTCTTCCAGGTTTCATTACCTCAGGAAATGGCACCCTCATCTGTACACCTGTACATGTTCCAGATGAACGCATCAGTGCTCATGCAGCCCACTTCACATGAATATCTCATCAAACACCAAGTTTTTTCAATCCACGCCAAGTTCTCCATTCTTTGTTTTTTTCTGCCACCACCTAAGTCTTTCTTAGCCAATCTCCTTCCACCCTAACTACTGTTCTAGTCTAACATTCATTCTAATCTGCTCTATTCTGTACCAAGGCTTTCAAATCCTCTCACTGTCTTTCCATTGTTCTTAGAATAAGGATCAGATTTTTCTCCTGGCCACAGAAGTGTGCATGGTTTGGTCCCTGTCTGCCATCTCAGCATCTTCAGGCATCGCTCTGTTGCTTGCTCCAGTTTCACACTGTACAATTTATTTCTGCTTATCAGAATTCCCTGCTTCCTTCTGTAATGGATTATTTGCTAGATTAACGGCTTCTTCCTGAAATACTCTTCTGAGCTGACTTGTCTTCATTTATAGATCTTGCTCACATGCTGCTTTTTCAGGACTCCTTCCCGATGATGCTCAGATTGGCTCAAATTTCACTGCGTTACAACACTCTGTACCTTTCCTTCCTAGCACACACCACAGTGGTGGCTTTATATTTGTATAGGTATACTTTTGACTCAATTCTCTTTCCCTTCCTAGACTGTAAATTCCCTCCATGCAGGAACCATTGATGATCTTGTCATCACTGTGTTCTTAGGATGTGGCTACTACTAACTCACAGGCATCCAATCAACATTTTTCTACTGTGCAAATGAGTAAATGGATGAAAACAATGGGTCACTTACCCACTTATTCATTCACATACGTCTAGTGTGTAAATACTGAGCACCCACTGACTACTGGGTTATTTGTACCCTGAGACTATTCCTGGTGGGTTAAGCAGCAGCTTGATCTGTGCACATTAATTTCACACCCTCTGAGTTGGTACCCCATTAGGCCAGGGGGTGTTTCTCAATTAAATCATGGGGTATACTGGCTATGTGGTTAATAACCTAACTTTATTCTACATATTCTTCTTAAAAATCCAGCTGAGTCAATACATTTAAGTCTCAGAGTGAAACAGAACCCTAACTGACCTATCTGCTTGTGCCTAAGTCTAAGAAGTCATGGCAGCATTGGCTTGGAGGGAAGGAAGAGGAGACTCAAAGGCGACTCTTCCTGACTGCAGCTTACACCTCCCTCAAGAGCCAGAAAGATGGCGCCCTAGCCTTAGAGGCTTATGCTTGCATAGAAGTGCAGGGAAGACTGGCCATGTGGATCAGAAATCAGCATTGAGAAGTAGAAACTTTAGTTATGCCACTTAGGGAAGGCCTTACAGCTTCTTGCTTGGCATCCCCATTAAGAACTACCTTCTTGCATTGTGATAAGGAACTTGCTGGTCAACTTCGTGACCGTCTTTCTATTGTAAAGGAGTTTGGATGAGTACTGTCTCAACAAACCTCTTAATTATGTAAAATATAACGTATGTTGACTTGATAACTACCTCTTCTTGCACATGAAAGATATTTAAAGACTCGTGTCTAGGCTGGGCTGAGGTTAAAAAAAAAAAAAACTACTGAAATGCATGAAAAGATCCAAATGACTAGTGTCTGCAAATATATCCCCAAAAAACTTTTTTGCCCTCTTTTGGTATGTCTAGTTCTGATCAAATCAGGAAAACCAGATGTTAAGAGAAAGAAAAAAACACAACATAATTTGTCTGATGATTTTACAAAAACAAAAATGAAATTAGGTCATTCATTTCTCAAAATTCCAGAGGGTTCAACTCTGATCTAAGTGGGTCTGCTTATCAGAAATTATACAGCGAGCACAGTTCAAGCCAAATTCCCTTTCCATAGAAGATATGGGAAATTCTGTTTCTCTTTTAAAATAATATTAACTAACGTGTAGAGCACACTACAATTTATAACTCATGGTTGGGTTACATGTGTTACGCAACTAGTGTCCTTGAAAACCCTGAAAACTGTGTGGACGCCATATTGCAGATTGATACAATGGAGGAGACTGGGATTCAGAGACATTCACTAAGGACGAGGATCATTTTCCTACCTGAGACTTGCAAGACAAATCTTGTCCTCTTTCCACTACTTCACACCAGCTTTCTCTGTTTTTGTGTTAATCATACCATTCACAAAAGAGAAATTTATGGAGATTAAAAAGGTTTATCTCATAGGTACATTTGTGTTGCAAAGATAAGCAGAAGTGATTGGTTTTCCGTATTTTCACTCTTCTATAATTTAGTGTTGATTTGAACGACACAGACATGATAGCAAAAATGACAAGCCCTGCTGAGAAACCTGTCAGAGAATCCTAAATCTGGAATGTCTAGGAGATCTGATTAGCTCCCGGATAGTCAGATTCCATTTGGTACACCAAAAAGGTCACATCAATGAATTTTACTTTTTGTTTTTTTAAAATAAGACAGTTTCATAACTTATTTTTATTTTTAAAAGTATGTTTATTTATCAAGCAGAAGATTAAATATTTTTCCTCTCCTTCCTATGCTGGATCCTGAGGCAGACTTGGTTGAATACATGCGGTAACTTGCTTGGGGAGCCTGGGCGCCCAGAAGGTCACAGATAGCAGGTCAAGGCACCGACATTTCAGGGGAAGGAAGGGAAGAGCAGATCAGATAGTCAGCACCGGCTGCAGGAATGAGGTAGGTGAGCTGAGGTCCTTGTGGGAGTGAGGGTTTGCAGACAGAGCTGACATCACAGCAAAGACGGGAGAAGAAACCCAAGGTCGGGACTTGGGTCATCAGATCTATTTGTTGCCGATGTTGCTGTTACTTTCTAAGTGAAGATCTGTAGGAAATGTCTTTGGATATGATTCTTTTTAATGGACTGATGGAAGAATATTTTATTTTACAACATCTCTACTTCCAAAATACATAGAGAGCAATCTTCTCGTTCATTCTTCCCATCGTGCCCTCAAAGTGGCTGAGGGAGTTTCAGTGGCCTCTCTTCAGATGGGAGAGTTGACCTTTTGGGGATATGCTTCTGCACGTGGCTCTTTGGGGTACGGTGTAGGGTGGGGTGTGTGAGAGTGTGCGTGTGTGTGTGTGCCTGTGAGTGAGAGTGTGCGCGAGTGTGAGAGTGTGTGTGGTGCGTGTCTGTGTGTGCATGAGTGTGTGTGAGTGTGAGAGTGTGTGCGTGTACGGGTGTGTGTGTGCATGTGTGTGCGCACGTATGCGCACGAGCACTGCTTTTGGGCTTACTTCGTTATAATCATCTATTGTTCTTTTTCATGCTCTGAAAGGGGAGAAATAGAAGACAGACACTTGGATCAGCCTCATAGAAAGCACTGACCTTAGAATCTTGAGATTTGGTACAAAAGTCTAGCAGTTTCTCCCAAGTTCACATGCAAAATTAACAATCTTTGTTCATAGCCACATGACCACCTTATCTAAAATCTCAATTCTAGAGTAGTTCCAACGCAGCTGGGTTGTTTCAAGGTTGCAGAGCATTCCTAGCAGTGCCTGTCATTGGGAGATTTGGGCCGTCTCTTCAGGGGAAGGTAAGTGTAAGGTGACATCTGGGGTGGAGAGCTTCCCTGAGGGTCACCCAGTTCCACAGGCTTCAGTTCCAATTTAGATCAGATCTAACCCTCTGCAACGTCTTTTATCCCCTTCTTTATCTGGCAAAGCTCCCTGGGTCATGCCTGGAGAGAAAAGTGTGGCCAGCACTCCCCACGTGGTTCATCAAGAATTCCACCCCAGTCTGAGTAGGAGGGCGCTTTTCCTGTCTGGATTTCTTTTCTTTCCATCAAACCCCTTCATCTGGGTTTTAGTTCGTTACTCAATGGCTTCCTCCTCCATTTATCACAAGTCCTCTCTTCTGTCTGATGAGATTTATCTATCTCCCATTAGGGGACGGATGAAGATCTCTAGAAGATAAATCTAGTCTTCTCCCTGTCCAAGCATTTGTGGGGAAGTCTCTCTAAATATTTTGCTTTTTTTGCTCCACAGCAAAGCAGACCTGCTTGTCTCCATCTTCTAGTAGGTTCTTGCCTCTCCAAGAGCTAGAAACATCAGCCTGTGGTGGTTTCCCTTACCTCCACCGAGAACCTCACAAGCCCCCTCTGAAAGAACTGGTTCTGGGAACTGACTATTTCAAAAATTGAGTTTTCCTTCTTCAAAGTCAGTGAGTTGAATCTAGACTAGCACCCTTCGCCTTCCCTCCTAAGATCTGCCGTCACTGTCAAGGAAGTCACTTCCACAATCTAGAATATTTACTCTTCTTTTAAAGGTGATTCCACTTCCATTTGCTCAGCAGGCTCCTGAAGCACATGTGTAAATAATCTGTTACCCATTCATTCCAATGACAGATGATGTCAAACAAGTTAACACAACATACATAGAAAGTTTTGTGTACTCACAGGATTATCAAACTATGACTTTGTAATGAATGAAACAACTTCCCTGAATTCAGACAGACAGACAGACAGACAGACACACACACACACACACACACACACACACACACATACACAGGTAAGATAAGCCTATGTACCAGCTTAGTGCTTTCCAAAGATAAAATCCAAATATCTCCACCAGAGCTAAAGGGTGCTATATAATCACTTCTGCTTACCTTTAAACTTAAATTCCTACTCTCATTCTCCAACTGTGATGTGTCATTTCCAACCATAATGAACAGCCAATCATTTTCTAAAAGTCTCAGATACTTGGGTCACTGAACTTGCTGTTTTTCTGTCCAGAATGTTCTCCACCCAACCCCACCCCAACCTCAACTGCTTCACACACTTTTATTCACCCTTGAGCTCTCAAGTTGACAAGTAAGGGATCAGTCCTTGACTTCTTCTGTACTTCAACATCTCCTGCCCTGAGCCCAGGAAAGTATTTGTCACCTATATCAAGAAAGCATTTTTACTTACCAGTCTGTCCTTGAGGAAAGGAATTATGCTCATTACTATGTATTTGCAATGTATTGCACAGTGTGTGCCTGGACAGTAACAGATATCCAATAAATATTTATTGAGTAGAGAAACAGTGGAATCAATTAATCAATCAATGGGTTTAATGTAGAGATCATGAGAAAAGAACATTACTCTTACTCTTCTATTATACTGTGTACTCTACAGTTTAATGCCTGCTGGGATAACTGCTTACTGAGTATCAGCTGTGTACCAGAAAGTCACTGCACAAACACTTTACGTGATTCCAGTCTTAGTCTTTCTACCCGTCTGACACACAGTGCCAGAGCAGGCTACCCCAGCACCGTTTCTTAATGTCTAACACTTTCTCACCTTCACAAGGGATTATTGCGGCCATCTTTGGAAAATACAATCTGACATAGCCTTGAAGTTTAAAAGTGGTAGAACTAGACTCTGACATATCTGTTAGCTTTTTATTTTTCCCTTCTAAGATAAAGTACAATTTCTTTCAGAGAAGAAATCATAGCTTAAGTTTTCCACAATATAGGACAATAATGATAAGCTGAAATATATGTTCTGGTTAATTATTGAAACAAAACAAAACAGAAAGGAGTGACAGTATGGGATGTTTTTAGATGTTTAGAGGTTTTAAAAACTGACGATGGTGATAGTCAAATATATGAATATATGAAATATTATTGAATTTTACACTTTAAATGGGTAAATTGTGTGGTATGTGAAGAGTATCTCAATAAAATTGCTTAAACAATGAAGCAGTAATGAAGACATTCCCAGATAAACAGAAGCAGAAGCTCATTGCTGGTAGGGGCACTCTACAAAAATGCTGAAGAGTTCTTCAGGTTGAAGCAAAAGAACAATAGACAATATCTTGACTCCCCTTGGAGAACAAAACAACACCAACAATGGTAATCATAAGAAAATAGAAAATCAATATTCATGTATTTTTGGTTGGTGAGTCCTCATTTTCTCCTATGTGATCTAAAACACAATTGAATAAAACAGTTATTGAAAGCTTATGTTGATGGGCACAAAATGTAAAAAGATGTAATTAGATAGAGGGAAACATATCACATAGGATCAAAGTATTTATATAGTTTTGAAAACGTGTTGATGATAATTCAACCTAGATGAGTATAAATTAAAATATTAATTTTAATCCCTAGGGCATACACAGTAAGAAAAATGAAGATGGAATCAAAATGGAGTGCTAGGAAATACCAACAAAAAATGGTGTATGGTATAGAAAATATATAGCAAATTGGCAGAAGACAGTTCTATTTTTTTGACAATTACATTAAATATGGAAGACTCAATCCTCTAATTAAAAAGTAGGATGGAGTTTTTAAAACATTACCTAGCTATATACTATCTGCAAGAGTTTCACTTTAGATGAAAAGTCCAAATAATTTGGAAGGAATGAGTATAAAGATACAATTTATACAAACAATAACTAAAAGTGAGTTTGAGGGACTATATATCAGATAAAATATGCTTTTGATTGCTAGAAGAGATAAAAAGTGTTACATAACAACAAAAAACTCAATCCATCAAGAAATATAAAAGTTATAAACATATGCCTATCTAAGGACAGAGCCCCCAAATATGTGAAACAAAAGTACACAGTATTAAAGAGAAAAATGAGCACTCATACAAAATATTTGGAAAGTCCAATACCTTGATTTCACTAAGAAATACAACAGCTAGACAGAAAATCAACAAGGAAATAGGGGATTGAACTACATTAGAAATGAACTAGATGCAACAAATGTCTACAGAATACTTCACAGACCACAAAAGAATACCCATTCTTCTTAAATGTACAAGGAACATTCTTCAGGAAAGATTGTTTTCTTGGTCACAAAACAAGTCTCAAGAAAGATCGAAATCATATAAAATAATTTTTTCTGACTACTTTTGAATGAAATTCGAAATCGATAACAGAAAGAAAGCTATGGAAATGACACAAATATATGAAAATTAGACAACATATTCTTAACAACTAATGAGTCAAAGAAGACATCACAAGGAAGTTACAATATATTTTGATACAAATGCAAGTGAAAATGCAGTATATCAAAACTGATGGGATGAATGAATTCTGTGTTCAGAGGGAAATGCATAGCTATACACGTCTACACTGAAAATAAAGAAAAATCTCAAATAACATGACTATATACCTTAAAAACCAAAAAAGAAAAATAAACCTAAAATTAGCAGACAGAAGAACATCATAAAGAGGAAAATAAAGGTATGCGAAATTGAGAAATGAAAAACATAACAGAATTAATCAAAACAAAGCTGATTCTCTGAAAAAAATTGACAAATGTAAGATAAATTTTAAAGAATAAACTCAAGTTTCTAAAATCAGGATGAAAATGGGAGCATGACTACAAATCTTATAGAATAAAAGGATTATGAGAAAAATTACGAACAATTAGATAGCAGTAAATGAACAAGTACTTAGAAACACAAATTAGCAAAACAGATTCAAGATGATATAACAATCTGAACTTGTAGACCTGTAGATATTGCATCAGTAATGAAGAAATTTCCAACAAATTCAATTCTAGAAGTGAATGAATGGTTCTCAAATTTTTACCAAAAATTAGAAGATGAAATACCTTCTAACTCATTTAATGAGGCCAAATTTGCCCAACAGCAAAGCAAAACAAAGCACAAGAAGAATTACATAAGGCTAGACATATATATCAGTGGAATAGAGAATTCAAAAATAAACTCATACATCCATGGTTACTTTAGTTTTAACAGGGTCGCAAAAAATTATTGAAGGGGTAAGTACAATCTTTTCAACACACAATACTGGATCAATTAGATATAAATGGATATCAACTGGATATAATAGAAAAAAATGAATTTGGACCACTTTTTCGCATCATATGTAAAAATGTACTCACTTTGGATTAGACAATAAATTATTTAATATGATACCAAAGTCGTAAGAGATGAAAGAAAAGAATAAACTGGAGTTGATCAAAATTCTAAACTTTCATGCTAATGATACTATTAAGAAAGTGAAAAGATATTGTAGAGTGGGAAAAATATTTCCAACTTATAAATCTGGTAAAGGTCTAGTATACAGAATACATAAAGAACTCTTAATGACTCAATAAAAATGAAAAGCAACTAAATTTTTAAAGAGAAGTAAATAAATTGAATAGACCTTTTTTTCCTAAAGAAGATACAAAAATGACCAATAATCGAATGAAAACATTAGTCTTAAGGATTTGCTAATCAAATCACAATGAGATACCATTTTACACACACTAACATGGCCCCGATAAAAATACAAAAACAAAATCTAAAAAGTAGCACATGTTGGCGAGTATATAGAAAAATTGGAACACTCAGACATTGCTAATAATTGGGTAAAATGGTGTGGCTGCTCTGAAAAGTTTGGTAGTTCTTCAAAAAGTTATGCATAAAATTACCATATAATCCAGAATGTCTACTCCAGACAAACCCAAGAGTATTAAAAAAAAAAAAAAATTCAGACAAAAACTTGTGCATGTGTTCATAGCAGCATTGTTAATGGACCCAAATTGGAAAGAATTCAAATATCCATGACTGATGAATGAATAACTAAGATATAGTATATACATAAAATGGAATATTATTCAGTCATAAAAAGGAATTAAGTACTGATACATGCTACAATTTGGATGAACCTTGAAAATATTATGCTAAATGAAAGAAGCCAGCCATCAAAGATCACATAATGTGTGATTTTTTAAATATAAAATCACAGAATTTGAAAATTCAAGGACAGAAAGCTGATTGATGATCGTCAAGCATTTAGGGAAGAGGAGAAGAGGGAGTGAATGCTTAATGGTTACAGAGTTTCTTTTCAGGGTGAGAAAAATAGAATAAGGTATTAATTAGTGATGGTCACCCCAAATTGTGGATGTAATAATGGTCACTGAATCGGATACTTTAAAATAGTTAAAATGGCAATTTTATATAATATCAAACATTTAAACATCTAAAGAAACGTACTGTAAATAAGATTAAGAGAAAATTATTGTATAAGACAATGCTGCCTTGTTCATTTTCTGAGTTGTTTTCATAGAAATCACTATATGTAAGGAAAACTGCTTTGACTACAGGTTCAGATTAAGTGATATGTTGAAAAAAATGGAGCTGTCAGAGTTAATTCTTAACTCTACTATCCTGAAGCCATATGTCTCTGGGGAAGGAAGTTCTCTCACTTCTTTGGACTCATCACCTCAGATGACATCCAGGTGTCCACCTGCCCGTTGTATGGGCTAGTTCTCGTCTAGATCCAAGGGCTAAATAGAAAGGCCATGAGTCAGTTCTGAGTCTGACTCATCACGAGACGGCTTCATGGTAAAGTGAGAGGAGAGGGGGGAAAAATCCACAGCTCTTCCTAAGATTTTCCCTGGATTATCCTCATTTGTGGGCAAAATGCTCAAGATTGCTATTTTTAAAGGGTGACGATATTTGGTTAAAATGTCCTC
The DNA here is from genome assembly GCA_004363575.1 of Solenodon paradoxus. NCBI lineage: Eukaryota > Metazoa > Chordata > Mammalia > Eulipotyphla > Solenodontidae > Solenodon > Solenodon paradoxus. The sequence continues at coordinate 28,479 of RJWH01002962.1, forward strand.
AGAGGAAGGGGAGGTAAGGACTGGGAGAACTTTGCCCAAACCACAGGGCCTCCAAACTGCAGTCCACATCACCAGCATTGCCTTAATGAGCTCTGTGCTGGACTCTCCAAATTGAATTACATAATACATTTCCGTTTCATTTCATGAATCACAACTTGGGATACAATGTTCCTGGGTTGCAGTTGATATATTTCAGAGATTACCAAAGATTTCAAAAAGAAAAGTCTATTTTATTAAATTCATATGTAAAATGTCTGTATGTCAGCCAACTTATTTATTTTCAAATTTGGGATTTTCTTAAATGCCCTAGTTAGAGCTCAATGTCAAGAGAGTTCCCGATAAACCCATTAATGAATGGTAAGACTGCAGTTGCCCCTGGATTTTTCATTTCTTTTGACAGCTCAGTTCCTGGTTGATGATGGTGGGTTTCATTTCAGGTTCCCCTATTGGAACCCTTTTTGTGTGGGGTGGGGGGAAGGGAGAGAGACAGAAAGAGAGAGAGAGAGACAGAGAGAGAGACAGAGAGAGAGAGACAGAGAGACAGAGAGACAGAGACAGAGAGAGAGGGGTGGGGGTAAGGTCTCTCTGAATATGAATCAGGGAAAGTGAAACTCATATGAGAATAAAGAAACAGAGAAATTAGTTCACTAGGACACACTAAGCCTTATATTCAAACACTAAGTCTCTTGGGGAGGGAGGTGGTGTTGGCATCTGTCAGTACTCACTCCCCTTTACTGAGTAGAAATAGGAATTACACCAGCTCTGTAATCAGAAAGTCACAGGTTCAAATCCTACCTCAGCCTGTTTTAGCTATGCAATCTTGGGAAGGTTGCTAACCTCTCTAAGCTTCATTGCATTAAACTGTAATGTGGAATAATAACAGTCATATAGATACATTATAAATTGCTCTAAGGACTAACGACATGAGGCAAACAGAGTGATTAGCACGATGCCTAGCACACGATCGTGAATATCCGTCATATATTGCTATTCTACTTTAGAAATAGGCAAGATTCAAGTTCAAAGCAACTTAGATAAGCTGTTTGGGCTCATCTAGCATCTCCTAATTTATTCTTCATTTTCAAACCTTATGATCAAGTTCACTTTTGTGAAAACAGGTCCTTGTTGAGATGGAGCTGTGCATCATTAATTCATGTAATTCATTCATTATGTTATTTGTTCAATCATTTCTTTTATATTTACTAGCTCTCTTCTTTGCACCAGACAGAATGTCAAACATTAGGGGAACAAAGTGGAGGGGGAATAAAAGCACATTTTCTTCCCTCAAGAATTACTCTGGAGAGAAAGACAAAGACTGAGGTTACTCCAAGCTATTTTGGCAAGTGCTGAAGACGATGAGAGGAAGCCCATGGTACCCAAGCAGGAGGGACGCTGGGCTAAGTCACTTCCCTACAAGGCTGAGGTGGATGAAATAAGAATAAATGTGAAAAAGAGTCAGAAGGGAGGGAGTCGTTCTACTTGGGGATGTGGAGGCTAATTACTGAAAAACATCTGAGAACAGGGTCAGGGAACTGTGTTCATAAATGCCTGCAATGCCTCCAAGACCTGCACAAACCCCACTGTACAGACGAGGACAGGGAGGCCCAGGAAGATGTTATGCCTGGTCCAAGATGATACAGATCAGGGCAGATGAAAAACTCAAGCCAAAGCTCTCTCACTCTTCTCACAGACTCATACCACCCCCTTACTCTTTCACCCATTCTGTCATGCAAGGCTGAGTGGTGGGTACTGAAGAGAAATCCAGAGAGGATTCCTCAGTCTGTGGACGAACATGCATCAAACCAATCAGCACTGAACATTGTACACATCGTCCAGTCACCATTGATTCCAAGCCCATCATAAGCAGGTGAAAAGTTACTTGAGCAGGGTCTGAGATTCCTCTGGGCCTATTCTCACAGCTGAGCTCGATTTTTTTCTAACAGAATGCAGGTACAGTGGGGGCATTTTCAACTCTTACTAAGAAAGACAAAGAAACACTCCTTATGTAGAAAAGAATAATGTAGCTGTATTTATGATTAGCTTTTCTCTCTCCAACTCTAAACACCTATCAATAGGTTAAGATCTGGCCCTTGAATGTTATGAACAACTGTAGTGATTGATCTCGCCAAAGGCAGTGTTCTCCATGCTAAGGGACTGGGGCGTGTGAGTCTTCCCACCTCTGCCCCTCAGGAGGGTAACCCCACCTTGCACTTGAGTTTATAAGATGTTTCTTCTCTCTCCTTTGATGCTCACTGCCACTCTGGAAGGGAAACAAGAAAGGTGTCTGACGTTCACTGATAGTTTGTGGGGTAACAGGCTCAGCATCAAGTCACCCCAACCCTCTTGTTTCCAGCCAGTCTCTCTCCTAATTACTCTGTTCATTTTGTACCTGTGAGGGTTAACTGGGAACACAGGAGTTCTGTTAAATATCCCAGTAGTTAGTACATTTTAATCCTGATCCCCTAGCCTACTGTAGCTGCTGTAAAATATATGGCAATGATTTCCTGAGGCAGGGTAATGTATAAGGAATGTCAGGCCAGCCTCTGGGCATATTTGCCTTAGCTCAGTTTTATTAAAGTGAAACTTTTATTAAGGCATGTGGTGAATTGAGCAATCGCCATGATTCATGCCGTTATAAACCCATTGCTACACTCACAATAAATCAATGAGCCATTGTCGTACGTTTGCTGTGGAGTGGGTAGAAACCAGGAAAAAATCAATATGGGATATTATTTAGACCATATGAAAGTATTAAAGTGTATTCTGTGTGTATTAAACCTGGCCAAACCGGATTTTATGTGGACTATTTTTTTCCCTGTGTTTCCCTTAGCATACTGTCCTACCCTGTTTGCTAACCCATATGCGGTTGCAAAATAATCATAGGAAATATTTAAAATTCCACCTAAGTCTTTAGAGTGCTTCAGTGTACTTCATAATGATAAATTTGCATAACGAAGCCATCCTGAGGAACAAGTACTCATAATACATGGACAACAATGAGACTCTTCCTTCAGGAATCAGTATCCATAACTTTGTAGCAATCAAAAAGCATCCACCGACAGGAGGAAGTGATTGGAGCCAGAGGAAGGGCACATTTCATTGTCTCCCAGCTTGCTTGGGATGCTCATTGAGCCAACAGCAATCTCCACATATCTGCAAGCTGTTACCACATCTCCGTTTACCTGGAACCTCCCGGGAATGTTGAAATACTCTGCAGTGACAGATACCTCCCTGTGGCTGCAGCGTGCCATCACCTGCACTTTTGCACCACGGCATTTCAGGATCCTCTGAAGGCTGATATGAGCTTGTCCAAAAAAGGTAGCCATCTGGCCTCAGATTCCAAGGGCAATTCTCCTAAGATCAGTCTGTTTTAGGTAGTACAAGTTCGGCCATACATTGTCATTTTGATGACCCAAAGAGGTCTGTGGAACTCTAATGCATTCGGGAACCACTGTTAGATCTCACAAAACAACTATGCAGTACCCCTGGGGTTCCAGGTTAGACCCAAAGAGAAAGGAGTAACTACTGCACCTAAGCAGTAACTGAGAGCCAGGGCAGTCTTTGACAAGTGCCCGGATTGAGGAGCTTCATGAAAACAGAGGGGAGGAAGAGAGCATTGAAACTGGAGATTCCTGCAGAAGGTTCAAGAAGAAGCAAGAATGGTTTTAACTTCTACAGACATAAAACGTGAACCAGAAGTTATTTTCTCTGTCCTTGAGTTAGCTATTTGTGACTTCTCCCCTGAGAGCTACCTTTTGCAGAAAGAGGATGGGTAATTTGACATAGTTGCAAGTCAACTGGGAATCTCCTTAGGTAATATCGTCTTATATTTTCCAGTCCACGGAGAGATCAGGCATCAGGTACATGGGGGGAATTTTGAGATCACCCTAGTGTGGTGTGAAGCCTTTGTAATTGAAAGGATGAGGCTCATCCTTGAGTGAAAACCCTCCTGCTCCACTCTTTCTCTTTTTTCACAGATGACAAATGTAATAGAAGTAATATTTCTTATTTAAGTACTTAAACTTGTTCAGACTAAGAGGATTCATTTTATTTGACTTCAAAAGAAATAGGCAGTAGAGAAATGAAAAATAAGTAGGAAGGGTGAGCCAGAGAGCTGACCCTGTGTGTAGTCAAGGAGACAGGAGTGGAGTGTCTCCATGCCAGCTCCTTCCTGGGGAGAGCCAGCGCCACTGCTCCCAGCAGACAGGCTGAGTGTGCCGGTTTTCTACTGCCTTCCATGCTTCCATCTGGAGCCCAACCTATTGACCACAGGCGCTTCGGTAGAGAGCAGAGTGCATGTGACATAATCTTTGGCTTTCATATGGTATGTGTGTCTTTCAGGGCATATGATCCAAGATGATCCATCATGGTCTGTGATGTCAGCTTATCCACTGAGAATCAGGTCTCTTTGCAGAAATGCAATTATATTCAGATAATGGTATTTCCAGTTGTTGTGACTGACAAGACTGGAAGAAGTGACTGGTGGAGCACTGGATGATATATGCACTGGACAGCACAAGAATGAGGCCTTGAAACCCAGCAGTGATTTCCTTTCCTGTACATTTCTCAGCAGTCGGCATGGATTGCCATCCAGACTCCCGCTCAGCCCGAGAGCCTGGTGATGGCCGGACTCTGCGCTCGTTCCTCCGCTGGGCGCCCTGTCTCACTCTCCTCCTCTTCACTTCATAAACCAGCAGCACCACCTTGAATGCTGCCTTTAGTTCTGTATTTTAGGTCCATGGTCATCTGCCCCAGCATTGAGCTCCTCCTCTAAATCTTTATTGCATTTCACATTTTTCTCCCTTTTATTTATTTTCTTGAACATTTTGTTCAACATGTTTTTTTTTCTCTAAATCTTCAATAACTTGCTTTGAATCTTCCGTCCTTCAACAAACATGAACCTAACACTGTGAAAAACTCAGCCATTCACTTGGCATTGACCGAGAACGGCGAACATGGGATATTTAGGCAGCTGTGTGATGTAATACCAAAATGGCCTTAAATACCAAACTGATTTAGGTTCAGAAAGCTGCTGAGCCTCTTACTACGCCATGTGGTCTTGGTTTCTCCTCTGCACTAGAATAAAGGTGGCAAAGCACTTGGCATAGTGCCTGACAGGCAGGTACCCAGCGCCGGAACCCACGCATCTATGATTCTGTCTAAGCCGTCATCAAGACCCTTCCATGAGTCTTAGGTGCCTGATCTTTGCATAGACTCTTGTCCCAGGCTGCTGAATTTTCTTGAAATTTATCTTTAAAATTGAAAGGAGATTTTTGAAGGACTTTTCAGAGCCTGAAGCCAAAGGTACAGCAGAGAGATTCAGTGTTGGATTGCAGAGACAAAATTCTCTTTTTGCTCTTGCATCCTGTCTCTCAGACACCATCTTCTCTGATTCGCTGCTCAACCCCAGGTCCCTGTTCTGGGTCTTCGGCCAGGGATGGAAGAATAAAGGAGAGAGTGTGGGCAGTCAGCCTAGTAAGAGCTCAGATTGACTTTCTCCTCCAAATGCATGCATATTTCAATAGGGGAGAGTATAAGGCCAACTGCTCTTCAGACAATAAGGAAGATTTCCTGGCAGATGGAGAGACTGTGTCCCACTCCAGGTCTGTAAAATCAGACTCTCCAGGCAGTGGCACAGAAATTTGTGTTCTTAACATGTCCCCAGGCAAAGTAGAAAATTCCATCTAAATCATTTAGGAAACAGTGAGTGGGCATCTCCATGTCTGTGGTACGGGGCAGGAAATGGGCAGGGAGCTTCTACTCTACTTGGAGTTATTATAAACTGCGTGTGTCTGTATGAATATAAATGTGTATGTGTGTATATGTATCTGTGCACATGTACATATGCATATGTGTGTTCACATATGCACATATACACACAAAGATGAGTCATGCAAGTGTGCCATTGAAAGGGGGAGTGGGAATAAAATGCACCCGAATAACATGCCAGAGACAGGGCGAGAGCAGCAACCGGAAGGAAACGTGTGTAGAAATTCTCAACATTTTTTATTTTAGAAATCATCCACGCAAATTACTCTAGTGACCACCCCCGCCTTCCCTACTCCTGGACCTGCCACTGATTTTCAGTCCTCTTGTCAGACTTCCCACCTCTCTTTGCCACCGTGTCCCACACTCCTTATGGATTACCTCCCGAGAGTGTGCAGGCAGACCGCTCAAGCCGTGCTGGGTCCCGACTGTTCCCAGCTATGACAGGTCACCTTCATGCTCACTGTTTCTACGGCTGTCTTGCTGAGGACAGGTCCACACTTCCCTGTGAGTGGCCTATGCCCAGACACGTGCCAGACACCACAGTACATAATTTCATCAGGAAGAGTGACAGAATCCCCGGCAGAGCGGTGCTGAAAACCGGACAGAACCATGACAGGGAGTGTATTAAAAATGCCGACTCAGCAACAGGTGCTTGACGTTTTGTCTGCATGTGACCCTCTGGCCGCCTGAGAGATTAGTAGAGACAGTGGTGGTGGGGATAGCGGATGGTAGAAGAAGTCGTATACACATTAGGCTGGGAGGAGATGGGTAACGTGCGGTGTGTGAAGTCACTCCAGTAAAAATCAGTGAAGGTGGGACACCCATCTGTCCATGTTCAAGGTCAGCGCTTTCTTCATTGACCCTAGAACTTCCTTCTGACCAAGGACCAGCCTGATGAGAACACAGAGGGCACCCAAGATCAAAGTTCCAGAAAAGAGGGGCAAGAATGGAGGAACCGATGTGCCAAGTTGAGAACAGGTTTTTCTTTTATCCTGGAGTGAGCAAGGAAGAGCCTGTAACAGTTGTATAGCGGTAGCGTCAATCGTGAGAAATTCACCTTCAGATGTTATGAAAATGTAAGGGTGTTGAGACATTTTGGAAAATAGAAAAAAAAAACTCATAAAACAGTTTTTAAGCTGTCTTTAGTGTGTTTTTTCCTACATTTATTTTTTATATCATTGTAACCATACACTGCAAATATTTTATACATGAGTAATATGGCCCATGTTCTTTCATGCTTTTTATCTCCATCACTTATAATAACTTCATAAATTGTTTATCTAGTAAATATTCCACGAGCTATTTAAAAAACCCTTTCATGGTAAACATTTAGGTTCTTTCCAGTTTTGTTACAATAAATAATGCTAGGATGGACATCTTTCCTTCTACAGGATTGTCTGTATTAAGAAATATTTCTTTAGGAAAGGGGCTAGAAGTAGAATGACTGGAACAAAAATATGTTTATGGTTCTTGATGCATTTTGCCAAATATTTTCCTAAAGGATTATGCTCATTTGCATTATCACTAAGAATGTAAGGAAGTGCCAGCCACGCGTGGATTCTGACTGGGGACAGGGGGCCAGACTGTATGATTCCAGTACATACAAGAAGTATAACTTTCATCTTTCAGGTAGTGGGGTGCCACTGAAGTTTCTTGAACTTGAGAGTGAGGTGTGAAGAGCTTTCTGAGATTCAAAGTTAGCACTGGTGTTACCTAAGGGATCCCTGACCTAGTAGTCAGGGCCTGGTTCTTAGTCATTGTTCTGTTAAAACCAACTGTGACACCTTGTACGAGTCACTTGTTTTAGGCATCATTTTCTTCCTAAGTTAAATGAGGGTGTGTAGTGAGTGATCCTGCATCTCTTTAGAGCTCTAATGCTGTACGATTCCACAGAATCTGAACATTCACAGAAATACTGAAATTCCATACTGAATTGTTCCTCCCCCAAGGTGGTATGCAGTAAAAGTCTCAGTTCACTGGGGAATGAATCATGGCAGGCATATATGCCACTATTTCCTGTCCTGGATTAATGACACACACAGTGAATTCGTTAGAGACTCTTTCTGGCTTGGAGTCGCCTTCCACTTGGCGTTCAGCAGCGTGTTGATGACACACTAATGACACACAAGGGAGACTCATCCACCATGCAGGCTCTGGGCTGATCTCACTCCTGGTTCCTCAGTGTCTAAGAAGGCCCAGGGAACAGATGTGAACCAAGAAAAAGGAAAAAGAACCAAGAACCCTATAATGAGAACCTCCATGCCATGCGATGACCCATGACCTCCTAAGAACTTCACAAATGCTACCTCATTTCATCCTGAACCTAACATGCAGCTTAGAGTACCCATTTCACACTGAGGAAACTGAGGCACAGAGACAGAGGGGCATGCTCACAGCTGTGTAGTTGGTGGGAAACGCCGGAGGAGGGGGTCACACCTTGGTAGCCTGGCTTCTGAGACCACGTCGTTCCCTAGCAAGTCACACAGGAAGAGGGGATGGGGGCTGTGGGAAGGACAGGCCTTGTGTGCTTCCACAGGCCTGGAATCCTCTCTTTCCACGGGACAGAACGAGAAAGAAGGGAAGGAAAGGAAAGGTGTACCCTCTCAGTAACCTTGACCCCGAAGGGACAGACATCACTTTTGCTTGCAGCTCATTTTCAAAATCAGCAGCAGAGTGGAGGTGGGGGCAGGGGATGTAGCCCCAGCGCTCAGAAGCCACTTCCAAGAAACACGTCCACACTATGGTGGGAGCAGAAGTTTTAGATGACGCTCTTGGCTGCGGGATCTCGTTCGTTCAGACAAGGTCTTCGTTGCAGGCTAAGGTATCAGGGCAACATGAAGTAAGTAAGCTACTCTTGGAAGTCCTTGGAACCGGGGAATGATGCCATCGAAAGTATATACTTTTGAAAGGTAAGTCTGACCTGCATGAAGGTAACAGAAATGAGACTAAGGAGGCAGGAAAAAAGGCAAGGCAAGTTCAAACACAGGAAGGACCCGGCCTCTGGTCTAGGGGCGGGGAGGAGTGAAGGGGGAGGAGTCCCACACAGGACACTGGACGCCGTGGACTGAGACGCAGGCGGAGCGAGGCTCCGCACCCCACCTCCCGCCGCCCTGGAGCAGGATAGGCCTGGGCCTTCAGTAAAGGGACAGCCGCAGATGGACATCCAGCTCCGCGGGTTTGGATGGAGCCCAAAGAAAAGTATCGAATCCACGAGTTTCTGCACAGATCTTTCCTGGATGTGTCTCAAAGACAGTGTCGTCCAGGGTCCGCGTGCATCTGGAGTGAAGGGTGTCTGGGACTCGGGTCTGCTGATGGACCGTGGACGTGGGCAGCTGCCAAATGTGGCCGAATCAGCACCAGAGATCTGTTTTCACAGGTTTTGTTTGGAAACTCAGTGTGGGGCTTGGGAACAGCTGGGAGTTTCTGAGTAATTGCTACCCCGGGGGTGGAGGGAGGCCAAGCACAACAGCCTTTCCCGAGGGCCCACGTGGGGGCAGCGCAGGAAGTCAGGTGTGGCCTCCTGGGGCCCCAGGGGCCGGGCTCTGCCCCCCGGAGGGTGCTGCTCTGCCCAGAAGCAGACGCGGTGGGCAGTCCGGCTGACAGCGCCCTGGGCACCGAGCCTGCTCTCCGCCCAGACAGCCCACTACCCCTCTCAGGGGAGTGTGGTGTTGTGCTTTACACAGAAGTGGGGTCCCCTTTAGAGGCCCGGTCAGAAGCATAGATGCACCAGGGGACCATCTTGGCTTGGTCATGTGCCTTCCTTTAGGCTCAGAGTGAATCCCCGCCTGGAAGTTTTCCTTGACGGGCTGCTGCGCTCTTTTCCACACCCCGGAAAGAGCAGCTCGCCCCTCTTCTCCACCCTCGGGGCGATTCTGCCACAACAGAGCATGGGACCCTCCGCACTGTCACTCTGAGTTACGGAAATCCTTACTGGGTGTCAGGGATGGATTAGATAAAGGCGATGAAGCGACCATCCCCGCCGCTTGTTGGATCTTGAGCCACCTGCGGGGGGATTGGGCTCCCACTTCTGCGCAGCAGAGGCCGTGCTCACCGGTGCTTCTTTCAGGTGGATGGAACCAGACTCGGCTTACTGAATAGTCTATAATCTCTGATGGAAATTGCCAGATGGCTCAAAATGCAGGCTCTCTCAGGACATATGAATCAGTGATTTGGTTCATCTGCCCGGGAGAACTGGGATCCAGATCTTGACTTCCAGAGCTTGACTGGAAGGGCAGTTACTGTCCTGTCTGATTACTTCGACTCATCACTGTCTATGAGAGTGTGGAGTGTGAGGACATTGGGCCTCCAGGTGGCCTTCAGAATAGATCTTTGTTCTTTTAAATTAATTAATTAATTAATTAATGAAAAGAGAAAGGAAAGCAGGCAGCAGAAAGGAAAGAAGAGGAGTTGAAAACCCAGATGCTTGGGCTATGTGCGGACTGCTCCACAGGCAGAGGCTTAACACCTGAGCCACCAGGGCAGGCCTAGATCTTTGTTCTTAAGGAAATGACAGATGCTCTGTGATCTGGGAATAAGTCAGACTCTCCCCGATCTTAATTTTGTCACTTCTTCCCAGGGAGATGAATACTTGCATTTGAGCTCAAAAGCTTTCCTCTCCCCTCATGCTAAGATCCTGTGCTTGGATCTGACTTGTAGTTTGATTGAACATTAAGTTCTTCCGTGGTTTAAACCCTCTAAGCTTATTTTTTATCATATTTTTAAATGAGAGAACAAAAAGATAAGCTTTCTGATCAGACAGTCAAGATTCCCAGGTGGACCCTCTCAGAGAGAAGCACAGATGTATGTCAAGAGTCTGAAAAATGTGTCTTCTTCATTCCTCTGCTTTTCTTTAGAAGAAAATATATAGAAACCACAAACATATTTGTAGCATTCCCCATATGATGCCTTCATACTTGAAGGAAGTATTGGATTTTCTTGTTCTTTGGCTTGAGAAAGCCCTGAGTGACATCAGTTGCTAAAACTGCAGTCCAACTGCCCTTTCCCTATTAAACCTGAATGTTTACTTCTCAGGGGATTGGCCAAGAAAAGTCCACTCGAGCTGGAACACCGCATATTTAGTCTCAGAATTAAGGTAATTTCTTTGGAAGCGTTTCAACCAAATCAATTTATTTCAGAGATGTTGGTGTTGGGTCCCTTTGAAAAATTCCACAGCCACAGACTTTTTAACCATACCTGCTCCGCTGATACAGTTCCAAGTCAGTTCTCACTCTGAAAGCCCTGTGCTCTGGATGTGTGGGAGTCTGAGATCCAGCTCTCAGGTGCACTGAGGAAGGACTGCAGTTTTATAGGGTGAGTGCAGATTCATCATGACTTGGTTCTCTGGAGACTGAAGATCCACAGGCTTGAGGGGCCCCAAAAAGAATCACCTCTCAGATCTATAAATCTCCTTCAATAACAAAACCCATTCACATATTTTTCAATTGATCCTTACAATTTTGGAAGCAGACAGAGTAAGATCGTTATTTCTTCTTTCACAAACCTTGGTCAAGGCCTCCTGGCTGATCGGAGCTGACCTGAAACATGGTCTTCGCCTGATCTCCTGAGTAGTACGCCCGCCACAAAGCCATGCTGCCATCACATCGGGAGAACTGTGAATGCAGACTTGCTAGAAAGTGCCTACCCTTGAAGATGCTCCAAGAAGAAGACAAAGGAGAGACTCTAAATGCGATTTGAAAACCATCTCAAAAGTTCCTGCCTAAAATTATTTCCTCCGTGTGTCCAACATGTCCAGAGTTTTATCATGAAACAGACTCTTTTTTTGGGAGAAGACCTGGAACTCAAAATTCCCTGAGTTTTAAAGGGTTCCAAACTAAGAATATCAGAATGCTAAGGCATTATCTGGAACTAGAGTAACATTTCATTAGGGTGGCATTCTTTTCTTATTCCCTCTAATGTCTATTTTACCATGTTAAGAAAGTCACAATTATCTCTATTTTACTAAAAGTTGCCAGTATAAATTAGTTGTCTCAGCCAAATTGGCCTCTTTGCTGTCCCTGAAACAGCTAATCGTCACCCCCTCATGCCTCCAAGTCTGCACTTATCTGGTGGCTGATCAGTCTTCCCAGCTCCAGACCTGGAAAATCTATGGATTTTCTTAGAGACTGTTCTTCCTTTAACGGATGAGCGAGGACAGGGTATGAGTTGCCGACTGCACAGTGGACTCAGGTCTAAGTAATCAAGCCTAAGCTTCTAAGACCTGTCAAGTGCTATTTATCTGATGTCACTTCCATGTGACATATTAAAACTGCAAAAGTAACAACTGCAAGGCCAACGGGGAATCCAAGTCCGTAGCTTCCTGTCCATTCCTTATCCCCTTTTATTCTGTATCAAAAATGCTAGCATTTGTCACTGCCTCAGAAAATATTTATACAGTTGCAGACGATTCAGTGTGTAGATGGATTTCTCAGGAAGAGAAAATAATGTCTGACTCACACAGTGCTTGTTTAAAGACCTAATAGTTTTAAATTTGAGCCTAACTCTGCCACTGACTAGCATGGCAGGGCCAGCCACCAGTTTTTTTTCTGGGTTTCAGTTTTTATACCGACAACATAAGGATAATCAACGCTTTGCTTCATTTCAGCTCTAAAATTCTATTACTCAACAATGTTAAGCTCTCTGGATGGGCATTAAGAGCAGAAAGTAGCAGCATGATCTCAGGGGCCAGAGAATGTTCTTACAAATTACTTTCTAAGGAATGCAGAAGGTTTCTCCAGGAATGAAGCCTCTTTTTTCCCTGTAAAGATCATACTTGCCACTAACTTACATTCATAGTGAAGCATAAGTAATTGGTATAGGATTCTTTCTTCCAAGTCAGGTATAGAATGGAGCAGCTGATGACAAGTGGGCATCGGGTATCTAAGGACATCTGAAGAATTAAGGACCAAGAAGAGGAAATAGAAAGCTCGAGAGGTGGTCTTTGCCATGGGGTGGGCTTGGCAGGTTAGAGAGCAAAGGCAAGCCTAAGTTTAACCTTTCAAGCTTAAGACGAAAAACCAGGGTGTCTGGCCTTCCTCCCTGTGTCTGAGTGACCTCGCCTCTGGAGCGCAATGCTACTTGAGATCCATCAGTCTCTGGGGTCAGAGGGTTAATGTTCCACCCCGACTCTAGTCACCTTTCTACCTCCCTCTTTGAAACTCCAGCTCTACATTTTAAGATGCATATAATAAAACTTGACCTTGAGGCCCTCCCCATTAAAGGATAAAACAGTAATCCAGATACATGCAACATTTCAGACACAGGGAAGCTCTGCTTGCCTCTGTTTTGGAATGGGATGCTGACAGGTTTACGATAATTTGGTTATTGTCTTTCTTCATGTACTAAGCTTATTGTGGAGGAGTTTATAGAAAGTGGAAAAGAACCTCAGCTGTCCTGGAAGAATAAATGGTAATGCCTCATGAACTCAAGATAAGAAGGGGATTTGCTTTCTACCTGTGACATGCATTCTTCTACAGATGGTAGAAAAGGGTATGGCCCTGTTTGAAATGTGGTCAGTTAACTCCTTTGAATATCAAGTTAGGCGTAGGTTATAGATTCTATGAGGGAAAGGGATGCTGCCTTATTCATCTTTGAATTCACCTAAATGCCTAGCACCGTTCCTAGATCATTGTACATTGTGGTGGATGACTGAACTTGAAAATGGTCATGAGGTGGCATGATATGACACTGAATTAGGAGATGTTAGGGTTCTTATTTTCATTTTCAACATGGTCATGCTATCAGAATATGTGAATGACCTCGAGTGTGGTAGATTATTTGCAAGGATAACCACACCAATACCTTTTATCCTACATGACCCCTTGCAAAATGACTACCACTCTTTCATCAGAAGGTAGAGTCCATTTTCCATCCTCTTATGTTTGAACAAGCCCTGTGACCTTCTTTGTCCAGCAGACTATATCAAAGGTGAACTTGTCTGGCTTCTCAGATGACCTCACAGCTTTATTCTCTTAGGACGCTGCCCTGATCTCACCCTGTAAGGACGCTGACCTAAGTCTCTACATTTGTTCAATGTGGTGCACAGCAGAGTTTAAGTGAGCAGGAAATTTAGGCTGGTTGATGTCTAAGGTGCTTTCAACATTCTGATTCTGAAACCTAAGTATAGAACTAATCCTTCTACGACACCGATTTTGTACAGGAGGAAACTGGCACACAGAGGAGTAGTGATTTCCCCAACTTGTCTTAAAAAGTGCTTGACTGTGTCACACACACACACACACATTCTGACAGGCAGGACAGCAAAGCCTGGCCAGTGGTCCATGTCTCCGTAAAGTGTCCTCCACACACTTCAGATGCTGTTCCTGCCCTGTTTTGTGGATTAAGGGACACTTTTCTGAAAAGCAGCCCATCCATACATGGACAAAGCCCCCAAACCAAGAAACAGACTAAACCTGTAAGGACCATCCTTCCCTTTGAAAGACCCTCCTTGTCTTAGGTTCCAATTCAAATGTAAAATATATATATATATATTATTTAATTTGGAGAAGTTCAGTCTTCCTCTCACTTGATTCTAATATGCACTTTGTATTCTAACAACAGACTTCGCTTCCTTCTACCTGTCTTGAGTAACATGCACTAGAGCCTCAGTGTGGGCTTTCTGCTGCTTTTATCTGCATCTCTGCAACTCATGAAAATTCTTCTCCTGAAGTATGAGCCATTACTAACATACTGTACAGTCTGGTACTGATTTAGAGCCAACCTGGGAATTTCAGGGTTGGGCTGGGATTTATCTGAGAGGAGTTAAATGTTCGGGGCAGGGGTGGAGCACCGTTCCAACAAAATGGCAAAAGTAAACTTCAGGATGAGTGTCAGAAGAGGGAATGAGAAAAGACAATTAAATAAATACCTGGATGAAATGCTGGGTCTGGTGCCATCCACAGAGCTCACACCACCCCTTTTAGACACATTCTAAAGACAATTTCAATAAGTCATCTGAGAAGATGAATCCAATAAATTCCAAATCTTCAGAACAGATTGGTTGTGATGTGGCTTCTTGCAAGTGGACCATTAAATCAACGTTTTAAAAACTAACAGTTTCTCCTGTCATCACCAAGTGAAGAAGTGGAGAGAAAAAAATCAGTGAGCCAAAGGAATGACATTCAGATGTTGAAAGGGTGAAACCTGAGCGAAATCCACCAAACCGTTGCTCAAAAACAACAAGAAACTGGTGTTGAAAATGGAGACACAAAGGAAAGAGTCCTCCAAGGTTGGGCACATGGTCCATGCTCGCACATGCTGATTGGCATCCATGATTTGCCTAAGAAAACACGGTAGCTGTATTCCCTCAAGCACCTTCTCACTGCAGGTTCTAACTCCAAGTGACAAGGGTGAAGTTGGCAGAGGGATGATGGCTCACACCTTCCCACACATCATGGCCTCAAATTTCTGGAACCAACAACCATCTAAACCTCTAGATTTTTCCAGCCCGGTGAGGTGATCTTTTAACATACCATGTGTTGACGCTCACAGCATGCAGGCAGATTCATTGGTCCAGCAGACCCCACACACACCAAAGACAATGCAATTGAGGAGAGCAAATGCTGGCATCCCCACTGGGGTCAAGGGCACAGATTTGGGAGCTAAGTATATTGAGTGTCAGGGTCAGAAGTATGGTGAGAGGACTCAAATAAGGAGATTTAAACTTTCACCCAACTGTGCTAAAAATTGCCTGAAAAAGCCATGAGTATCACTCAATATCTTTGACCTCAGTTTCCGAGTTCTGAAACAGCGTGGTTAGATTACATGATCTCTCTGCATTCTCTCCCAGGTCTGTGGAAGATGAATGAAAAGCCTTCTCTCACCTCAGAACACTTAGTGGCATGAGCTCACCCAACCTCAGCAACTCAATTTCTATCTGCAAAATAATAATATTGTAAGAATAAAATGTGTTATGTATTTTGGACAGTATCTGACATGTATAAAATAAATGTTTAATATATGTCAGCGTAGATAAACACCTTACAGCTCTTTTGTTCAGGTAACTCAGGAGAGAGAAGAATCCAGTCCTCTGGATGCACTTGACGTGATGACAAGGACCCGCCATGCTTCCCCATTTTCTTCATAATCACTTTCCTCATCATGTTCCAAAGTGCTTTATACTTTATAGGATATTTTGTTACATATTAGCTTCCCCTTATTCACCCTTATTGAAGAAAAATCATAAAAATCAATATAAATATTTAATGTATTCCATTAAAAGATAATTAAGTCTGATTTGCTTGGTTTAGACATTGGTATCTTCTGATGTTTGATTAACCAAACATTTAAAGGCCTGCTCATCAGAATGTAAATTGGTTCAGGCACTATGGAAAACAATCTGGAGAGTCCTCAAAAAAATTAGAAATAGATATTTGATCCAGATATTGAACTCAGCAGGGTATTTTTTATAGTAATATTTGTTATTTCTTCAGTTCATAATGTTAAATTCCATTTAGGGAGCTGAAATTACATCTCAGTCTATATTTCACACCACACCCACCACCAGAGTTCCAGTGAGTATTTATCTGCTATTAATCTGAAGAATATACAAACACTAATCCAAAGAGATATATGTACCCCTATGCTCATCAAGGCATTATTTATAATAACCAAGATTTGCAAATAATCTAAGTGTCCATCAGTTGGTAAGTGAATATACAAAATGTGGTATGTACACAATGGAATACTGCTCACCTATTAAAAAATATGAAATCCATTTGCAATAACATGGCTGCACCTAGAAGGTAAGATACTTGTGAAAATAAGTCAGAGAAAGGCAAGTGCCTATGAGTTGCTCATATGTGGTAGATAAAGAAACAAACCAAATTAACAAACAACAACAACAACAACAACAACAACATACTTTTAGACTACAAAAACAAGCTAGTGGCTACCACAGGGTCAAGGGAAGGGCTTGGGTTGAGTAAATCGGTTAAAAGTCTTCCACTGCATGGTGAGGGATGGAATTAGAATTTTAGAGGCAAATAGAATATACTAAGTATATACATGTTGATAAATAAATTGGTACAAAGAAACCTATGTAATGCTATAAAGCAATGTTACAGTAATAAAAAAACAAAACTGACACAAAATATTTTAATAAAATGAGAAAAATAATAGTCACCTTAAAATGCGTTAAACTCAGGGACACTAACTTCTTAATGTTTGTCTTAGAAAAAGAGTGAAGGTAAGAAATCACTTAGGATATATCTTACACTGAAGAAATACCTGTCAGGAACTGAGCAATATCTTCCATTGCTTTTTATCCTGCTAGATTTCAATGCAATTGATATTCTCTAATGTAAAATGCAATGTTTGAATGGAAAGATTAGGGGAAGATTTTTAAATTTTCTTTCTTCTTTTTTTAAAATCATTTCCAAATTTTCTAACATGAGCTTGTTTCACTTTTCTACTAAGACAAAGTGATGTTTCTTGACAACTGTTCAACAAGTTAGCCAGACTGGTGGACCAGCGGTTCCGTTCACTGAGACTCCCAGGGGCCAGGAAAACTGCCAAATGGAAGGTAGTGCCCCTCCTCTTGGGACCCCACAGTTTAGGGAAGAGACAAGACTAACAAAGTAAACTGAGATCCAGTTAACACCAATGGGATTCTCAGAGTAAATAAACTTAGAGCAAGAGGAATCAGGACTTCAGCCCTTCTTTGTAATGGTGTCTCCTCTCTCAGTTCACTAAGAGCTGCCTAATTGGTCTGCCCTGACATTGGCTTTGGGATACAATGAATAAGAAGCCGCGCCCGCTTCATCAAAGTTAAGGACAGCAGGAGATACAGAGACATAAAGAGATCATTTTAAATGAGCTGTTTAGGGCTTAGAGTGCTCTTTCTTACATGCAGTCATTCAACAAAAACTGAACAGGTTTTCTGTGTCAAAAACACAAAGAGGGAAGTGAGATTGAATTGGGCCCTCCACGAAGCTTTTCTGTGAATTGTTGCACCCAACTACAGCTGCCAGTGAGACAGGCAGAGAAGGTATTTGTAAGGCCATCCTCCTGAAAACTGAAACGAGGTGCTGGGCCCACCGCCACGCACTTCGGGCGCAGAGCAGGGCTGGAGCCAGGGCTCCAGCTGCCAGAACCTTGGTGACTTTTCGCCTGGCATGTTTTGAATTTTGCAGACGTGGTTTTGAACTGACTCTCATCACAGCAGAAGTGAGACTTCTCATAAATGAACGGGAATAAAACTCAAGTGTGCTAAAGAAACCGAAGATTCGGTCAACGGTTCAGTCTCCTGGTTCCTGGACAGAGGTTTCCTGATGCCTCGGCCCCGCCCACTCAGAGGGGTGCCCTCTTCCCCATCCCCACCTTTCCTGCCCACCGGCTGTCAGTCACCAACATGGGAAAATGACATGATTGGATGATGTGACCTAGAGGTGCTGCGAGCTCTGAGTTGAGACCCACAGAATTACTTTCACCACATCCTTCAGGCTTGAACTGTGGTTTGGGTGATGAAAGCTCCAAAGCGTCCTGAAGGCCACCGGGTGGAGGTGACTGTGCCTGCAGGCTGCCTCCCTCTGGGGGTTATTGATGAGTGGAGGCGGGGAGGGGCCTGCGGCAGACGAGGCCCTCTGTAGGGCAGCTGCCCTGGGAAGTGTAAGGTGCTGGAAGATTCCTGCCCAAGCCGCTCTGAGAGGCAGGACTGAGGTCAGGAAGGCCGAGTTTCACCCTCCGGGCTTCGGGGATGGGGGTGACTGGTGTGCGATTTACCTGTGCTGGACACAAACCTGTTTCTATTTTTGCTTCTCAGGTTTCAACTCTTTGGAGCCCAGGATTAAGGGAATGGGTGGGGAGAGAAATGACTGAACTGACTTTCAGAGTTCACACCCACATCCAGGAGCTCAGGTGCCCTGGCCAGATCCACTCCCTTTCCAAGCCGCTAGTAGGTGACCCAGTGTTTTAGAAAGGTGACTTCTGTGAGTGCTAACCAGTGGGCCCGACCCCTTTGCTCAGCATAGCACATGCGAGAAGTGGGTCACTCTCCTCCTCATTTTAGAGACAAGAAAACTGAGTGAAGTCACAGGCCGATGATTAACTGAGAATACATGAATACAGGCCTATGGAACATTTCATATTCTGATTTAAGATAGGCAACAGAAAAGCTTAAATAAATCCCAAATACATACATGGTGGAACCCTATGGCCTGATGACAACTCAGTAAACATGGGATAATAACATTCTCAAATGGTTTGAGCTAGATAGGAAAGCTCGAGCAAATTAAAAGATACAGGTCTCTGAATTAACCTGAGGGCCAGTGAGGAAACCCCACGGACAATCGCAGAGACAACACAAATTAGGGGAGGGGGGAAGCTGAAATACAAAGGATCCAGCCAGTGTGGCATCAGAGGCCACAGGTATCCATCAAGGTGAAAGAGCAGTGAGACTCCCATCCTACCAGGCAGAGTCTCTGTCCGCCTGGCACCAGGATGAATTCTCCACGATAGCGGCTCTGCACTTGGTGCTATTCCTGTTTCAGGGCCAACTCTAGAACTCACCAATGCATTTGGGGGCACAAATCCTACACTTTCAAAGAAAAGTTATTCAAACAACACGCAGTGGCAGTGTTTGCAGCTTCCATCAGCAGTCCTCACGCCTTCAGGTCGGTGTCACACGTGACTGAGCTCCTGCCCACCCTGCTTCAGTGTAGTTCTGGGGATGCTGCCGTCTCTGTGACGCGATTCTCCATGTAGCCGTTCTTACTCCAAGTCCTAGCATCTCTGCCTCAGAATTCTGTAGCAATGCTGTTCGTGATGGGCATCACAGAGAGTTTCTAGCCGTTGTCTATCCCAGGGGAATTGGGAGATTCAAACGCCTTACCATCTTCTCCAGAAGAGCATGCTTGTACTGCTTTATTTTTAGTATTTTTATTTTATTTAAAGGAAAGGTGCAGGCAGGAATGCAGGTGAGCAGGCAGGCAGGAAGAGAGAGGAGAAAGAAGCATTTTCTTTATTTTTTTATTTAGTTGTTTATCTTGATTGTTTCCCCTGGTCCCGGGACACAAATCCAGGTCCCTGGGAAGTACATGAACTGCACTTGACTATAGGCAGTGGACTCAACCTCTACTCCACCAGAGTGCACTGGTTTGTAGTACTCTAAAAATCACGAGAACAATATTTTTAAATAAAGTCAAATAGCTTGTTGCAGACAGAGAAAAGATCAAGGCTGAAATCAGTACTGACCCCTGGCAGATAAGACTCCCTCAGAAATGAATTTACCCCAAATTCAGGAAGAGCCACACTAGACTCCAAGGAACAGCGAACTCCTTGATATTCCTGTACCTCAGCTCTCAGTCCCAGATGCCTGAGTTGGTGGTTCAAGAAGGCTTTACCAGGCAGTGACTGATAACACATACTCTGAAGTCGGTGACATATTGGAAGAATTAATTTCAGTTTTCACTTTCTCATGTATAAAATAAAAAGGTATCTATCTCGCAGGGTTATTTGTAATATCTTAACAAGACAATGTATGTAAAGCAATTAGCCCAAGAGTGACACATAGTATTCAATAGAGATTAGTATTACTATCGGTACTGCCATTAGTACCACTGGTGCTATGACTTGAGGCTAGGGCTTACATGAAGAATTCTTACTACTGTTAGAGGTACTCCAACTCTGAATATTATTTCACACCCAAGAGAGCATGGCTAATTGAGATGTGTGTGTGTGTGTGTGTGTGTGTGTGTGTGTGTGTGTGTGTGTGATAAACTTGGAAAAGCAATCATCTGTTGTAATTCTCAACAGCAATTTAATATTAAATTGAACTGGTGACATGCCCCCCTCAGGTCAATCAGAATGGATGGCATAGAACTATGCATACACATAGCACCCTGTCCACTTAGAATTAGGAGAAAGCAGGGCCCAGCCACCTCCCTAGCTTCCATTTGAATTAGCATCCCAGCACCCTAGACTTGGCACCCTCTTGGTGGCTCTATGAAAAGCTCTTCCCTTCAAAGTTAGATTCAGGAGGCTGGCCAAGATGATCTCCAGTGCTATATTTCCAATGCTAACCTGCCATGACCTATTCTTTCCCATTGTGACTGTCACCATATTGTAAAGCTGATTCTCAGAGGCAAGGGATGAACCACCTCAGTAAGGAGCCACATGCCTGGGGCTCACTGGGCCTCTAGGCCCAAGATCCTATACATTTCCGTTTCCTTCCTGAGTACATCACCGTCTTCTTGACCACCCACAGCTTGTCTTCAAATGTTTGGTTGGATAAATTAGAAGTACACTTGGAGAATCGCAACTTTTTCCCTGAGAACATTAAAGACAATTTGGAGTATTCAAAGGGAAGGATGTGGTCAAGGTCAAGGTTAAGGTAGAGGTGACAACTGAGACTCCAAGGTCTGTCCTGGCCAGGATTGAGCAGCAGCCACCCAGTATAATGGACTGTGAAACAGCTAAAATCAACAAGATGTTCTCAAGTTGGGAGGGAGAAATTTTGAATAACAGCTGAAGCGTCAAAATATTATTGAGCTCTCCAAAAGAAATGAGCTCACTTCAGTTCTCTTTGACCATAAGTTTGTAAATAATAGTATTTACAAATTAGAATTAAGTCAATATTATGGTTCTCCTTTCCATGTCTCCTTCAGTGGAAGAGGCGAGAGCATCCCAACCAAACATTTCAGCGCAGTGACTGTGCCAGACATTTGTGTTGGAGACTGAAAGGCCCCCTGACTTCAAGGTGACTGATCTAGAAAGCTGGAGGTGAGCAGCTAAATGTGGGTGATCCTCAAGTTCACATGTTCATTCATTCATCCACCCATCCGGAAACATCTGCTGAGTGACTACTGAATACCAGGCACAGGGGTGGAGGGCAGCATGAGAAGATGCAGAGTTGGCCTGGAGGAGGGGATGGGGAGATGGACACAGAACAAACCTCAGTGGCAAAACAGAGGAAATGGTGCTTTGAGAGAACAGAAGAGGAAGAGCACATTCTTGACTGGTAGCATATCAGGAGCTGAGCTTGGCAAAATGAACATGCCTTGAGGAGCCAAGAAGAGGATGGGACAATCCTCGTGGAGGACCAGGCTATGTGAGTGGAAAACCATTAAGTCACTGCACAGGGCTCAGTCATGGCTGAGCACGGGGTGGGGGTAGTTAGGTAGAGCCCAGATTTCCCAAATTGCACTCATTTTGCTTCGCTCTTCCAGATGCTATAGGTTAACTTGACTGGAATCACCTAAGAAGCTTTACAAATGACTAGTTCCAGAGTCCTATCCCAGAAGTTCTAATTAAATGATGGGACTGGGGGGTGTGACCCCAGCATCAGGATTTTTGCAAGATACTGAGAAACTTCCTATTTTAACCAAGCCTCTGGACACCTGGGGATCCTCACTGCCCCAGGCGTGGAAGGAAAGGCTGGGGCTTCACCCAGTCTCCTCGCACACCTGAGCAACCCCATCTGCAGCAGTGTTTGTAAGAGAAGTAAAACCTCTTGTCCTCACTGAAGGCCAAGGAGGTGATGAGACTGAATTTTGAGGAACACACTGACTCCATCTAGAAAGAGGAAAAAGGATGAGATTAAACCTGCCTTCTTTTGCCTCCTGCTCCACACTTAGTGACTTTGACAAGTAACCTCTATACTTCATACTGCTAAAAACAAAGGGCAATCCCTGTGTTGGTGAAATCCAACTTTCTGTGGGTCACAGATCCCTTTGAGAATCCTGCGGAAGCTCCAGGTCCTTTCTGCAAACTAATGCACATACCTATGCACACATCTGAGTCCTATTTGGGGGGAATCTCAAGACACCCCAAAGATCACACACAGATCCAGGATGGAAATGCCTCCTTTGAAAGAGTTTGGCAGGCACTCATCTCCCAGACTCCAGAAATTTCCTCTGGCTAAAGTTTGCTCCATCTCCACACTCATCTCAACCTGCCCAGTTCTCTGATTCCTTTGGATGCTACATTTTTTTTTTTTTTTTTTGACTCACAGGGACAAGACTGGTTAGGAGCTCTGAGTTTCAAACAGCAGTGAAATCTATCCATAAACAGAGCAAGGTAGAGCAATGCATCAGGGAGAATGAGAACCAGATGCCTCGGTCTGGGGAAGAGTGGAAAGAAAGACAGCGGCCCAAGGGGCCTGCTCTGTGGACTTACCTCTAATCGCAGCTCACAAGGAACAAGACTGGGGGAAGGTGAGATGGGAAATCACAGCCTTGGAAAGGCTGGGAGTGGAAGGTGGAGGTGAGGCAGTGCTGAGGTCAGAAAGAAAAGAAAGGCATTTTTTTTCAGAAGCCTTAAAAGGCGGGCTTGGGGGAAGAGGACAAAACATGTCAGTCAGTGGACATTACTGATTCCATGTCAGGCGCTGGGATCAACTGGGCAGGAAGGCACCCTCCCTGAAGGGTCATTTCATAAATTCCTGTCATGTCTATAAATGCAGGAAAGGGGGCATTAATTCAACAAGAAAATATGTTTTATGAATTTTCCAGGAGTCGTGGCAAGGTTATTGTTTGCCTCCAAGTCCCAGTGATGGCCTGGTGCCTGGGGTTCTCTGCCCTGGCTGAGAACTCATTTCCTCTCCATCCTCAACTCCATTCTCATCTTGATGCCCCCATAACCCACCTCCCAAGATCTTGCTCGTAGTGTTTGCCTGAGAGCCTTCTTCTTCTTTCTAGATGGAATCAGTGGTCTGCCCTGGTAGCCTGGCAGGTTAAATCTGCTCAGTTCACATGTAACCCAAGGTCCCCAGTTCAAGACCCAGGTCTGGGAAACAACCAATGATGAGCAATTGAATAAAATAAATGAAGTGCTTCTTCTGCCTCTCTCCTCCTGACTGCTTACTTGCCTTCCTTCCTGTCTTCACCTTTCCTTAAAAAAAAAAAAATACAAATTCACTGTCACCACCTACTGGGAAGCATTCTTAGGTTCTCATGCCCTCTGGAACATAATGGCTTCGCGAACTAATGAACTTTTAAGAGTTAACTTGTCCAAGCAAATCCTTAGTATGATTCATACACTTCCTTGCTTCAGAAAAACCAAACCAAAACAAAAAAACACAAACAAAATGAAAGAAGGGTCATTAACTACAACTGAGTTGTATGGAAGGAAAGCTGTGTCGAACTCAGGTATCTGACTCTGCTAAGCACTTCAGCGATGCTCATTTGACAGTAATGCATGAGGCAAATTGAGTGCCCTTATCTCAACGTTGGCAAAGGTGTGCCACACTGATACCAGCATAAAAAGAGAAAACTATATTTTTTAAACAAGCAATGTCAAATACAACACTATGCTTTTATAAACAATAACTCTATGAAGCAAGAATGGCTAGCCCCATTTTACAGATGAGGAAACTGAGCAGTGGAGAGGTGAGGCAGCCCCCTCTGATGAAATTGCAGTTGATCATAAATCTAGAAATCACAGGCATCTTGGAGCTGTGTTCTTCCATTGCACCTTGTCTTCACTTCCAAGAGCAGGTGGGAACTAACCATCACCCCCTGGTCCTTCTGGACACAAGTCTAAACAGGATCTAGGCTGTGGCCGCCCCAGGAGAGCGAGGGAAGGTCAACGCCAGATCAATGGACAGGTGTCAACAACCAACTGACCCAGTTTGCCCAGGACCAGGGAAGCAGGACAGTTCAATAGTAGCGGGCGACAATTGGAACCCAAGGCAAGGGCTGACGGGAGACGAAGCCCACTCAGGTGGACGCCAGGCGCGGGGAGCCCAGGTCCTCCTGGGGCTGTAGGATCCTTCATTGAAGGGATCTTCATCCTGACAGGCCAAGTCAGGGCCCTTCCGGAACTCCTTGGGTCAAATGCCTGGCGCTGATGCCTATCCCAGTGGTGGAAATGGAAAACAAGACAGCCTCTGCCATGTTCACATCAGTCTCCTGGGGTGGGCGCCCACAGCCCTGGGGCAGCCATGGATTCTGCTCATGTGTCCCCACAGCATAGCAGCCGGGGGAGCTTGGCTGGCACAGCACCAAGCTGCCCAGGCTCAGGGCCTCCCTCCTCCCCTGCAGAGCCCCATCCCGCTCAGAGCAGGGGCTCAGTGGAGCTGGATGAGACTCTCGGTCTGTCAGCCCCCATTCGGAGAAGATGTTTGTTCAGTGACCAAGCTGGTCGTGTCACTTTCTCTCCCAAGTCCATGAAAGCAACCTGATCTCTGTGTGGGGTGCTCCATCTGCACCCCTCACAGTCTCACACACCCTGTCTCCCACTGGTCGCCCCTGTCTGCTGCTTCAGCCCAACCAGACTGGGCCCTGACACCATCACACCACTGCCCGTCCTTCGCTCGGCTTTTCTTGCCAGCGGTGCCCCCAACCAGCCCCCTCCACACACACAGTAGCTTGACTGCAAAGCAGGGTTCGTTCCATGAAGCGCTCACCATGCCTGGGCATTTGTCAAGGAAGACTCCCCGCTCAGCTGCGTCCCCATGTGAGGGCATTAGTTCATGGCTGTGAAGGCCTGGAGCTCCATGAACCACAGCGCATTTCCCTCCCACAACCAGCTCAATCTTCCCTGCTCCCCTCCTCCTCGTCGCCGTCCTCTGCTCTGCCCTGAGAAGCAGCCCTGTTTTAGGCAGAACTCATGAGCATCAGGTACAAAACAGGCCAGTGTATTGACTCAGTGTCCCTGGGCTGGTAGCTCCCTCGGACTGGCTGTGCTGGGAAGGGCTCTGTGTGGAGGGACCGGGACAGGGCTATGAGGAAGATGGAGGGGCACCGGCTTGGGTCTTGTGCTTCAGAATTGCTCCCCGGTTGAGTGGCATTTGCAGTTCCATAGGAGAACATCAGGTCTCGTGGACCCAGCTCCTGTCCCCATCTGTCTATACAGCATCCTGCAGAAGGGTGGGGGAGAGCGATGAGGTAGGGGGGTCTCCTCTGAAAAGTATGAGCAGGGAAGGAAAAGTTCTGCTGCTGTCTTCCTACAGGTGCTCATTCAGGGGTCAGTCTCCGGTGCTGCCTCTTCCTGATCCAAAGGGGCGGGTGGGGAAATCCATTTAAAAATACCAATTAAAAGTCCTCTCTCCCAGTGCAGATTAGGTTACAGAAGTCTACATCATACTCCCCTTCTTACAGATGTGCAATTGCCCTGAAAGCAGAGAGTCCAAAAGTGAAATATTCAGCAACACAAACCTCAAATGTTCCAGGGACAGAGCAGAGAGAGCTGGGCCCATGCAAGCAGCGGGCCGCCGAGAGCCCGGGAAGCGCGTGCTCACCCACCCGGCGCTGCCTGCCTGAGGCTGAGAAGCCGTCACATCTGGAATGCACTTCTGGAAAACGTCCAGATGTTTTCCATGAGGAACACTTTGTAAAAATTGTTAGCCTTCTAGGCATTTGTGAATTTTGTAAGGAGAGTGCACTCCCAGGCCCACATCGGAGCAAATATGGGATTATAAAGTGCTAAATGCTTTTCACAACTGTATAAGCAATAACGCGCTTTGGGTAAATATTCAGGGAAATTATTTTTACAGACTAAGAGAATGGATACGTTCCAATCTGCAATTAGATGTGTATTTCGGAGAAATCAAGGAGTACATGAGTACAGCTCGTCTTAAGGCAGCTGGCCTGGAAGCCAAAGCCCCTCACCTGGGCGACGTCGAACATCCTGGCCCCGCATTTCTTTTGTAGTCACTCCAGTGCTGGAAGAGGCCAGCATGGTTTCAGAGCTGCTTATAGTTGCCTTCCTTCCCGAGACTGTTACCCTGTGCTTTATCAACCCTTGTAAATCCGGCTTCAATTTACATGTAAGCTGCATGATCATTAGTGGTGTGCGGAAGGAAAGAGGGAAGGAGGGAAGGATTGAATAAAGAGAAGAACGAGAAGCGAGAAACAGAAGGAAGAAAGGAGAAGAGAGGGGGAAGAGAGGAGAAGAGAAGAGAAAGCAAGTCTGGGAAGGAAAAAAAAACCAAAACAAACATTCCACAGCAATGTTTGGGAAGCCCTTGGAAAAATTGTTAGTTTTTCAAATGCATACTATACAAACATCTTAAAGGAATACCCAGAATCCCTTTTGAAATCAGAAATTATGTGGAGCAAGGAAAGAATCATAAAAGCTTATTGATTTCCCGAACCCACTGAGTAAAAGTATTTTTAACCACGATCCACATAAGGGATGCATTTGACACATCAAGAGAAAAGGGAAGCCAGGCTCCCTGCAGCCACATCAGATACTGCTCAGAGCCGAGTTTGTTTACCATTACAAAGTGAAAAGAAATTTGCTTTTCCTCTCCCTGCTCCCTTTCCCTGGAGGAGGGCGATTTTTATTGATTTTGTCTTTCTTCATAAAAGAGTTGAAGCTGAAATGTCCGCCATCAACTAATCAGAAGTCTTTGCATCTGAGCAGTGCACCTCACGGCCATCCTTCCTGGGGCGGCAAAGAGGATGGGGGGCTTGGTCTCACACCCAGGCAGAGAGAGCATTTTTATTTTGAGGCTCTAAGGCTTTCCACTTTGAGAATTGCTCAAGTGGGATCGGCAGGCTAATCCCAGGAAAGGTCTAGAAAGGTAAAGCACCTGGAGCTGTCTCCATCAACGGCTGAGTGCCCAACCTGTGGCCGTGCTGGCCCAGAGGTGACAGCCGCAGGTGCACCCGGGGTGCCGTGGAATCTTAGCCTGGGTGGGGTTCTCCCAGCTTGTCACTTCCTGTCCCTGTCTCCCTCAGTCATCATTCCCTCCCTCACAGCATTCTGACCATGAGGGTTTTTCTAAGGCAAATTTAAGTCAAACGCCCAGCCAGGCACGGGCACAGCAAGAGAAGAACATCTGAGAATCTTCCATTTAGTTCATTCCCTGTGGAGTCCCAGGGAACCAGCCCTGAGATTTCAGCCTCTCTCAGGGACTCACTCCTTTCTATGGCCATTGAAACTCCCAGGAGAAAGAGACACCCTACCTGCCACACCTGCCATGGGGAAGCCCCCTCAGCAACTACAAACATACCCTCAAGTACTTAGTTTCAGAGCACCACGCTCAGCACAGGTCGCTCTGAGTTTGGGGTGCTAAGATGTGCAAAGAAAGCCAGCTAAGGATAGTCCACGGCTACCCTGGGCTGCTTCAGAGACAAAGGGAAAGAAATGAGGAATGGGAACATGCCCAAGAAATCAGAAACGATTGCAAGGTCAACCCACCTGGTATAAATCAGGGATCACTGTTCCAGAGCGTCGCAGAGAAACCTCATGCTCAGGTGTAATTTGCCCATCCCGAAGTATTTTTCCTAGTAGTGCCAAATGCCATAATGCTCTCTGTCAGTGATTTGAAATTATTCTATAAGCTACATATCGGGTACACTATTGTTAATGAAATGCACACAAGATGATGAACAACTTCCTTTTCCTGCTGGAGCCCCAGCTGCAACCAGGGCCTGGCTCCTTCGTGCTGTAAATCAGCCCTTTGTACTCCAGGAGGATTCAATGAGCTGCAGGTGTGGGCTTGTGGAGGCCGCCTGGGATTAGGTAGTAGCATTTGATATGAGATCCCAAACAGCCCTGGCAATCTACACGCCACATGCGGCCACGGGCTTTGGAGAAAGCAAAGGAAAAACGCTGATGAAATGTGGCACGGGACCATGGAATGCAATGTCAAACTTTCACATCTGCAGGAAAAGAAAGAGAGTTCCTAATTTTACAGTGATGATGTCATGGAGAATTCATGACAGTGGAAATGATGGGCCAAGGTTTGCAAACTTAACCACTTAGGAGGTTGCTAACGGAAGGGTGAAATTTTCAAGGGACAGTACAGGTTTAAATGTGATGCTGATTTGCCTTCCTGGCTTGAGGCATCAATACGGGCCGGGGGGCCGGCAGGGGGGCCGGCAGGGGGGCGTGTGTGCGCATGTCTGCACACGCACACGCACACGCACACGCACACGCACACAGACTCTGAGGAGAGATGGGAACAGAAGAGGTTGTATTTCAGAGGTTATGCTTTGCACAGGCACATAGAGCTAATACTCTGCATGCCAAATGTGTTCTTAAAAATACCCCGGCTCTGTGTAATTCAGCATAAAACATTGCTAACTGTCCTTAACAACAATAGATATTTTTCAGATTGATTTCAGACACTAAAAGTTTACCATCCAAGAAAAGCGATCATAGTTGTTCACTGCTGAAAAAGAGCTTCTTTCTCAGCACATTTTTTTTTCTTATATGGCGCTGAAGAGACAGGAGAACAAGCCCGGTTTTGTTGTTAGCTTACTGATAAAATATAGATGGGAGAAAACAGATCTTTAATTATTTTAAGAGTCTGTTTTTCATTAGCTTATCTTGATAGTTTAAGTTAATCATTATTTTCAACCATATATGATTTAGATATTATGTCATTAATTCATGTACAGTCCATCTGAGTAATGATTGTGGTTTTCTACTTTACAAATTCATCTACTTCACCAAGAAACCGAGTCAGATTCCATGCAACATCTGGTTTCCATTGAATGTAATTGCCATTTGCAGAGTTATAATCATGTGTTATTGTAAGGACCACGGTGTCAATCACTTTCCTAATGGGGAAAATTCAATGCCTAAATACCTGGGAGAACTAGAAGCTGATTCAAACAGGTGCATTTAGACACTGGGTTTTAAGCAGAATTCTAGCCTACCCATTTAAATAAATCATTTTAAGGAGAAACACTATTCTTTCCATTCCCCATAGCAAGGGAAAGTGTAATACCCAGAGCCTCACTATCCCATATTCTATAGCACATCGACTCCTTTAAAAACGTACCAATAGGCTCAGATCATTCTGGTTTCTATATTCCCCACGCTGGCTGAACCAATCCCTCAAGGGCAGGCAGGGCTTTTTAAGACTTTATGGGGGAAGGAGACACCTTCTGAAGGATCCTGCCATAGATGAAACCCCTCATCTCTCTTACAATATGAAAAGGCCATGTTTGATGAACAGAAAATATTAAACGGTTCAGAGCTACCCAGGTCATTATGGGCTTTCTAGCCCATGTGGTTTTGTCGGGATAATCACGTAAGAGATTTAAAAAAAATTGTGAAGTATGTTTCAGTGGCAATATGTAAGCACTTTATGGCAGAAGTGAACCACATTTTCCTGACCTCAATCCCTCCCTGTTGTGTTTATAAGCCAAGCCTTGTGTGAACTGGTAAATGTCTGACCATTCATTCAGAAAACATTTCCTAAGGTAAAAATAGCAGGCCAGGAATTGTAGTGGACATTCAGGATGCAAAGATGAGTGAGACAGAACCTAGAAGGTAATTATACCATGATGCGTGCAGCAGAAATAAGTCCGTGTATTATGGCAGCCGAGAAGGACCATTGCATCCAGCTTTGTTGAGAGGATTGGTGAATCTGAGACAGCTTCCTGGGGGAGGAGATAGTTGAGTTGTGTTTTAAAGTGTTAGCATGCATGGCAGTGCATGGGTGTGCAAGGTTTTCTATGTGTTAGCTGTAAAGCTTTAAAGACATGTTATATTAGTTCCTTCTAAGGAAATGATTATGGGAATAAACTTTTTGCATAATAGGAGTACCATGAAAAGGAAAGCTACAATTCCTTCCACTTCATTCATTGGCATACTTGCTATTCTATTCATTGAACTGAGTTTCTCATCTATGAGGGACTTTAGGCAGCAGGACCAATTCCCCAGAAGCGATTTTTCTTATCTTTGCATTATCATTACCATAACAGGATCTCACCTCTGAGGGACACTCTGCAATCACCCAAAGCCTTTCAAACACACTTTTTTTTTGTCATAATAAAAGAGGAAATGTAGCTATTAGATTAGCCCTCTTGCAACTCGCAGATCGTAAAAGGTCATGGTGAAGCAAGACCTAGAATTCCAGTCTTTAACTCCCAACCTAAGACTGATTAGTTGAAAAAGTGCAGCCTCTCACCTGGAGGAGGGAGAGAGGGAGGAAACTTTAGCACCTGGCCCAGAGCAGAGGCACCATAACTGAATGAATGAATGCGTTTTTGGTTCTTAATTAGGAATGCAAAAAGAGAAAACTTTCCTCCCAAAACTTGGAAACGGAGTGAACACAGAGTCCCATTTCTATCGGCTGTATCATGCATTTTGTGGTCATATTGGCAGCATATTTATTCTCACAATTTTCCTTGTTTTCCAGCAACTCTTTGAGGGATTCCACCTCCCTTGAGTGCTTCCAGACTTACAGCTGGTGAGATAACGCAGAAATGCTTGGAAGGATGGCAAGAGGAGACAGGCTGGAATGAGTAAGTGGTGACGAGGAAACAGGTGGATAATGAATAAGTAGCAATGTCATCCTAAATAAATAAATAAAGTAACCTCTCCGATAGGAAGGCAGGGATTAGAGAGACAGCATGAGGGAGCAGAGCCGGATCAGGACTCCCAGGTCCTGGCTCCTGGGGTGTCTGTTCAGCCTCTGTGAGCCCCTGGTTTTATCCTCCACTCAGTAGGGACTGCAGCCTTGACGCCACCCCATCCCAAACACATGTTGAGAGAAGCGATAGAAATGTCTAATACAAAGCCATGTGCATTATAAAGCAGTGAGTAAATGCAGGGAAGTTATTATTATCCCTGACAAATTGAGAGGCTCTTCCCTTTCCACCCGCGCCTGCCAGACATGCTTTATAGTAAGAACATCTGTGGAACTGAGGCTCCATTGAAGATCGTAAGAAGGAGGCAGAACCCCTTTCCAGGATCCCTGAAGAGCAGGAAAGGGCTGTTTCTCAGACAACTCCCATTGCCGTTTTATTGTTACTTTGTTTGGAAAAGAGAGGGAATCTGAATTCTAAGGAACTTTCAGTCTCCTTCCAAATGGAATTTGAAGCTCCCTTGTCATGTCCACTGCTGGCTCCAAGTCTGACAATTACGCACTATGATGTGGGCGGAGCAGGTCACCTTCAGACCACCATTCCCTGACAGCCAGGTGTGCCCTCCACCACCTACCACGTGGCTGCTCATCCTCAGGATTAGCAATGGCCACCTCTTTGGGGGAATGTGTTTCAAGAAACCAGTTGGTAATTGATGGGAGAATCCATGCTCCCCCCAACCCAGCACACACAGACACAGACACACACAGACACACACACACACACACAGACACACACACACACACACAACCACACACACACTGGCATTGATCATTGATCATGGATAATGATATGGATGCGGAAAGGTCCCTTGAATACACTTTGTCCCAGGAAATTCCTCACTCACAGGGTCTAAAAGAGGGCAAAGTAACCGGAGTGATTTTGGCAGACAGCAAAAAATTTCCTCTAGGGTTAGGGATCGGGACACCTGGGATCACCTCCAGGTTGGGCCCATTGTCAGCCATGGGAGGTGGGAGTGGGGAATTAGGAAGTTTCTTGACTTTTCTAGGCCTCAGGGTATCGGTCCATACAGGGAAGGTAGCATTTCTGGCTATTGTACTTTGAGGGATTCTTGTAGTAATTAACTATGTAACTTATTTGAAAGCTCTGAAGTGCCATGTTCTTATAGTCAATAGATCGAACTGCTTGCCCTATAGCTTAGTAATTACCAGTAATTATATATGGCTCTATGTTGGGGAATAAGAACTTTCATTTACTGCACACTTTCCAGGTGCTTCTATTGTCCTAAGTTTGTCACAGCCTTTAACTCACTTATTTAATTCTCACCACCAACTAGCATATCATCCATAGTGGTCAGGCTCAGATGACTTCTGTCACACATAACAAGGTTCCCGCGGGTGCAGCCAGGTTTTAGACCCAGGAAAGCTGACTAACGAGACTGTGTTCTTGACCCCTGTGCTACACGGCATCTCCTACAGCAGGAATAGACGCACATACACTTGCGTTGCTCAGCTTTTTAATTTGTAGAAAAGTTGCAAAAATAATACAAATAATCCCTATATGTTTTTCACTAAGATTCCCCAAATGTTAACACTTTAGCACATTTGCTTGGTCATATTCTCTCCCCCTGCCCCCGCCCCCCGCACCCATCCCTCTTTCTCTCTCATTCCACCCACATGATTTACATTTTTCTGAACCCTTGGAGAGTAAGTTGCAGACATGAGGCCCCTCTCTGTCTAAATATCTCTGTACATTTCCTTTAAACAAGGTCCTCCTCTTGTACTACCACAGCATAATTATTCAAACCAGAAACTCGCATCCATACAGTGCTATTGTTTACACAGCACATTCACATTTTTGCTAATTAGTTCAGTAGCATCCATTATGGTGGCACTTTTGTGGGGATCCCCCCTCCAATCCCATCCAGGATCATGTGTTGCTTCTCCTTCACATATTTGAAGACAACTGAGTTTGGGTTTTTTCTGACGTTTTGCCCCGATTGTGCATTTTTGGTCCGCAAGCCACAGAAGTGATGATGTGTCTTCTCAGGTCACGGTATCAGGATGCATACGATATCAAGTTGTCTCATTACTGACAACGTAAAAGCAAGCATATTTGGAAACATGCTCCTCGTTTACATGTGCCATGTCTCCCCAGCTGCCCGGGGGGTTCCCTAAGGCCAGGGTAGGATCTGGTGCTGTTGGCACCCCCCACCCTGCTCTGCACCAGCCCACTTGCTCTGTTTAGGGAAAGCCTGCTCAATTTATGAGGTGCTTTTTCAAGTGAGACCCTCAACCCACGGCTGGGAGAATGTGGACCTACATAGATGGCAGCCTTCCGTTCCCTGGAATGTGGCTGTACTCACACACCACACAGCTAACAACCAATCCCTCCTCCACCAGCACCCCCTTCACCTCCGCTCTCCCGTCTTATCTCCCAACCTCTGGTGTCCTGTTCCCAGTGTCAGCAACAACAATGATTGAGGGTCACAATCTTCTAGTAAATTCCTCTCTTCTTCCGAAGTGCATGTTTGCTTTCATTAGCAGTTTCCTCAACACAGGACCTTGACTGAAGGACTCATTCCTTAGTGAGCTATCCAGGAGAGAGGAAGGTTTCTGGGCAGCAATGCACTTGGGACCCCTGCCCAGTGCTCCAGAAAACACGTGCCCGCCATGTTGCTCTGCACACGTGGCCCCTGGGGAGGACTCGGCCCCCTGCTCACCCTGTAGGGTGCAGAAGTCCCAGTGCAGACTCCATTACTGGGACTCTGAGGTGCAATTTAATGAGACAGAAAAGGAACAAGTGGAATCGACATCATCCTTATGTTACCAAAAATGTCTTTGGTTTGTCCCCTTGGCCTAACTGGAAAACGCAAATTCAAATCCCCCTTTTAGTTATTGAAAGGCTGCTGCTGGAAGGTCCAAACTCAAGGTGGGCCAGAGAGAACTCAAGGATAATGTCCCTGGCCCTCCCGAGGTTCCAGTCCAACTTCCCCACAAACCTCAGCTAGAAAATGTAATGGGTGTTTGGCGACCTTGTCAACCTGCTGATGGGACATGTCAACCTTTGACGTTACCAGATATTCACTCAGAGCAGGTTGTTAAAAAGAAATAGCCACAGAAACAGCGAGCTCAACTCCCAGAGACAGCGTTCTCACTCTTTGGAGGTAGGGACACATGTCCTGAGGGGTCCTTGGTGCAGTGCAGGCAGACGGGAGGTCAGCGGAGCGAGTTAAGAACCTGCGTTCTGGAGTCCAAGCACCTGGATGGCACCACCAGCTCTAGCACTTGCAAGCGGAGGACCTCAGACCCATTATTTAACTGAGTTAGCTAAGCCACCTGACCTGTGACCCTGCAACACTACGTGAACCTATCTCAGGTTATGAGGAGTAAAGGAGATAACCCTGCAGGTTGTCTTGTTCCACAGTCAGGCACATGAACCCTCAAGAACGGGCTGCATTATTAAGTTGTGCTCACTTCTCTGGGACTGGGGGCTAATGTGTCCTTAAACCCTACTTGCAGGTGTGCCCTGAATTTCTATGTCAAAGGGATTTAGGGGCAATCTTCTGATGCTGTGCTTTCGAGAAGCCTATGAAAATTTGCCTTTTCTATTTCAGAAATGAGGGAATGACTCAACGCTTCCAATTCCTAAAGATTCCAAAGGGGTCGGACTTAAGGACTCCTTTACAAGGTGCCAGAAATATCCAGAAGATAATCACCTGGACTCTGTGAGATCTTGTGGCCCCTTTGTCATTAAAAAGAAGTCTCTGTGATGGATTCTGTGTTCAAATTTTTAGAAATGTGAGCAATTTTGTCACTGTTGTTTCCACTAAAGCACTGAGCTGATATTTTGACTCATTTTTGCTTGTTTCTAAGTAACTTTATTTTTATTCATTACTGTTTGACTTTTAAGTGTCCTCTAGAGGTTTTTAGTTCTTGATTTTCCATTTTCTCTTTTTTTTGCCCCAGCTCTTCAGTTTTGATACTGTTTCTCTAAATTTCTTAATATGTTTCTGGGTTTTTTTTGCCAAAATTTCATTCTAACATTGAATTGCTTCTCTTTAACTATCTGTAATTATTTAGACCTCTTTTATCTCTGCTCGTGGCATAACAATGTTGATTTTAATTATTCCCATATTTTATTTCTTATTATTCTGTAATGAAAGTCTGCTTTCTATTCACTTGAATGTCTGGAAGTCTGAAAATTCCAGGATTTGTCATTTGCCTGATGGTGGTATCTCCAATGGACATTTTGATGTTAGCATTGACCTTGAAAGGCAGAAGTCTTTGCCTTCTTGAAAGGCTCCCAGCCTTGCAGCAAGCAACTCATTGGCTTTGTCCTGTCTGCTTCTGCACAGCTGTCCCTTCACTGGACTTCCGTCAAATTTTGTGTGTCCTAAAAAATCTAAATCTGTATAATGTATATCACCCTCAAGTTAAAATTCCTCCTTTAAGATAATAGTGATTCTACTCATTCAGATTTTGCAAACAGCTTGATTCTCTTAAGTTAGAGGTCATGGCCTAGTGTGGATCAGCCCTAGGCAGCCCTGAGAAATTCAGCAGCCAGGCATGTAGTGAGCTCCTGACTAGGCATGCTGCGTGACAGGCCAGTAGCTTCGAAACCATTTCATCCTTGTCACCAGACCAAGTGCCCCCAACAGAGGGCTGCAGGTGCCCTGGAAAGTCTGTACAGGCCCAACCCCAGAGAAAACCCTTGTGGAGGACGGTCATGCTGATGCAAAGACTAGTGTATGAATTTGTCTTCATCTCAAAATAGAAACACCATTGGACAGAACAAGATAAGCCTTGTTCTCAGTCACCTCTGGTAGCCTCCAAATGATGGATCTTAGAAGCCTATGCAATTGAAATCATTATTTTAATGTGAATAATAATTTAAACCTTCAATTTCCCTTCCACATTTCCTATTGCAAATGGTCCTCATATGTACACAAGGAATGAACTCAATCCCTCAGTAGACTCACAGACTCATAGTAAGGGCAGGCCCAGAAGGGAACCCAGGCCTCCTGCCTTTCCCAGCATCTTCCTCCTGTGTCAAGACACCTGTTAACATCACCCACAGTTAAGAACACCAGCAGAAAGATTGTGTCTATCTGCACAGTGTTATTTCAGGGCCCACAGCCCACTTGATGTCTGGGTCCTGAAATTATTTTCTATCTTATGGAAAGATGAGGGGACACAGACTTAAAACTGTTCTCTAGGGCAAATGGCTCATATAGCAGGTTCTTTCTGGAATGCTAAATTGACAAGATTAAGGACAAGGGAATAAGGTGACTGGACATGGGTATGATAGGGAGGTATCTTGAGAAGAAGGGGACCTGGAAAAAGAGAAGCCAAACAAAGCTCCTTCTCGCTCCAAAATTACAAATCCTTCTGTAAGTTCTGCCCATCAGAATCTGACTTCTGCTGATCACAGTGCTCCCTCGTGGGGCCCAATTTTTATATTTCAGGGTTGCACAGTTGCTACAGAGGTCCTAACTTTCCAGACTTGGTCTTCAAGCAATATATTTATGTTCAGTATCTGGGACAAAACTTAGCCTCAGGGCTTCAGGTCACTGAACATGTATAACATTGATTAAAACATTTTGTGGAACAAACAAATTAACTTCCCGAATGAAAAATACAACCTGGCCTATTACAGAAGAGAAAATCCCCAGTGTAAAATTTATCTCTAATAGCCTATCAGGGAAAAAAATCTGAACTCAATACCCCTTTGCCTATTGAATAACACTAATCCTGAGCAATCACTCTTCAGTAACCCTACTTGTCTCTAGTTTGACTCGAGCTTGTTAAAACGAACCCATTTTTCTTCTATGAAAGATGTAATCAGTAGTAAGGAAACTAGAACTTCGGTGATCCTGCTAATCAATCTATGTGCCACAAATGAAAACACTCTCCAATTGGTAATTAGTTTTCAATGATGAAGTAATTAAATATTTCACTCTGAATTCCCTCTGCTCTGCATCTGGGGCTTTATAAATGCTTCATTTTCCAGGCCCCAGTGTGCAATCTTATTTTATTTATAGCTGGACCTTTGCAAGCTTTCTAAATTTCAATCTACACCACACAGAGGCAAGAGGGAACCTGACAAGTAAGTGTTGAACTTGATTATTGCTGTCAGCCGGGCCAGGTAAAGCAGAGACACCTGATCCACCCTTGGCCCAGAGTTATCGAGAACACATGACTGCATAGTTCAGGTTAGTACTAGGAGTTCAAGATATAAAATTGGAAGTCAATGTTCTTTTTATTTAACTTTAATGAGGTGCTCGCTTGGGGAAAATAAGAGATGAGTATGAGTCTCTAAATAGATGTCTGTCTCATTTGGATCCATCACAATGGCACCTCACTTGATCTTCTCTCTATTATGGAGATGCAACATTTATAGTTCTGAGGAATGCAAAGTGCCCATGGATGTCTTATTGATTCAAAGTGCACTGCTAGTTGCCTGATCAAGATGGTGCCAAGATACTACCAAACTGTTTCTTGAGATGTAACCATTCTTCAAATAATTGGCTATTGTAAATGGGCATTTACAATAGAAGCTGAGGCCAAAATCTTTGCTAAAATATCTTTAATATTTCTCATCAGATCAACCATCAACTGGCTATAATAAGGAGACAGAGAAGGATCTGGAACACACACTCCTCCCCTCATGTGATCCCTTTGCTATTCTCAAATGTTGATGGTCAGGGACCCTGGTTATCTGAAATTCCTGATAATGCCTCATATTCATCCCCACCATTAACTTCTGGAAAATTTCTTGTAGTAGCAGTCAACCTTGTGTGTTTTCTAGATCTCTAACATGATTTGAATTGCTGAAGTTTTGCTTTAAACAGCAGTCACAATTCCCTGCCCCTAAAGAATTCTCATCTCAGGGTGTTGGGTTGTGCAAAGAGTGTGTTAAAGCAATTCCAATGAATTTACTCCTTCAGAAGTTCAGGGAGAATAATAGTTATATGCTTTGTCCCACAGGAAGTTGTAACCAGATGATCTGTAACTGAGAGGAGAACAAAGTAAGCATGGGTATGATAAGCAGTATATCACATAAAGAACAAATGACATTGAACACAGTAGCAAGATTTAGTCAAGACGCCTAAATTAGGTGTCAGGAGGCCTGAATTTAAATCCTAGATCTACTAATAACCATATAGCTTGATAATTCCAAGAGCTCCTTAACCAGATGCCATATGCTTCCAAAAGGAGAATTAGGTTCATGTTCCCCTAGGTACTTCCCGTGTTTCCATGTGATGCGGGAAAACAGGACACAGGTCATGAGAACTTTCATTTGTGTGACTCGATTTCTAAAAGTGAATCTAGAGCCTCTGGACTTCAGAATAAAAGTGAGGTGCATCCTTTGTCTCCTTTCCCTTCAGAAAAAAAAAAAACACTGCCCCCAAGAAGGTGACTTAACCTCAGAGGTGGAAAATGCATTAATGATAGTAATAGCTTCTGCGCTTACAGACTAAACATACATAAATTGTCTTTTCAAATACTCTAAGCTCATTTTATTCACCTGTTATCAATGGGCACCAAGTCTTGAATAGTTAAGTAATTTGCCTAAAGTCACAAGGACTAACAAGTGGCAACAGCTGGACTAGAACTCATCAGTCTGACTCCAAAGTCAAGCCTCTTAATTGCTATGATCATCTATCTCCACACAAATAAATCCGCAAGAGCCTGTGCTATAAAACTTCTGCAGCTTAGTTAATTGTATTCTTTGTAAAGATACCTTTGCCGATCATAAGACTCATCTATCTATAGGTGAGGCATTTCTCCTTATTCTCCCTGGATAAACAAACACATAGAAGGGTCCACATCCAAGAGCATGGTTGGCTTCACACACATTCTGGTATGTTGATTCCTTTGCTAATCCTACTACTGCTTGAAGGTGAAGTCTCCTCCTTGGTATTGTCCTGGAAGTATAGGGGCAGTGTCTTGGACTTGGAGGCTTAAATAAAGACATTTATTTCTCTCAGTTCTGGAGACCAGGAAGCCCAAGGTGCCAGGCGGCAGACATGTGTGATGAGATCTCACTTCTTGGTTTTCAGGGAGCCATCTCTGGTTGCATCCTGACATGATGGAGAGCAGACAGCAAAATCAAGGCCCCTGTGTCCTAAGAGGCACTAATCCCATTCATGAGGGCTCCACTATTCACCTCCAAAGTCCCATACCTCCTAATGCCATCACATTGGAGGTTTGGATTCCAAAATATGGGTTTTGAGGGACACAACACTCAATCTATAGCAGGCAACACTGGTATACTTTACCAGGAATGGTGAGTCTTTGTTGGAGAAAAAAAACCATGACCAGTGGATGGGTGGGCATGGGTTTCCTACACCTGCAAGAGACGGCAGTAACCAACTCTACTCGACACAGAGGATCTCCATCGGCAGTGTGGCCACTCTTTTCTGTCCATCGGTCACTGAATATGTATTCAACACCTACTGTCTTAACTCCTGACAAAACAGGAATAAAATGAACATTATATCATGACAAAGCACTCCATGGACATTTCAAATGTACTATCTATGCCGTGTTCCCTAGTGTGTGTCTGCTGTCAGCAGGGCTGCAGCAGCACTTCCTTCTGATCTTCCTGCTGAATTATCCCTGTTAACCTGAACATGCTTCCATCACAATTTGTCTTCCATGAAATTTTTTATGTACAGGTGAAGAATATTAGCTTCCTATTGCTCTAGTTTGTCAACATTTTGTCTACCCAACATAAAAGACATTGATAGTATGATAATAATAATGATCTGATATTGAATTCTTAAATGGAACAATGTATGTAAATATATTGTATATATTTTAATATATGTTTATGTATACACACAGACAATAATATATGTGTATATGTTTGTGTGTATATGTATACATATGTATATGTGTGTATATATATACATATATATATATAATTCTTTGAAACACTAGTCAATAGTCTCCCCAAAAACAAAAGCTCAGTACCACATGATTTCACCAGTAAATTCTACCAAACATTCTAAAAATTAATATGTATTCTTCTCAAGCTTTGCCAAAAAAACTGAAAAAGAGGTAAAACTCCCAGTCACAGTCTATGAGGCCAACATTACTCTGATACCAAAACCAGACAAGGGCAACACAAAAACGAAATCTATAGACCAATATCTCTGATGAACACAGATGCAAACCTCCTCCACAACATACTAGCAAACCTAATTCAACAATACAGTAAAAGAATAATACATAATGACTGAGTGAAATTTATTCCAGGGATGCAAGTGTGGGTCAACATTTCTAAATCAGCATTATATAAGTCATCAACAAAAGGAAAGACAGAAATGATATGATCATCTCAATAGATGCAGAAAAATAATTTGACAAACATCAATTTATGAAAGAAAAGTTCTCAAAAATGGGTAAATAATGAACATATCTCCACATAATAAAGCCCATGTAAGGTAAACCCACAGCTAACATAATACTCAATGGTGGAAAATTAAAAACATTTGGTCTAAGATCAGGAACAAGACAAAGATATCTACTCTCTCCATGATTATTCGATATAGTGTTGAAAGTCCTAGGCTAGACAAGAAAGGGAAATTAAAGAAATCCAAATTAGAAAGGAAAAAGTAAAACTATCACTATTTGTAGATGACATGATAATATCATCAAATATCATCAAATATCTCAAAATATTCTAGTAAAAACTGTTAGAAATAATACAGTAAAGTGGCAGATTACAAATTAAGTACACAAAAATCTGTTGCAGATTTGAACCAGCGGAAGGGGAAATAAGAAAAAGAACCCATTTATAATTGAATCAAAACAAAGAATTTAGGAATAAATTTAACCAAAGAGTTTGTGAAAGATAGGAACACTGCAAACTTTGTAAGACAGGAAGATAGGCAGCTATTATGTACTAATGGACTGGAAGAATTAACATTGTTTTGCAATATCTGTCAAAATACCAATGACATTCTTCATAGAAATCCAACAGAAAACCATACAATTTATTTCTAACTACAGAAGACCCTGATCACTGAAAGAATCCTGAGAGAAAAGGAAAATGAAAACATTCAGATCTCTGACTTCATACTATCAAGTGATAGCAACCAAAAAGCATGTTATTTAAATTAAAACAGACCAATGAAATGAAATTGATAATTCAGAAATAAACCCACACATATAGACAGCTGATTTATGACAAAGTAGCTAACAACATACAACGAATCAAGGAAACTCTCTTCAGTAAGTGATGCTGGGAAAACTGGGCAGCCACACGCACGAGATGAAGCTAGTGATTATCTAACGCCCTACGCAAACATTCTTTCAAAATGGATGGAAGGCTTGAATGTAAGTCCTGCAAATATGAAACACACAGAAGCAAATGTAGGTGATACACTCCTTGACCAGAGAGATGTCTTTGGGGATTGAGTCTAATAGCAAAGGAAACAAACGTGAACCAATGAGACTAACTCAAGAAGAAACTATCATCAGAGCAAAAAGCCATCCTATTAAATGAAAGAAGCTATTTAAAATCATATGATTGACATGGGGTTAGTATCCAATTATATAAAGTATTCATAAAACTCAACGACAAAAAATAAACAACCCGATTGAAAATGGGCTAAGTTCTGTATAGACATTACTCCAAAGAAGACATACAGATGACCAATAGGTACAGGAAAAGATGTTAATCATCTCGAATTGTTTAAAAAGTGCAAGCAGAACAGCAATGAGATATGACCTAATATCTGTGAGTACAGCCATTACCAAAAAGACAAACAAATATTGAAGGGAAAATGGAGAAAAGGGAGCTCTTATAAATGGTGGGAGTGTGAATCGGTGCCATCTTTATGGAAAACAGTATGGAGATTCCTTGGAAAATTAAAAATAGAAATTCCATACAATCCAGTTTCCCCGCTTCTAGCTATGTGCCTGAAGAATGGCAAAACACTAATTCAAAAAGATATGTGCGTCCCTATGTTTATGAAGCATTTTTCACAATAGCAAAGACCTGGGAACAAACTAAGTGCCTGTCAGCAGATGACTGGATAAGGAGATGTGTACGTATACACACACACACACACATATACACACCACTTAGCTATATTATTTTTTTTAAAGATGAAATCCTACCATTTCCAACAACATGGGTAAACCTAAAAGTTATTATGTGAAGTGAAGTAGGTCACATGGAGAACAAACACTTCATGATTTCACTCATATGGGAAGATAAAGAAACAAAACTAATGAACAAAACAAAATGAAAATAATCTCAGACTAAAAGAAAATAAATAATGGTTACTGAAGGGAAGGGGGAGGAGGGTGGGTTAAAACAGGTAAAAGAGTCAACTGTATAGTGAAGGGTGGAAAATAGACTTTGGGTGGCTCCCATCATGCAGTCTATACAGATGATGATTTATAATGATGCCCACCTGAAACCCATGTAGTGTTTAAACCAATCTTACTTCAAAAATGTTTAATTCCTAAATACAGATTTTCTCTATATCATTTTTTTCAAGATTTTTCTTACATATGAGGGTAAGTAAAACATAAAGATTTTGAAATCATTTTGAAATTTTCATTGTTAAATAAAATTAATATTTGAATATTCCCATATTGCTATGCCATGCTTAATTTTCAGTGCTTTTTGTGCAACTTAATTTAATAATGCAGATGATTTTCTAAAACTGCACTACTCTTAAGTACTTTATAAATAGATCTATTCCATGTTTACAGCTATTTATTTTCTTACCCTAAAGGGACACTCTTTGATTTAAGTTAGAAACTGAGACGATTCATATGTCATAAACAAAGTAGTCTAAATATGCCACCAATTTAACAATATAATGAGGAATATCTCAAATTAGATTTGTCTGTCCCAAA
Source organism: Solenodon paradoxus (assembly GCA_004363575.1). Classification (NCBI taxonomy): domain Eukaryota; kingdom Metazoa; phylum Chordata; class Mammalia; order Eulipotyphla; family Solenodontidae; genus Solenodon; species Solenodon paradoxus. The sequence goes on from RJWH01002962.1 coordinate 71,356, forward strand.
TTCTTCTCTCCTCAGCCTAAATGTCTTCTTTTCTGGAAACTATATTCAATGGTACAATGATGTCAATAAAAATTATGATAGCTATCACTTTAAAATATCTCTCTTATGAAAAAAAATATTTCAACATGTAAATTTACCTATAAATTCAAAATAAGAACAAAAATTCTTCCAGGAGCTTGATCAAGCATTACTAGTTAAAATAAAGAATTTTGTAACATGGTCAATTAATAGGTGTAACAAAATGTCTCACACAATTGCAGTCTGAATGATTATCAGCAATCAATTTAGGGCAAAAAGAGCTAAGAACTAGGAAAGATTCTATTTTTGAGAATATACTAATATTAAGCTTTTGGCAACATGTAAAGTGACCCAATACTAATCTTGATCACTAAATTTTAAAATGTTTTCATTTTAGGTTTATGATGCCATACATACTCTAAGTCTCAGATAGATGCCTTCAAATCCTGTCTGAGTTATTCTCTACATTTATTTTCATGTCCCGAGTGATCTATATTCTGAAGGTCAATTCCGTGTGTCAACTTAACTGTGCCATGGTATACCCAGATCTAAATATTACTTCTGAATATGTCTGTGATGGTGCTTCTGGATGAGATTAGTTTGTATTAATGGTGTCGTAGGTTGCACTTTCCAATGTGGGCAGAAACTGTCCAATCTGTTGAGGACCTGAATAAAACTGAAAGAGGAGAAAGGGAAGATTTGTGCCCTTCTTGCCTAACTGCTGAGCTGGACATGGTGTGTTGCCCTTGGACTAGTTAAAGCTCCTCTTGTCCTTAGGTCTTCAGACTGGGAATAGAACTGCATGTTTGACTCTCCAGAGTCTCCAACTTGCACAAGGCAGATGGTGGCACTTAGCCTCTATGGTCATGTAAACCGATCCTCATGATAAATCATACACACATATATATACACACACACATATATACAGATATATACACACACATACATACAGATATATACACACATATATGCTATTGGTTCTGTTTCTTGAAGAACCCTGACTAATATGCATACCTTGAAAATATATCAGAAGTACTGACAACCCCAAATTCTCATTTCCTGGGCCAGGGATGGGGTCTCTAGAGAGATTTTGTGATACCAATCAATTCATGTTAGAGACAAAATTAGAATCCAGAACTCTCTACTCCGTACCCAGCCAATGTTGCTCTGACTGAGAATATCAGGTCATAAAACAGGTTTTATGCTCAGCAAACATGGTGCTTTTCTCTATCCTTCCCTATCAGCCCTATATCCTCTTCTCCAAATCTCCAGTGAAGCAAAGTCCCCATGCTGGAATGCCTTCCCACTGTCCTGTCCATTTACTAGATTTTTCTCATTCTTCAAAAGCAGCTTAGCTGTCACTTCCTGCACTGTGCTGAGCCACATGGCTGTCTAGCTTTGTCACCCACATCCGCTTTGTGGTATTTTCCTCAAACACAATAATAGATGTGGTTCTCTCATCTATTACAACCCTATAACTAGATTGAATTAGAGTACTTCTAAGTCTTCTGCAAATCCTTAGTTCCTCTAAAAAAATGGCTTATAGATGCAGATCAAATGATGAATTGGTTAATTGATTATAGACTTCAGATACACTCTGTGAAGACTTAGAGTCCCAGAGCTGCAGGTTGTTAGAACTGCACCACCCAGGAAGGAAGAAGGGCTGTTCCCCAATAACCCATTCTAGAAATGAGAGCGCTATGAGCTTGAGAGGGGTCACATGACCAGGAAGTGGTATCTTTGAGACCCAACAAGTTCTTACTGACCCCAGAGTCCATACTGCTCTTAGTTTTCTTTTAAAGTTTATTGAAACATGCTTATTTCACAACCAAAATCTACCTAATAATATGGAGACTCCATAATTCCAATTTTCTTTATCTCAGTGTCAGTAACTACAGTCCAGTTCTGAACCAAGATGGCCCCACTTATAATAAACCGTTACAAATGTATTTAACAGGGACCTTAAATTTGACCTCTGTTTTCAGTCTTTGTTCAGCTCAGCACTTTCGCAATCCCTACTATGTGACACTATGTGAGGTGCTGATTTCTGTGATAATTGCTAATAAAGACCAAGCCAACCCTCACTAAATTTAGAAAGACATGTGGTGTGGGTTCCAATCCTGGCTTCACCATGTGTTAGCTAAGTAATGTTGAACAGATTACTTTGCCCATCTGTGACTCAGTTTCCTCTTTAGTAAAATGTTGATAAAAGTTACCTGTGAGAGTTAAATAAGATAATACTTGTTAAAAGCAAGTACATAGAAATGTTCTAAAAATTAGTATTTTTCCCTCTTTCTACTGGGATAGCAGGTCAGGTATGAGGTCATGAATTAACCAAAGGCAAAGACCTCAACCACCAAGTGCAAAAACTATTCTCCTGGTCACTATGTCTCAGGCTGCATTTTCTCTCCCTGTATTCACACAACACTGGAGGCATTCAGAGCTCAGCCAGAAAAGCCCGAAGGCTTGAGGCAATGAGGAACACAACAGTCCCATGGCTGTTTATAACTGCATGGTACCTTCTGGTTGAAAATCCTAGAGAAGAGGTGAGCTGGATTTGTGGTTTACCCAAGGCATCCCACAGGCCTGACACAGCAGAGAAGAAAGTAATACCCCACAGGATCTGTCCTGGAGAGAATAGTCCCCTTTATTCTCCAACACAATGAATTTCTAATATGATGGACAGATTAATATTATTAACTTTGGCAAATCTACAGCCCTCTAACCCCTTGAGGGTAGAGAAGGAACTTGTTAATTTGGAGAATTGCCAAAAATAATTTCACGCGCGAACTCTCTCTCTTGGACGGTCCCTAGAGAGGAAGTATGCTGCCTTAGAAGCATAACCTGAGGGGGTCCCGTAATGACACGGATGCTCTTGTGGTAGAAAGGTCAGCATGCTCTGTCCTAAAACACTGACTTGTTCAGGAGACAAGAGTGCGGGGTAAGGAAATGATATCATGGGAGGAATGACTTGAGCAGCAAGGTCAAAAGACAGCTAAGACCACACCAACCTGGCTGGGAAGCCAGACATGCGTGGTACCGAAGCCCACCCACACTACTTGCGAAGAGGATGTACAGATCTGAATACAGAGAAGCTTCTAGGGAAATGAGGAGGCGCTCTGGGCAGTATGGGATGGAAGTCAGACTTCCCCTTGAATCAGCCATGGGGACCATAGGACAGAGCTCGGTGCTCTCCTTGAGAAAACGCAGGTCTGCGCTACAGCCAACCGACGTTGGAACTAGCTATCTAGCCTGCTTGGAAGAAAGCAGCTGCTCAACTTTAACAAACTCTGAAGGGCCAGCGAGGTTGGGAAATCTTAGAAGTAAGATGGAAAATCTCCAAGAGCTCACCTTCTCGCTCCTTCTAGGGTCTGGTGGTTCTGACTAATCCTCCTCCCAGTGTTTGATCACCCTCCTGGCTAAGAGTCCTCTGTGAAGTCACGGCCCCTGGGAGACACACCTGTCAGGAAGGTTTCATGATTTCCAGCCTATTTACTTCTCTGACTTTCAACACTGCAGGTCTGCTCAGATGAAGCCAGATATTTGATGAGAGACTGAGACTGAACCATGGAAGAAAGGTCAGAACAGCCTCGGAGCTGGGCACATTTCAACAGCTACCCAGTCCTTGGGAGAGAGCTAGGAGTGAGAAGCTGCACAGAAAAAGCTGGGATCATTGGGAAGGCAGGGCTCGCCCCTGAGGGGCAGGGTCTGCATCACCTGTTGGAGGAGCTGATTGGCAGGAGCTCTGTGAATATTTTAGTTTTCTTTAAAGGAAAGATGCAGGCAGGAATGAAAGCAAGTAGGCAAGCAGACCAGAAGAGCGAGGAGGATAAAGTGTATTTTATCTATTTATTACTTAGTTGATCATCATGGTTGCTCTCAGGTCTTGAACCTGGGACCCTGAGATGTATGTGGACTATGCCCTGTGTATTAAACTGCTGGGTCACCAGGGTGCACCTGCTAGATGACATTTTGGATGTGTTTGGAAGATTCCTCTGCTCCTCTCTTCTCTCCTAGCCCTTCTCTCCTCCCTGGAATCAATCCTGCCTCTAGGACCTAAAGTTCTTTCTCTCCCAGGGAAGACTAGAGCTAGAAAAGCACAGATGGTGGCTGACACTGTCCTGCTGGGAGAAACAGCAATGGCAGCTCCTTTCCAAAGCCAGTTCTGCATAGAAGTGTGTGCTCGAAAGTCGTGTTCATCACGATCCAGCACACTGCAGAGCATCAAGCACAGTAGGCCTTCAACGACTGCATGTCAGGTTGAACAGAAGTGAAGCAGAGGGCTGGGGACGTCTCGGGGAGGGGGAGGCCCTTCACAGTGCTTGTAGAAATACATCGCCCAAATGTGTGGCTGGCATCTTTGAAGAAACCCTTTAGCAAGTCTTAATTGCTCCAGTGAGCCTGTTGAAAGGTACCTCTGTTGACATTTCCAATAAGATACTGACAGTCACCTGCTTGCAGGCCTCTTGGTTGTCGCACAGGCCCAAATGAACCCATCCTTTCTAAGACAGCCAGTAGACAAGCCACTCTGTCACTTACTTACTGTATGAACTTGCCGAAGTTGTGGATCTTTGTGGAACCTCAGTCTTTTCACCTGTAAAATGGGGATGTTTGTACTTACCTTATAGAGTCATTTTAAGATTAAATGCTGAGGCCTATGCCTGTGATTCATTAAGTGTTACGTAAGTGTCAGCTCTGATATATCTTTCTCCAGTCCACCCCCAAACTGCTTCTCCTCTTGTCCCCCTACTTTGGGAAATCATATTACCATCCACCCAGGCACCGACCAGACAACCTGGTGTCATCCCAGCCCCACTCAGCTCCCTCTCATTGATCCATACCCACCCCTCAGTCTCCAGTCTTCTAAAATCATATTCATTTCTCTTGCCATCTTTTGTCACTGAGTCTGTCTCAGATCACACCCCAATCTTCTCTTGTTGGATTATAGAATATTATCTGCCAGGTTCCTGGCCTGCCTCACTCTAGTCCGTCTTCCACAGTGCTTCTAGAAAACTCTTTCTATAATAAAGATCTGATCATGGCATTCTTCACCTAAATCCATCAACAGTTTTCATTCACGCCCTCTCCTATTTGGCCTGCAAACTTGGTGTTCAATTCTCAGTGTCCCTAGGGTTTGAGAATGCACTCTCTTTTTGCTCACACCCAGCACACAGCTGTCCCAGAGTCTTAGGACACTGTCCTCTAACTCCCCCAAGAGGCTGGAAGCTTCCTAAGAACAGTCGCAGTTCCGCCTCTTCCACTTCGATTCTCCCTAAAGTGAAGACCTGGGTCGGGCACATTGTAGATGTTGATAGATGTTTGTTAGATAGATAGGAGGATGGATAGATGACAAAGCAGAATAGGGGACTCCTCCAAAACTCAAGATCTCTTCCGAGACTACACAGCAGAGAATCAAAGACAAGATCTCCCTGTAGCCAAAGAAGAGACCACAGGCCCCTTCATGGGGGAAAAACGACTCTGCGAAGATTAATTTCACACATGGGGCAGGTGATTACGGAGGAAAGACTTTTAGAGTTGCTTTCAAATAGGAGACATTGGCAAAAAGAAAAAAAAAAAATGTTCCTAGCAAGTAAAACAAATAGATGTGAAACCAGGAAAGAGAACCAAACTATCATTATTAATTACCCTGTCACTTTAATTCATTGTATTCTAGCATAAGCCAAGCTAATTAGGTCTTATTTTGCAAACAAAATTTTCATGGCCGGCTACATGAAATTCTTCTCTAATAGGTAGCATCTGCTGCATTTATTTCATCCATTAATTTTGTAGCCTTCTCCAAAACAAATATTAGGCCGTGTGATCTGATTCAGACAGTAGAGACCAGCTACGTTGCTTGGAGGGCCGCAGGCAGTTTCGGTCCCCAAGTCACCCACTCCTCCTGGACTTGCCTCCCCAGGGAGTCTAGCAACGGGGCCAGTGCAATCATCCTCCTTGAGCGGGGTGCACATCGGCAGTCCCCCACCTCCTGTTAGGAGTGAGGAGCCGGCCTTGCACACAGTGGGTTTTTAGAGAAAGGAGGAGTGTCTTTGGGCTGGCCTAATCAATGGCAGCTTCCTGGGCCAGAGGACATTGGAACAGGGCCTGGAAAGATGATGGTAAAAGAACAATAAGGAAGCTTTTTGAGAGGCTCTGTAATAAAATCAGGGTGACATGGAGAGCAGGAGGCATGGCTGTCTTTCTCCATACCCAGTTCTTGTCTTCTCAGAGTAGAAGGCGTTTTCCCCATGACACGAGCATATTGAGAAACAGCAATGGCCACCGTTCAGAAAACGACCGTTGTCACTAAGTGCACGCTGCCCCTTCCCACTGCCAAGGGAGCAGGCAACACAGCTGTTAAGTATTGACAGCAAGTCTGTAAGAGGGCACTGGGAATCCAGCTCTGTGATGATCAAGGGCACAAGGAGGCAGATAGCCTTGTCCTTGGCCGTGGGGACAAGTCTCATACACAAAGCAGAAATGGCAAAAGGAGTAGACCCCTACCCTATCGTGGATCTCACTCGGACTTGACTCTCCTTCCAGTTTACAGCTGGAAAGGATAGATGATTTGCTTTTGTTCCTACTTGACCTGCCTCCAGCCTTGGTCTTCCTCAAGAATGTAGGCAGGACCCCCTCTTTTAGGGACTTGCCAGCCCTCATGACTCCCCCCAGTTAACGGCATTTTCTTTGTTGGAAAACTTTGAGAAGGCTCTCTTCCCACTGCTTCACTTGGTTAGAAAAGGTCCTGGAGTAGCCTTTTGTAGGAGGTGGCACCCTATCCCTTTGGTTTCTGGACTCATGTCTTTGTTTTCCGGCTGACTCGCCTGGTGATGCCTGCCACCCCGGCTCCTGCCACAGCTGTATTTTCTACTCCAGCTCTTCTTTTCCCTGCATCTCCCACACCCCAGGAAGCATGAGATAAGCAAGTGTGTGCAGCCAGAAAGAAGGTAAGTTCCTCTCCAGGGGAACCTCACCCACAAGCAAGAGAAGGCCATGGCCCGTCTTTTCAGGCTAATCTTGGGGAAGCTGTTGGAAGAGAACCCTTTTTCACTGAGCTCCGATTGTGCTCAGTGGTGCCCTTGGTAATGCACCCTGTTGTTGGCTTTTCCTTCTTGTCCTACTATGCCCCCTGGGATGATCTTCTACATAAACCACCCTCTCATCCTTGTCTCAGGCTCTGTTTTTAAGGTGGAACCAAACTGTGCTAAGACCCCCGCCTCTGTGCTGGGGGTCATCGCGCGGAGATTCAGTTCCATCCAAGGACATGAGTCCTCCATGGAAAGGTCGATCCCTGGGTGACAGACCCACCCTAGCCCAAACCCTGCAAGGAAGAGTCGCCAGTGATCCTTCCCAGATGGCCAAACTCTGGGCATGCCAGTTCCTTTGTTCTTCCCTAATAATAGCTCTTTTTTTTTTTTTTTAATTAAAAAGAAATGAAAGAAAAAAGAACTTTTGCATGACTTTTGCTTTGCTTTGATGTCAAAATCAGTAAGAGTTTCATTAAGCATCTTTTTATAAATAGATAGCCATCCAACGTGTGGTATTATCAGACAAACTACTGTAATTGTGAAAGTTGTGTCTGTGATAAAAAGCAAAAATATGAATGTTAAGTTTTCATGCAGAATAGTAGGCCATGTATTAGGTCTGGAGTCTACATCTGGATGGATTTTCATTCTCCGTGTGACCCTGAGCTGATTCCATAATGGTTTCTGGCCCTTGGGTTTCCTGTAGGTAATCTGAGTGCTTGAGGTAATATAGAAAAGCTCTTGAAGAAATGGAATTCATTTTTATTGTCTCGCTAGAATTCACAACTCTGTCACTAAAGGACAGCGATAGATAAGCTACATTAACATTGAACTGTGTGCGCCATCATTCTGCCAGCAAACCTGGATAGGAGCTGCAGCACGCCAGGCCTTCTGCCGTGGGCTGGGGGTGCCGCATGCATAGGGCAGCCTTCACTGAACCGCACCCCAGTGCTCACTCGCTGCCCAGAAATCAGCATGCTGCAGACATCCCAAAAGATGCCTTCTGAATGAGATGCGTGCTTCCGAGTCCTCCGCCGAGCTGCTGCTTTGGCTGGGAGTGAGTTCCTTCTCTCCACACCCACGCGTACATGCACCTTCTTCCAGTGGAAACCCCTTCTCATCCTGTGATCTGTCTGCACCTTACCCTCTGAAAAGGAAACTCCCTGAAAGCAGCAAGTGCACCTGCTTTGTTTCCCTTTGTACACCGAGGACCTGGAACAGTAGCAGATACAGACCAGTGACTGTCAGTTGAATGAGCGAATGAAGAGTCATGACTATCTCGTGACCCGGAGGTAGAAGTATGTATGAAATGTAATTTTAAGAAAGCCCACCAGAATGGAGGCGAGGAGGACACCCACCGCCTCAAAGGCAGGGTCTCTTTCTTACCGACAAAACTCAGTGCACAGTGTAAAGTGGCCTGGGTGGTTTACATGTTCCTTTCAAAAAGCAGAAACTTGTTCAAGCATCCAAAGGCAGAGAGAAAGAGACAGAGGAAGAGACAGAGAAAGGGACAGAGAGAAATGCAGTTTCATCTGCTAGAACCTCCACCCATGTATATCATTTATCAAATTGTCTCAGTCGATGACATGAACACACTGTGTCTATTAGAATATTGAGTAGAAGTGAATGCATAATGTGTCTGAGGGATGCTGACCACCAGGGTCACCCGAGGGGGCTTAGGTGAAGTTCCTAAATCCATGTCATGGGAGGAGAGGCCGAGGGTTGAGATGGCTTATGTGGGGAAGAGAAAATGTAAAGGCTGCATGACACCTGTCCTGATAGTCCGTGTGGGCTGTCTCAGACAACCAGGAGTCAATTTGTTAGTCGTGCTGCAAAAGCGAAGAATTGGAACCAATGAATGAGAGGTAAAGGGGACAGATATTAGTGGTATGTTCTAGTGACTAGAAAACATGAGTGTGGTTGTCCCACGAATAGAGGCACCTGGTGCAAGTCCAACTGTGACCCATGACAGCTTGCTGAACTGCTGTGACTGGTCTGTGACAAGGTCACGTGAGCAAGCGTTAGACACATTTTTAGCCAGAGGCCATTGCTGTCACATGGCAGCAGGGACGCCCCGGTGGAGCAGGGTGGAATCTGGCTCCTGGCTGCTCTGCTGAGTTGTGCGTAGCTGAGCTGAGTCATTGTTGATGTGCAACTAAGACCATATTGTAACGCGGTTGTTATAACTTGTGTCAGCCCCAGAGTGCAGATGTATGCCGTTCAGAATCTGCTGCTTCATCAGTAAAGATGATGCCATTTGTCGGTAACCTCCAGGATAAGAGTGTTGCAACTGGCTATCGATGAGAAAGTAAAGATTAACTTCGAAAACAGCCCATTATCATCAGCTTCATTATGAATAACAGTCAAAAAAGAAATGAAATGGCTCTAAGCTGTTGATATTTTGTTAACATTCACTTCTTCCATCTCCTTGAACATAGCTCAGGTTTGTCTTCTATGACCATGGTCTAAACAAAATATAGAAACCATTTAGAAATCATGACCCTCCAGGAGTAGTTCTGATGTCAACCCAACCTTAAGTAGAATAATTATTGAGCAAGGAGTTGACAAATACTTATTTGTCACACTAAAAGGTGTGCGTTCAATGCCCATTCAGAATGCATTCGTCATGTAAAAGATAAGGGCTCCTTCTATTCACAACTTATTGCAACAACAGAGGGCAGGTATTTACAATGCAGAATCAATTATTTGCAATGAATGTGTCTGATTTCTGTAATTCATGCTCTTCTAAGCTATATCTGTCTTGATGACATTTACTGAAACATCATTTTATATCTGTAAATGTCATACTAAAACATTTTGGTCTGTATTTTATGCCAGTTTCATGTTTTTCCAATAATTCATCTTGACTGTATTTTTATACAAGTCTTGGTTTGCATTGGATTGAGAATTTTGCGAACTAGGTTCTTAGCTGCATCGAAGGACATACTGGGGTAGGTGTCCATGCAACGCTGGAGTCCCTGGGTAAAGGGGATTCGGGGGGTAGATGATGCTGACTTGTGGGGTCCCTTGACACTGTAGTTCTCAGGTTAAATGTGAACCCTGAAACCACGAACAGTGAGCGAAGTGGACACATTTGCAGATGCCAAAGCTACGAACAGTAGCTCAGATTGCATCCTGAGTTTTTCAACCCGGCTGTGCAGGAGAAGCAAGAGAGATGACCGGAGGCTCAAAATTATGTTACATGAATACGGCTTGATATAACTCTAGCTTTGACAAGTGAATAGCTCAAGAATACATCGCTGGCATTCTCTGGTGGAGCTGTGGTTAGGTCAGTTGCCTCCTAAGGAGCAAGCCACATACCGCTGGGTACAAGTCCTCAGTTCGGGGAAAAACAACCATTGAGAAAAACTAAGTAAAAATAAAATAAAGATGCTCCTTCCTGCCTGCCTGCCTGCCTACTCACCTTCATTCCTGCCTTTACTTTCCTTAAAAAAAAAAAAAAAAGAATATTTCATGACTGTCTTCCAAATTTCATGTCAGAAATTAAGACAATTCTAAGAAGAGTAGTCAAGTGGTAAAACTATGACTCATGGGTGGAAGGTACATTAACTAGTGGATACAAAGTGGATTTTTGGCACGCCTGGTGGCTTATCAGTTATGTCTGCTGCCTCTGGCCAATGGAGTCCACATATGTCCCAAGGAACTATGTTCATAACTTAGTTCCTTGTTATGACAATCTGGATGAACAACTAAGTAAAATAAATAAATCTTCCTCATCTCTTAAAAAAAAAGGGAATGGATTTTGATTCATAAAAGAATTTCTTGACAATCACGACTGCTCAGAAGCAGGGTTCCCACAGTGGTTCTGAGTTCCCTATTGCTGGTAAGTTAGTTTTATAACAGATGGGGCAGCAGGGGAGGATTCCTGAACGAAAGAGATTTCATTTACTGGGTCTTAGTCCTTTTCCAAGGGACAGTGCTCAGTCTTTTACTGGCGATATTTTTGCTGTAACCTCACAGACAATCTGAACTGTGGGTGCCATTATGCCACTTACACTTAAGAATTCAGAAGCTCAGTGGTTAATAAGAGGACTGCAGACATACAGAACGGGTAGCAAGCGTCCGCTCACTGGTTGGCTGACAGGTCTAACCAGAGCTCGATGCGTCACCAACTCCAAACCGCCATGATTCCACGTACCCCAAATGCTGACCTGTGGTTAGAAATTTAAAAAGAGAATAAATATACCCAAGACTTAAGCTGCCATCATTTTTTAAAGTTTGCAGCCCGTGAAGAGCATTACTTTGGGAGTTTGGGACTCTGAATTCTCTGAAGATTTCCAGAAGGTAGAGACTTTCCTCTCCCTCCTATGTACTACTTCCCATCCCATAACCTTCCTCCTTCAAACATCTAGAGCTGCCAAGGACAGGACACATCTCATTGGCACCCTGTAAACATTTTTGCACTTCTTTTTCCCCAGGAAACTGTGTTTTAAAGAGGTGTCTACAGACAATACACGTTAGCCCAACAGCATGCCCTGCAATGGCAGAACTTCTGGCAGTGAGAAAGCTCCTTTCATAAAGGAGACCCGGTTCCCCGCACCCCCAGTGATTCCGCAGAGTTCACAGAGCGTCCATGGAAAGCGGGTCCCAGTCTTGCTCTTTAGTAATATAAATACAGACCCCTCACCAATAATTTTCTGGAAGCATCCACACATTCATTCACTCATGCTTTGGAGAAAGATCTGCAAACCCTCTCTGTTACCGGTAAGTCTGTGAAGAGTAAGACACGTCACCACTTCTTTGATCATTGCAGCAGCAGGAAGAGAAGGCCTAAGATTCTGACTCACCATCCAAACCCCTGACCCTGAGCCACCCAGGCCAGTCCTGGTCCTCGAGTGAGCTGGCGCTCTTTCTTCTGTTTTCTCTCTCCATTGCTTTTGAATTTGAACACCCTGAGTCATCTCTGCTGATTCCACGCGACCAGCTGGGAGGCCAATATCCAACGACATGTCACTCGGCTTGATGGATGTGTATCCTCTGAGCATCTGTTCAGGTCACCTGTCAGTCCTCCCTGGCAAGGGCCAGAAATGCCTCTCCATCTTCCTTACCTGTCTTCAGCCCTGGGCCCATGGGGCTGTTACTTGCAAAACTTTCCTTGTCTCATAACGGATCTGTCTGATTGTGCAAGTGCATCCCTTGACTTCTGACGGCATTTTCTGCTTTGAGTAACCTCCAAACAGATGAATAATTTTCACTTGTGCATTTCAATGAATTTGGGAAACATTCAGGGTTCAGAGGTATAACTAGAAATATTTCCAAAAGGATGAGTCAAATAATGTCGAAGGTGACTGGGAATGAGAAGAAAGGGTCCTGCCACGCCTCTCTTGTGAGCCAACAGTCCTGATGTGCACTTTGGGGTCACAATTTCCAGTTTGCAAATCCTTGGCTGTTGAAATAAAAAGCCCGCCTCTTTGTTCTGTCTCCCACTTTCTGACTTCTCTTCCTCCTACGTCTCCTTCCTCCAACGTCCCACCTCCATTGCCTAATGCTCACTGATAACCTGCATAGCCTCGCTTATTCTATTAGGAGACTCCCCTTCTGCAAGTGCTCAGGCTCCATATATTGTCAGCAGGGTGACTGATTTCTCAGTACAGATGAACGTCCCCTTCTCCAAAGATATCACTCTGGAAATGTGCAGAGGGGAAACTCCCTTTGCTTCTCTCCGGGGTTATGAAGTTGCTTTTAAAGAATGCAAGATCTCCAAAACATTCAACAAAAATATTTCCAAAGCACCTCTCATAGCGATGCCACCCCCAAGCATGGGCTGAAATAAATGGAGGGTTTGCCTGCACAGTGGCTTCAAGCTGTGCTGAAGGTGTCAGGAGTATACAGAAGGAGCTGACACTCATCAAAGCATTCAGTTAACCAAACCACAGACATTAGGGCTTTCTAAACACAGCTAGACAAGTGGACATGAGCAGTTTCATTGACTTTGATGCCAAAGCTGCCGAGGACGGGCAGCAGCAGCAGCACCCCTGGGACAGGATTTGTGCCCAGGACTCTAGCAAACAGCAGCTGGCTTTGGTATTGCATTTTGCACAGAGCGGTGATTTGTATCATCCAAGTGCTTTGTAGACTTTATTTAGCAAAAGTATTTTGAGTGTCAACAAAGAGTAGGAGCTACACTTGAAACAAGCTGGACAGAGTTCATCTTCTTGTGAGGCACAAAGAAGGTAGACTCCAGGCCCAGGTCTGCTCTCTGCTCCTGGTGCCCCAACAGGATTCTCTCATGAGACGGAGAAAGCAGCTCCAGCTATGAGTGCCAGTTTGATCATCTCCACAGAAGGCTCAAGCTCTCTGAAAGCCAAGCCATCCTGAGCTTCTCTCCCTAAGTCACCATGCTCTCCTTCCTGGGTGTCTTTCCACCAAGCCTTTGCCCAGTCTCTACTCCTGCCCAGACTCTACCTGCTCATGCTTTCCAAAATTTTCTTTGGCCCCTTGCTCTTCTCACCCTTTATGTCCTTCCTGGACAAGCTCGTCCATTCTCTGGGCTGCGAGCTCCATTCTGAGGTCTCCTAAACCACAGCCCCAAGTGAGAGCTGTCTCTCATCACTTCTTCAATATTCAGGATCCATCCTACTCCACACATCCTGATTTTCTGTTGCTCTAGGCCCTTTTATTGGACTATTCCCCTGCTCCTTCAACGATGATGTGGGAATTTGGCCTAATCAAGAAGGCGGCAAGGTGAAAATTAGATGTTGGAGTTAGGCTGGGTTAAGTTCTCCCTCTATCATTGAAGACTGTGTGTCTCTGGATGGTCCGTCTCTGCCTTCGGTTTCCTCTTCTGGGCAAAATATCAGTGTTATTAAGTTTAAAGAAGGGGATACATGCCAAGTTCTTGACACAGAGCTTTACTCATGAACAGCCCTAAATAAGGGATGCTGATGCAACAATACAGCAGTAGCAGAAAATACACAAAATCTGATAAGAACCAAATATTCCCATGGCCCTGTGCTCCAGGTTCTTTTTCTCCCTTGCTGGACACACAGGGTCAGTCATCTGAATGGCCTCTGCATCCTTCTTTTCTTGCTTCACTGGGGTCCCTCTCCATCTTCTGTGTACTGTTATAATTAAGAGTCCATGTCTCTGTCTGCTCCCAAGGATTTTCAGTATGAGGCAGGCTGTTCCAATAATAATTAGAAACATCGGCTGTTCAACAGGGAATGAGCGTAATGCTGCACTAGCCCCTCAGAATATTTCTTTCTGAACCCTCCTTTGCTCTCAGCTTCTTGGGTGGATCTGAACAGTCACAAACACCCTGTGGACAGCTAGTGAAGTACAGCATCAGGGGTTCAAAAGGTGACATGGGACACAGCAAAACTGAAGACAGCAGTGCCCCCTACACATCTGTCCTTGACTTCAGGGAGCCAGAGGCTCTTCATAGACTTCACTGTCCACCTGAGGTCAATCTCAAAGGGTTAGGATGTCTGTTGAACACCCTAATGTCCCCTAGAAACACATGTGGCCTTTAGGAGTTTGGGGGTCTTTGTCTTTCAGGATGAAGTTATTCCATTTATTTTTAATAGTACTGGATGAATCAGATCTCAACTTTTCATATTTTCTCTTTCTCATATTTAAAACACTGCACCCTCTTCAGTCCAGAATGGTGAACAAAGATATAGTCATGCCATCCAAGTTCCTCCTGCCTTCATAGAGACCAATCCATTCCTCTTCTTTTTGGTCACAACAGTTATACCCCAAGAATGCACTGTGGTCCTAAATAACGTAGTGGTTAGCATAACACCAGACAACTGGAGCTAATCAGCTTCACACTGTGGTACCTGATTCTGTAGACATCGCCTGAAAGTGTTCCCCAAACTCTTCTCTTCTTGGCACATACAGAAAATAGCTTTTGTATGACTCCCTGGGTTATATAGGCAGTGCTCACACTTGGAAGCCGCCACACCACATCCCGGTGGGCCCCAGGACCTGCATGACTCCCCGCAGGAATTAAGGGGGATCAGTATCTCAGGCACACCTGTAATCCATTTGTAGCAACTCAGCATGCCCTGACATCCCCACTGAGAAAGTCGACCTAAAAGTTTGTCTGATTGCCTAAGAGACCAGTAGAATGTTCATTCTGCTAAATAAGACCTTCTTCTCAGAAATTCCCAAGACTATTTTTCACCCAGAGTTAGCATCTCCGAAATATGTTTTCTATTCAGTAGTCAGTGTTCTGTCATGCTCAGCAAGGAAGACGGCCTGGTGGCCACAGTGAAGAATCAGGAGCTCTGTGGATTCTGAATTTATGATTCAGCAGCCACAGCTTCTGACTCACTTACACTAGATGACCTGTGGAAAACCGTTGGACTTTGACAGGGCCCAATCAGACGAGCCAGAAAATGATATCAGAATAGGTTTCTACTGGAAACCAAACACTGTGTGAAAATTGAGACTTCCCGAGCAGATAAATTAAAAGCAAGCTCTACAGGAGAAGCATGACGAGAGCCATATGTTGAACTTCAGCAGATGCAAGACAGAAAATAACCATGGCCTATAATGTCACAGTGTCACTGTCTTGCACTCCTATAAACTGTTGAACTGTGTCAACAAAAGCACCTGGTAACTGTCCTTTTTGTGTCACCAGCATTAAGTTGTAAAGTCTATGAACTCTGAAGGCAGGCAGACTTCAGAGGCGAAGTTCTCTGAATTTGGCGGTGAAATCTTGGCTCTAACATACTAGCTAAATGATTTTAGACATGGCACACTCTCTGAGTCTCAGCTATCTTCTCTGTAAAAGGAAGATAAATGTATCCATTAATTATCTCCATAGATACCCCCCAAAAATATGCTTATATAAAACCAACAATATTCTGGATTTTTAAAAAAGCACCAATAAAAAAGGGAAAGCTACTACTTCTTAATAAAAGTCACTGATTAAACACCTGCAGAATGGCAAATCATAGTAAAGAATCAGTGAATTTAAAGATAGACTAGTAGAAATTACTCAGTCTGTACAGCAGAGAGGAAAGAGACCAAAAACAAGAACATAACTGCAGGGGCATGCAGACAGTATCGAAAGATCCACATTTGCATTCTCACAATCCAAAACATAAAGGGAAAAGTGAGTATGAATTAAAAAAAAATACTCGAAGAAATCGTGCTGAAATTGTGAATAAGCCCAAAGAATCCTTATCAAGTTATGTCACAATAAAACTTCTAAAATTAAAGACAAATTATCTTGAAACTGTGAGAGAAAGGCAATATCTTACTTATATGGGGGAAGCTATTCAAATGGCATGAGGTTTCTCGTCTGAAACCATGAAGTTTGGGAGGAAGTAGAACATTTTTTCAAGTGCTGAAAAAAAGGAACAGTAAACCCCAAATTCTATAGCAAGTGCAGTTATCTTACAACAGCAACAGGGGAAATTAAGCCATTCTTAGAGGAAGGAAAACAAAAAAAAAATTTTTTGGTGGCAGACCTATCCTAAAAAAAATGGCTAAACAATTGTTTTTGAAACAAAGAAATGATAAATGAGGCATCTTGGAACATAAGAAAGAAGGAACGAAAGAAAGAGTAAACTAATGGGTAAATTGTTTTCTTAAAGTAGATTTTTCCTCTCTTGAGTTTTCTAAACATTTTCCTATGCAGTTACTGATGTATGTAGAAGGAATTTTAGAACAATTTTAAGGAGGTAAGGATAAAGGGAGTTAAAGAAAGTTAAAGAATCTGTATTTCACTCGCACTGGTAAGTCATAAATTATTTATGGTATTTTAATGCTATGACAATCACTATAATTTTTCCCCCAAAATATATACTCATACACACTATAGATAACTCAAAATGAAGCTTCAAAGATAATTCATATGAAGCATTCTGCACAAAATTTAAAAAAAAAAAGTTTAAGTAACCTACAATCTAAAATCTGAAAGAGAAAGCAGAGAAATACAGAAGGAACAAACACAGTAAAAATATAAAGTATCAGATGTAAGTTCTAACATATAAATAATTAGATTAACTGTGAATGGTCTAAATACCTTGACTAATAACATGAGCAGAGTGAGCAAAGTGACTTACAAAATCCCTAACTCCACTACCCCACTTTTTACTGTCTACAATAAACTCACTTCAAATATAATGATAGAGATGAGTTGACAGCAAAGGCATAGAAAATACAGACCTAAATAAAAAAAAAGAAGTGATTATACTAATATCAGGTAAAGTAGATGTCAAAGTAAAAGTAACAATTAGGAAAAGAGATGAACATTATATAGTAACAAAGGAGTAGATCCATCAGAAATACATAGCAATACCACTTATGAGTAATTGACATGTTTGTGATTTTATATCTTAAATTCCCATTTGCTGAATTATCCTTTTGCGCCCTTTTGTGCCCTTTTGTGTTGTCATAATATTTTCCGCATCTGGCTATGTTCATTTTTTTCAGTTTGTGAGTAATAATTGGAAATATTTTAAGGAGGATAATTTGAGAGTATGCAAATATCCTACTTCTCCTTAAAGTTTCACCTACTAATTTTAGCATTAATTTGTACCTTGCCTAAAACAACTATTATTGAAATGGTCTAACAGAAATGTTCTAATTCCTCCTGCATTTGTTAATTGGAATTATTCCAATGATTTTCTTTTAAAGCTATAGGGTAGCAACTGTAAAACTGAAACCTAACTTATACAAATAGTCCCCTATTGATGAGTACTTAAGTCGCTCTTATTATCACGGACAGTATAATAAATCAATTATATCCTTGCACAGTACAGAACTTACCATCCACACACAAAAAAGTACACCTTAGGATTTGTCTTCTGTCTGCAACTGGATGTGCGGGAACAAAGAGAAATACTTCTGTAATTTTGTCATATAATGCCAAACTGCCCTCCATAAGAGCATGCCGTGAGAAATTTGATCCCATAGGTGAATATAGAGCATTCAGTTCAAGGACCGAAGAATATACATTATTTCTAGGTATACATACAAGGTACCTTTATGAAAAATTGTCACATATTTTGTCATAAAACAAGGCACAATACACTTGAAATTACTGATATCATAGAGATCACATTCACTGATCTGCTCAAACCACAATGCCAAAAAATAATACAAGCTCAATAAAGTTATAACTAGAAACACCATAGGTTTGGGAATTAAGAAACTTATATCTAAGTAATTCATGGGTCAAACACAAAATAAGAATATATTTAGAATTACATGATAAAATGCATGGTATATATCACATGAATATAGTATACAAGGCAAAGATAAATCTGCTTTAAAAATAAATTTTCTAATCCAAAATACCTTTAACAGAAGAAAGGTTGAATATTAATGCACTAACAATCAATTTAAAAACAAAGACAAAGGAAATTAATAAAAAGCAGAGCGAGGAATAATGATTCAATTAACCTTAAAACTTAGGAAGAAAATAATGAAGATCATATCAATGAATTAATAAAATACGAAAAACCAGTAATTGTTCCATTTTTACCCCTTCTATTAACTAACGCACTATTGCTCACAGCCAGTGCTATAAGACAAGATAAACAAATATTAGGCATAAGGATGAAAGTTAAGCAACAAATACGCCATCATTCAACTACAGTATGCTTGCCAGGCCCGTGGTCGCTCAGCTGCCATCGGACTTCCTGCACAGACTCTGTTCTGCTGCCCTCCAGCCCCAGGCAGCTTCCACATCAGGACAGCCTGAGCGTGATGGCAGGAGGGGGGAGCGACATCTTCCTTCCCGTCTCCCCCACCCCACCCTGGTGTATGGAGAGGGCACATCTAATCTGGGCCTGCTATAGGCCTTCCCCTACTTCCCATGGTGTGGGTTGGAGGCAAAATTGGAAAAAGTTAACTGTCTCTTGTTGTAGACTCATCACTATGGGTGCTGGCTTTTTGGTCACTGACCCTGACTAGCTGTTGACACCTCTGTGCTGCTGGTCCACAAAGACAATGTCCCTGAACTGGTACCCTGACCCTCTCTCCCGCCAGCCCTCTGCTCATGGAGTTTGGGGTAAGATGGCTGAGGGTGATGGGGATGAAAGTAGTGGGAGGCTTTACAACTCTTAGTAAGCTCTTTCCAGGGACAGGGAGAGCAGGAGTCTGAGTGCTGACAGCCGTCTTTACAGCAGGCCGGTAGTGACTGCGGGTCTCTACGGTGGGTTCTAGAGCCAGATCCAGGTGCACAGATTAAAATCCTGAAACACATAGACCCAATGGCCAGAGGGACAAATCACTGTCTCCGAGCAGCTCAGTCTAAAGGGCCATGCTTTGTGCCTTGTGGGAAATGCAGGGGAACAAACTGGGATCCCACAGGAAATCCCAAGGGCCCCACACTTGGGATCATGCTCTGCACTTGCTCTTTGGAGGTCTTAATGGTGTTATCTTTGAGTTTCTGTTATCTAAGTGTTATGGATTGAATTGTGTCCCCCCACAAATGCATATGCTGATAACTGACTCCCCATCTCTTAGGGTTGATCTTACTTGGAAATAAAGTCACTGCAGATGTCATGAGTTAAGATGAAGTCATTCTGGCTGGAATGAGGTGGGGCTTCAACCAACATGTCTGTTGTCCTTAAAAAAGGGGAACTTGGGACACAGGGACAGACATGTACCGGGAAAAAGAATGCGGACACACACGAGCGAAGGGAGGGCCTGGGGCAGATGCTCCCTCACAGGCCTCAGAAGGAACCAACCTGTAGACTCCTGGTTGGTGTCATGGAGTCCCAGCCTCCGGAACTGTGAGACAACACATTTCTGTTGTCTAAGCCACGTGGCTGTGGCACTTGTCCAGTCCTGGGAAACCAATACAGTAAGTGAAGAGGACAGTGGATTATGCACCAGGGACGTAAGGCCTCTCTGCCTCCCCGGAATGGGTTCTGGGTGGCTCTTCTCCTGTCCTACCCTCTCCCCCACAATGACTCCCGTCTGACCCCGTCTCCATGTGGGAGGATCGGGAAGCCACACACACTGCACTAAGTCACAGCACCCACACGGGATGAGGGTCACACTTATTGAGCAAATGTCCCAGTGCTCGAGGAAAAGGGAAATCAAGTAGCAAACCCAAAATCTCATAACAGGTTTAAAAAAACACCAAGGAAAAGTCTTTTTATTTGTGTGTGTGTGTGTGTGTGTGTGTGTGTGTGTGTGTGTTTTAAATAAGAGGTCCCACATTTTCATCTCGTAGATAACTCAGCAAATGGCATCGCCAGCTGAATGGCAGAGAGAATCAGCACACTTAGAGGAGCAAAAGCAAAAAGTAGAGGGAGGAAGGATTGACAAATTTGAAGACCCTGGTTCCAATGGTTCCTGAAGCCCAAGGACAGGGCTCTGAGGCTTCTTTGAGACACATCAGTATGTTTTAAGACATGTTCTGATTTATTTAAGAGGTGTTTATTTAAGAGGCATTTCATAACCCAGAGCCAGAAGGATCCATGAATAACAGCACGAATGCTGACTGAATTTGAATTCTCCAAATTTGAAAGAACACAACACTTTAAAGATTAACTTGGTACACAAGTTTTGAAATAATGTGAATCCTCCAACTGTTTTTGGAAATTCCTCTGGGCTCACATCATTTCCAAGCTCTCTGGCTGAATGAATTATGAACTATGTTTCACATTAAGATGACACGTTAGAACCACTTGGACCATTACAGGGGACAACAATCCACTGTCTCTTAACAATATCTCATAAATCAGGGGTTGACTTTGCCCTCTCAATGTGTGTGAGTTCTTTAACACCGACTTCGGTGATAACTCACACATTTTTAATATCTTGTAGCAATCTCATCCAAGCATTCCTTAAGTGACAATAATGTTTGCAGTGAAAATACCTTTGGAGCAAAAATTAGACGTGATAACATCCTATGGGGAGAACACAGAGCACGAACCCTGTATTTACACTTTCAGTTGAGAAGGTAGCCCTGTGACAAGGTGAACCGAGAATGCCAGAAGTCAGTAGCCTGAAAGCTGTGGCACCTCTAAGCCTACAAAAAATAGAAATCTAGATGCAAAGTCAATAGGAATTTGTCTGCTCACATGACTGTCCCAGAGTGTCATGTAATACACCCCAAAAGTTGAAATTCACACATTTCATGAAAGCCTTCCCTCTCTGTTAACCATGTTATTTATCAAAGAGTAATTTATAGGAAAATGAGTCTTGAATTGTGTAAGATTAGAATCAGGCAACGTCTTCAGGAATGTGTCCTCACATACCATGTGGCCATCTAAACGGCCTCCCTTGGTTGGGGGCCGAAGCATGAGGCCAGGCCAGCAGAATGTGGCTGGGCCAGGCTCTCTTAGCTGCTTGGCTTCTCATCAAAGCCTGGCCTAGGGCAGCTCCCCCTTCACCAACCTCAAAAAGGCAGAGTTGAGAAAGGATCGTCCCTGGGGCTGAGTGGGGTCAATATTCCCATTTCACGCCAGAGGCTTTCAAAGAGGGCCGGCCGGCCCCGGACAGGAGGGCTGACTGTCAGCATCCTCACTGTCAGCGAGGATACCTGGTGCCCAGATTCGAGGTCGGTCGGTCAGGCACGCTCCTCCTGTTTCCCCTCCTTGTCACGTGAAGGCAGCAATATCATGACATGGAAAGTCTCCTGGAAGAAACCCATGAGCAGATGCCACACAGATTTGGTGCATCATTTGCAAACGATTTCAAAGTTTATTTGTCTACTCCAAGGAGATTACTGGAATCTCCAGCTGCCTTTTACTGTAATGGTTTCCATGCTGCATAGATCTTGGCAGGCACAGTAATCACCTCTGAGGTACAATTAGAGGCTGAGGGTCTCAACAGCCTGTGCGAGCACTGCTGCCCTTCAACGTGTGGGCTTCTGCTCCTACTCCGTTCAACAGCCCAGAGTCTGCAGCGCCCAGAAGGAGCTCAGCCCTTCAGAGGAAGCAGAGCAGTCAAGCAGACATGGTCTTTGCCCCCAAAACCCGGCATCAGCCATGGCAGCTCTCCTGCTTCTGTGGCTGGAGAATTTTATCTTCCAATGACTTAACATAATCATGCACAGAGAGATGTATAAAATAGCAAAATGGGCAACTGAGCTCTTGAAGTGAGAGGAGCAGAATTCCAGCAATCTCCTCCCTAAGTTCTCAGACTCCCCCGTGGAGGCAGGACCTTCAAGGGATGGCTCCCTGAGAAGAGTAGGCAAACTCTGAGTTCAAGCACTTTAAATAACTCCTAAACGAGGCAAAACCTGGGTGAGAGCTACACAAATTAAATGCCCACCAAAAGCTGAAGCAAAGATCAATGAAATCATCAAATGAATGTCTGAAAAATTCAAATAAGATTTTCCAAAACGGGATCACTCAGCCTGGGGACAAGCAGGAAACCTGAGCCACCAGGAAATCCAAAGGAATTCTTCCCCCTCATTATTGGTCGGGGTTCTCCTGAGTAATTTTGCACCAACGGTGTCTTTTCTGTCTCAGAAAAGGAAATGGACAAGTAGTCCTTTGTCCTTCCAGGTGTTCCGTCTCCCCTCCTTCCGAGAGCTCTCATGGACCCTCCTCCTGTTTCTTCACTGGCGCCCTGGGTCATCTGATTCTGGACCTGGTTGTAACACTGTCTACGTGCTGATGCCTCTGTTCGCATCCCCATGCTGCCCTCTGAATTCTACATGCATGCTTCAGTTTCTAAACTCATTTTATTGAAGGAATGTTGCATTATAACATTAAAGAGGTTTGAAGTCTACATCACAGCAAGTCAATATCTGTATATAACATGACTTCACTATCAGTTTTTGTTTCACTGTACACTTCAACCCCTTTACCCCAATCTCCCACCCCCAGGAACATGGCTGGACCTAGAGGGAATGATGCCAGCAAGATAAACCAGAAGGAGAATGATATCCTACGACATCGCTCACGTATGTTTCTAAGTGCCTACTTGATATCTCTACCTGGTTATTTCTTAGAAACAAGAAACTTAACAAGTATAACACAGAAAGCTGGACTTCTTTTCCTTGCTATCCTTCAATCTTCCTTTTCTTGCTAAAAGACCCTACCGTTCATGCAGGTGCGAGAACATACACCCAGGTGTCACCCTGATTCCCTGCCCTGGGGTCGTCCCATCAGCCGCCCTCCCTGCTCTGCGTCCAATAATGCCGGGCCCGCTCCAACTCACCCGCTGATCATCAACACCCTCACCTCTCATCTGAGCAAGCCCTGACCCTCACTCCCTGCTGTTTATTGTCCTCACAGCCACTAGGATAATCTTTCTAATAGTAGCATTTTAAAAACAAGTGCACAATCCCTGGCCCTGTTCCCCAGCCAATTTGTCCACGTAACCTTCTCCCTCACCTTGACGGGCTCCAGTCACTCTTTCCCTGCTCTTAGACAGCAAGCAAGCTACCACTTCGGAGTCACTAGCTGCTCCAGTCACCTGGTGCGCTCTTCCCACATATGTGATGGGTGGAGGGCTCCTTCTTGGCTTCTAGATCTCAGATGCAAGGCGATGTACATGGAGGTAACTTTCCTGACCACTCCCAAGTCACCCTTCCAGGTATCTTCTTATTTTAGAGTAAGCAGAGCACGTCCAGTCTTTTCTTCATTTATTTGTGCTCTGTGCCTCCTCTTGCTGATTGTAGGTTGCAAATTTCATGAAGATGGAGAACTCTCTTGGTCGCTCTATGACACCAAGTCTTAGAACTGTGTCTGGCTCATAATAGACAAGTGGTGAACTTTCATTGAGTAAATGGATGAGTGAGTGGTCACTGCCTCCATCTTCTGGCAGAACTACTGACCCTCGAATCATTACAAGTGTGGGGGAGCCACCAATCACAGTAACCCTCAATGCTGACCTCGGCAATGGGTCCCAGGTCTGGGCTGGTGAACCCAGAAGAGCAAATAAGAGTCCCCTTGGAGAGTGGTGCACGGGGATGAACAAAAAGAAACTTTCTTCCTCTGGGCTGGGATGATGGAAGTTTGTGATCACCAGGTCCTTCTTCCCAATCTGAAGAGTGAAAACATCAGCAGCAAACCTCAGACAGCCCTCAGTGAGAGCCAAATCCTGCCTTAAAGTGCGAGCACCTTCACAAGTCTCACAACAACCCTGGAGAGGATTTCCAAGGTATGTTTTCAAGGTGTATTTTTCCAGATGATTAATTTGCTCAGGGTCACATGACAGTCTGACTCTAGAGCTCTGCTTGTAACCACCCTGTCTCCAAGACCAGCCCTGGGGGAGAGCAGTTGAGCAATGGAAGAGAGGACGCAGGTGGCTGATTGGTCCCCAGATCCAGCTGTGCCCAGGGCTTGTCTCACCTCTGAATTTTCTAGTGACAGGACCACATCCATTCTTCTAAGTGTCTATCATTTGCAACTGGGAAGACCCCTGAAATCCATATGGTATCACAGATGGGCCAGCACTTTAGAGAAGCCACCTAGAACTAGCTACAACTGGTATCCATTTATTGCAAATAGAAACAAAGCTTTTTATTTTCATCTTGGAAAATTACTGGATTTTCAATCAAACAAAAATTGAATAGCTATTATCTATCTCATCTTATCCAAGGTTTCAGAGCTATCTGACAAATGTCAGCTACTATACTTGTCTTCTCACCCAACTTCTTTCTGAGTGATATGCCGGGGTGATGAAAAGAATCCGCCGCAGGGAGCAGGCATGGACCCTAGTCCTCGCACATGTGTGCAGGAGTCCTGCAGGCGAGAAGAGAGGCAGGGTGGCAGGGATGTGTCTTCACTCTGTCCACACCAGGTGTAATGTCGCACAGCTTCTACCCCCTCCCAGTCTTCAGCCTCCCTAATGTCGTCTGACCAGAGTGAGGACCAGGGATGACAAGGAGGCCCTTCAGCCTTGCAGCGGCTGATAGACTTCCAAGGCCTCAGAAGATCAATTTGCTCCAGATCTGCGTGCACGTCCCACGCTGACAGCCGTGTCCGGTGCGTCGGTTCACTCCTCTCCCATACGAGTTACTGGGACTCCCAGCAGACAAGGGCAAACATCAGTAAAGGTTCTCTGTCTGGGACGGAACAGAACATGACCTCTATCAGAGAACAATTTCCAGACACAGGAAAATACTTAGCATCACAGGAGGGAAGCCCCATTCGGAAAAATTGCCTCAGTTACTTCAAAGTGCACATTGCTCTTTCTGCTCAAAATGCAGAGAAACTGAGGCTCCAGAAGACAGAGGACGCGGGGTTGATAACAAGAGCCAAGCATAGCTTATAGGAGTAGCTAGAGACCTACTGAGACATCCAGAGGACCAGGAAAGAGCCCTCAATTCCAGCGTCTCATCAGCCTGTAACCACCCCTCCTTCGATTCATCATTTTGATACATAGCAGTAAAAACACTTACAACAAATGTAATTATTATTGCTGATAGCAGATTAAGCGAAGTAAGGTTCATATGCTATGAAATTTATACAATGAATCTTCATTCAAACAACTAAAGAGAGAACTTTTTGTTCCTGTTTTAGAAAGGATGAAGCCAAGTCTCTGAGAGAAGTGGCGAAGGTCACACCCTCAGGGTCTCCAATTAGTATCAGCTCCTCAGTGGGCTCTTATTGGTGTTCAAGAAGGACCACCCACCCCCACCGCCCCAGCTTGACTGTCCTCCTTCCCAGAGACCTGCACAGAGAAGACAGGCAAGAGTACCTCCTGACCCAGGTGTGACTCCATCAGTGGTGATTGGACAGGACAGAGATGTCTGATGATATCACAGCTTAACTTTCATACAAGGAATTGATGGGCTATTGAAGACTCAATCTCAGGACCTCTGGCATGAAATCCTTAGGATTTTCTTTTCAGGGACCTTAAAACATCTTTCAACGATTGTTATGCATGGTATCATGCAAAATATTTATGAACATTAAAACTCCAGCGCTAAAAGTTTCCTTCAGACTCCTCTAGAGCAGCACTCTCATTTAACAAATGAGAAGGAGCTCAGCCCTGGCCCCTCACGGGGTGCGTCAGTGAGTATTCTATAATGTCTGACACCCCCACAAGGATGAGACTCAGAGAAACTGGGGGCAGCAGACCTACATCCCCCATCCTTGGGGAAGGAGATATTATATCTGGCAAAATGCCCTGTCAGTTTTTGTTTTCACAAAACAGCACTAAAAGCTAATTAATCCCATGCCTGTTCCTTTTGGAAGGAGGAATAAAAGCTCTGAGAACTTCAAGGGGAAGCGACAGTCTTTAGTGAGTAGGAGTGACCTAGAAGCAAAAGGGGTGGACGACTAATACCACAAGATTCCGGGCCTCCAGGAGAGGTCCTTCCCGTTCCTGCACAGACCAGAAGTGCCTCGCCTGCCAGACATTCGTGAGTTTGAAGGACTGGGACAGGCAATCCCAGGACAGGCAATGGGGTCCTCACAATGGTCATCACCAGTGCTGGCAGTCATGAGCCGCCTTCGGGTGGTGCTGAGTCCAACAGAGGATGGAAGGAGAGAACTGGGCAGAAGTCACTGCTGAGAAAAGCTGGCATGACTTAAGGGAACTCAATCCCTGACTGATAAAGTCTGGAAAGAGTGAGGAAGTATTTTGCTTTGGGCTTGCATGTAAATTAGGTCTCTATTTTAATCCATCAGCTACTGAGGAAAACAGCACAGTGTTCCAGACCCACTCTGGGTCCTCCCAAGTAAAGCAGAAGGTTTGGCTTTGTATAGGACAGTAACACCTCGGTTTTCTCTATATGATATGAGGCAAGGTCATCCCTTGGAAGTGAGGCTCTTTTGGAGATTTTCAGAGGTCAGAGCAGCTATGAAATTTGAGATTTGCAGCCATTCATTTAAAGAGACTCCATAGTGATGATGTGTTTTTATTTTTTTTTCTCCAGCCCTGTCCAGGTGCTCAGATGTGACTCAGTGTAAGTGGAGAGCCGTGTTTAACCAGGTTGAGGATCTGGGCAGGCCTGCTAGGGAAGGGGAAGTGGGTAAGGGAGGTAAGGACTGTGCCATGGAGCGGATATGGTGCTGATGAAGGAACCAGGGCTTGGCCAGGAGGTCACTGTAGCCACGAGGGAAGTAGGAGAGATGAGCATGTGTCAGGGTAGATGGAGGGAGTATCTCAGGAAGGCTCTAGGCCATTGCTGAAGTCAGTGAATGGCAGAGTTCCATAAGGGGCAAGACATTTAGAGGTAGGAGCGGAGCATTGAAAGAAAAATCTATGAGGACGAAAGCTTTTTCATGAAGCTAAAGGACTGTGCTCTGCAGTCCTCCCTCAGCCTCCCAGGCCATATAACTCAAGTTATTGTCCCCTCCCTGCATTCTGAGTCCCAAGACCAAAAGCGGCCTAGTGTCCTAAGATTCCTCACACCGCTTCGGCCATAATCTGTGGGACTAACCCAGTGGAACGCACCAGGGCTCCTTTTCATAAGTTCTAGAAGATTCTTCCATTTCTTGATAGCATGACTAGATAAATCATGAAGTAGTGGAATTTTACAGCACAGAAATCAAACCTTCCATGTTCCAGAAGCTGTACCAGAGGCTTGCTCAATGGGAATTGTTGTTAATATTCGCAAGGACTTTGAAAGGGGGAACTAAGTTGCCCTATTTTACAAATGAGTTTTGGAAATCAAGAAACCTACCTAGGAGCTCGATTAGCATGTGAAGGAGCTGAGACTTAAACATGAAATATGGACGGCTGCCCCCCACCTCCCCGTGCCCCCCAAGCCCCTACTCCTTCCATCATTATAGCATGAGCTTTTGGTGCCAGGGGTGGGAGAAAGGAGAAGAGAAATTGTGGTTTCTTTGAACACAGAACACATAAGTAGGGGATGTTCCCCCAGTCTGTTCTGCCTGAATCCACATCAAGAAGCTCCGAATGCTTGCAGTTTGTGGATTCTTCTGGAGCGCCTCTGATTAGGCCCGACTGAGCCGGGGCAGAGGAGCAAGGATGCCTGCTTTAAATGAATGCCAGATCGGGCTGTGACTCAAAGACATTCATGGAGAATATCAGTTTCGCTTTCTGTCTTAGGTTTAAAACAAGGCTTTCCCCCCAACAAATATTTGCTGCTGCAGCCTTCTTCAGAAGTCCCCGTCATAATTCTGCCACTCGAGAAACCACGTGGTCTGCTGAATCTTAACCTTCACAAACCCATGAGTTGTAGCGTTTCAGCCAAAATGGTGTGAAAATTAAATACTCAGTTTGAAATTTGCCAAATCTCTTTGGGAGTTCTCCCGCCTCCTGGTGTGTGTGTGTGTGTGTGTGTGTGTGTGTGTGTGTGTGTGTGTGTGTTTTATGATCTTTAAAATTAAGAAATGTGATTTCAGAAGATGGATAATTATTAGCTGAGGTGTTTTTATTTAGAGCTTTAAGGAGTGGGCTTAAACTATTTCAGTAACATTGTCTTCTCTCTCAAAGCCCATTTGTATTAAGGTTAGTTACTTACCAATCCCATGCAATGCGCTCAGGGCCCTTCTATTTCAAAGGTTTCTTCTTAGGGCTGGAAGCATAGCCTGGGGGTGGGAACCCCACCCTGCAGCTGCTGGGGTGAGGGTCTTGAGGGCGGCAGAATCCGACCTTGAGGGGGGTCTGTTTTGTGCTGTTGGTTCTTATTTGGAGGCTGGATTACTTTTTGCTTTAAGATTTGTCTTCCTTTGTTTTCTTTCTAGCTTCTTCTAGAAGGGATTTGCTCGTGAGGAAGGGTTCAGAATAGAAAGGAAGTAATGTGTCTAGATACTGCTGCTCAGGCCTGGGTCATGGATTCAGGTGTGAGCCCTTGGGAGAGACCACTGGCTGAAGCCAACGTCGCTGTCCCTCCGCACGAACTGTTCTGGGACGCGTGGACTCAGCTGCGGGCAGACGGCGCCCGGCGCCGGGAGGAGCGCCGCGAGGACCCGCAGCTGTGGGAGGGCCAGAGCGAGCCCTGGGCGTGGAGCCCACAGTGCTCAGGGCTGCAGGCTGGTGTCCGTCCTCATCCTTCTCTCCTCTCCTTCCGCAGCCCACCAGGCCTGCAGAAGCTTCCTCATTCAGCAGGCATGAAGAGGAAAAGCGCACATCACTTAACAATGGGGATGTGTTCCAGAAGTGTGTCCACAGGGAGTTTCAGTACAGAGTGCATGCTATTCTCCAGTCTCCAGAATGTCTCCGCTTCACTCACGGAGCTATTCAGGGGGGCATTTTGACAGAGAAGCTGGGTCATGACTTTTGATTGCTCCTGTAGTGCTCTGGCAGCGTGCGCTACAGTGTCCCGCGGCTGTAGGAACTTGGACCAATGGGAATATGACTGCTGTCATGTGTGGTGCATCACTGTGTACATACACATCACATGCATATACACACGTATACATGTACACTCTATATATATGCTATATATATGTGAGGATTTTGAAACGGGAGACCAAGTTGCTAGAGAGAGAGAGAGAGACAGAGAGAGAAACGGAAACCATCACTAAATCACTGAATGCAACTGAGGTTCACACATGAACTAGGTGCCATGATATGATGACGACCATTGGACCACAATTTGGTTCAGCTGTAGAAATGCAAATTTCAGGGGAGACAGAAATCAAGTCCTCTTGCTGTCCTAAATTTTGACCATGAAAATTCCAACCTAAAAGTTCTGTGTTACAAAGACTTAGCATGCAAGGTGAAGCCTTCTCTCCTTCTCTTCCCTTCGTGACTTCACAGCCTCTGATGGGGGCAGTGGAGACCTCAGTAGGCCTAAACTATGTGTCCAAAGAGGGGACTGAGGTTGGCCCAGTGCTGTGAGCACAATTCTGCTGGCAGTGAGACCAGAAATGCAGTGTGAGGACACCTACCCAGAGGCCTCACTCTTAGCCTAGGTGTTGAACTTTTTTGGGATCCCTCACCTCCTGTGCCTTCCTTTATGGCTCCATCTTCCCAGTCTCTCCTTGAACTTCAGCCTGGCTGTCTAGAAACGGGGGTGGCATGTGAGCTGGGTGGTGGAGAAAGGGCAGAGTTTGCATGTGCAGAGGTGGTGGTGTGGGCATTCTGAGGAACAGGAGAAGGAACCACAGGAAGTTTCACTGAAATGGTAGCTCCAGCACCGTGAAACAAAGGTGAGATGATGTCACATGTTTATACCATGTGTCAGCATGAAGTTGGTCCCCTGTTCCAGACAATGTGGGGACTGGGTGAACAGGGGTTCAAAGTATATACTGCTGTTTCCTCTCACACCCACCTTTTAGAACCTACCCTGTCTGCATAGTGGGTGCTGGCACATCAAGTATGATGGAGGCTTGGGTCAGCAAAATGTCCAAATTCATGTCCAAATTCCAATTTCCCTTCAGAGCCCAATTCACATACCATCCTTTGAGTTTCCTCAGATTCTGAATCTATGATAAGGTGACCATCTGAAATTAAATAGAAGAGAAGCAAAAGGCAACAAAGACATATGGATGTCTCATTCGTGTAGAGTCTCAACACTTATGTGGTGTTCTTCCAAAAACCCACAGTCCCATTCTAATCTTGAGGAAAACATCTGACAAATCAGAGTGACGAACAGACTACAAAATACTTGGCCCATATGCCTCAGCACTATCAAGGTTAAAAAAAAAAACCTAGAGCAATGTGGGATCCCAGAAGAGAAGAAAGACATTAGTGAAAAAAAAAAAAAAAAAAAAAGGGAGAAATCCACGTAAAGTCTGTAGTTTAGTGAACAGTAATGTGTAATGTTAATTTCTTACTGCTGACAACCACACCATTGTTGCATAAATGCAAATACTAGAGCAAGTGATGACAAGTATACTCTCTATACTATCTTCACATCTTTTCTGCACATCTAACAATATTCCAAGATAAAATGTTGATTACAAAGACTGTAGGAGAATCAAAGAAAAAACAAACACAGGACTTGAAATACACCCCTTGATTTCTTAGAGGAGAGAGAGACAGAGTTGTATAAGACTGTGTAAAAGGGACTTACAACATATGCTGAGTTCATTGACCAAGTTACATATGTCCTTGTACACCGGGAAAGATATATGAATAGCTTAAATAAAAGTTACCCAGAGAATCTCGCACATGAATATTATTCTGTAGCTATGGATAAAATGGCGGCTCCTAGGCACTAAGATAATAATAGTTCATGTTTATCATGCAGTGATGTGTTTCAAGAACCATGCCAAGATCCTTAAAGGCATGACCTCTTTTAAACCACATATCCATCCCCTGGAGAAGATGCTATCATTGTCCCCAGAAAAGGTTATTGGGTCACAGACAGTTTAAACTACTCAAGGTCTTCACATCCACACAGAGGTAGATCTGGGACTAGATTTAGTCCCATTAGTACTGGAGTCATATCCACCATGATACTCTACTGTCTCTCAAAGGACCCCCATCATCTCTCAGAATCGAAACACCTTCTAAGTCCCAGAATCTCACTGAAGCCCTAGGGATACAAAGAGAAGCAAAACGGATCTGGCATGTTCAGCAGTACGTGTTTATAATCTTTGTTTTATTTGATCCTCGTGACAATTCTGGGAGACAAGCAGAAATGTTGTTTGTATTCTCACATTGTGGATAAGAAAAGTGAGACTTTGAGGAATCGAGCGAAGTATCTGCTGCTAATGCTGGAGAAATGGACGGGATCAGGACACCACTGACTTCCCTTGACTCCCCAACCTCTGCATCTCCCCCTCCTGCAGTCTGGTTGATTACCAAAGGTCTCACCCATGCTTACCAAGCATAGTCAATCCCTAAGCCTTTTTGATATCGTCTAATGAAAAAAGGTATTGAGCAGGACTTGCACCAGCAGAGGAAGATGATCATGACTGAGGGAAACTCTGATGCTCAGAGATAAGCCTGGACCAAGGAGACCGAACTAGTGGGACTGTGATGTGGGCCCTTCTGGACGAAAACTGAGGTCCTGATGGCATGAAATGAGTTCCTGGTGGGACTCCTATGTGCCTCCAGTCTACAAATTTGGACATAAACCTGCCCCGAGTCAGGTTCATCAGAAGCCTTCCCTCCCTGAACAAACAAGACATCGTACCCTCAAGGGCGATGGTGCATCACCTCAACACGTGTAAAGTCTTGCTTGGCAAACACTCAGTCTGGATTTCTGGAGATCGGGGAGCTGATGGTCACTCAACAATCATTCAGTGAAATGATTAACGTGCAGCCAATGTGAGAAAGTAAAGTAAGTGTGGAACGCAGGTCAGAGAATCCTTGTGAAAGGGGTCTTATTTCTTTTGATTATTAACCATGCAATTGTAAACTCTCCCTTTCTTTCTTGATAGGATAAGAAAAGGATTAAAAAATAGCTTGACTACTTTGATTGCATTTACCTATTTGTGAGTGAAGTCTACTTTCGTTCATCTTCACAAGCAATCGAAGCCTCGATGAATGAACATCACTTATTCATTCATTCAAAAACATTTACTCAGGTGCACCCTGTGTAACAGCTGGACACAGAGCACATACATGCCAAGGTCCCAAGTTCTCATCCCAGGACTGGCAGGAGTAACCAAGATGTGCAACTAAATAAATACATTTTTTTTTAAATGCTTTGTCCTCCTCTCTCTTCCTGCCTGCCTTTCTTCTGTTCGCCTTCATTCCTGCCTGTACCTTGCCTTTAAAAAAATTTATTCAGACCTATTATGTGCTGGGTACTGAAATATAAGAAAAGTCAATGTAATTTCTGCCTTCAAGGAACTTACATGCAAAAAAGAATCCCTATGTAAAGAAAAATGTGTCCTAACAGTGATAATTGTTATGAGCTGCCCCGTACAGGGAACCTCAAAAGAGACAAGGAATAGCTTGGCTTGGTTGGAGATCAGGTACGCTCACAGAGAACAGAATATTTGCTTTGAAATATGAGTGAGATTTTTGAATGGAGGAGGGGAGAAAAGACATTCCAAGGAGACATCACTGCTGAGGATACAAGGCAGCATTTGGGCTGCAAAAATACAAAATGACCCATGGATTAAAACACTGGTCTACTAATAACAAAGCCAAGGCTGGAGGGCACTGGGGTGTATAGCTGTGTATACTGAGCCAGGTCTGCACCCAAGGAAAGGAGAACCAGTAAAGACCAAGCAGGAGACACAGAGTGTCTTCTTGAAGCCTTAGAGGTGGGGTTGATATGCATGTGATAACCTGCTGAGGCAGCCTTCAAGCCCTGGACCTCATGCTCACATGGAGTCCCTGTCCACGGTCCTCATGCTTTCATAGCCAACTCTCCTCCAGCTTTTGTTCTCAAATCATTAATTTTCAAGAGAGAACCCAAGACCTTCACCTCCTGCCTGACTTCTCTCTATCAGCCTGAACTCCCCAGGTCTGAAACATGTCAGATGCATCTCCCTCCAAATGCATCCTCCTCCTGCAGACAAAGGGAGGCTGGAAGTCCACTCACTCTTAGCTCCCTCCTCGAAGCAACACATGCCCCACCTCAAGGAGCCCTGGGAAAGCCAGGTCTTGCCTTCTCCTTTAATCAGGCAAACCTGGAGTCTTAAAATGCGCATTCCTAGTGGCAGTCAGCAGGAGGCAGGGAAGCTTCCAGCCTAATGACTTGCAAATCAAAAGCAGGAAACCCAGAATGCACCTTTTGAACTTCTTTCCCATTCCACCTAGATGTCCTCAGAATATTCTCCCACAGTGTTTCTGTTATTTTTGCTACCAGAGCAATAACCTTCCTTGGGCATTTTTTGAAATGTTGGAGGAGGAGCTGTCTGCGGATCTCAGAGCATGTGTTTTTGATTCTCATAAGATTATGGACACCAAAGGAATAAAAATGGAAATCACTACTGCCAAGATATGAAAGAAGGTTTGCATAGTAAAATAATTTAAACCTAACATTTGGACCCAATAAGGCAAATGGAACGCTCTTTCCATATTTTTGGAAAATGTGCATTTTCTTCACATTAAGTGGTGCCCATAAAAAATAATGATTCTCACTCAGTTTATTTCTATAAATTAGATTGGCTTAGAGTTTTCCAAGACATGGTTTTGTATCAAACTATATGGCAAACACCTGGGCATAAAAGATACCGGCTATTTACTTCCATGTGGGAGAAATGGGTCACCATTCCGCTCTTCTAAATTTACAGCAAAGATCAGGCTAGACCAGCGAATGTATTTAGTCCTCTGTCTGCCAAGAATGTTATAGCAACACCATGCAAAAAGAAGTGCAGGAGGAAGCTCCCCCCAGAGGCAGAGCAACTGTTTCCCAGTGAGAAACAGGTGAACCTGAAATACCCACTGGGAAGGACATTCGACTCCTCCTGACTCAGATAAACTGAGATTACACAATAAAGAGGGATTCAGAAACATGTGTATAAGGAATATGAGCATGAATATTCCAATGCAGGGGTGAAGCTTATCTGAGGCGCATATGGCCATGCGAACTTTAAGGAAACGTTGGGTGGACTTGGATAAGAAGATGAGGAAGAGCCCTGGATAAAGGAAAAAAGGAGAGAGGAGAAAAAAGAGAGTACAGCCAGAAATGGAAGAGAGGGAAGAGATGAAAGTAAACCTTGGATTGAAAGCTCACATAGTTATTTTTAAAACAGGTGAAGACTAAAGAAGGTCTTCCAGTGCCAAGTGGTTACAAAAGCCTCAGCCTGGAGTGTGGGCCGAGTCAGAAGCAGGAGTGATGGTTCTGAGCTAAGGATGCTTCCAGCCCCATCACTGCCTTGACTGGCTGCTTACAAGCTACAGCCGCCAACAACCTTCTTTTCTCAGTGATCTCATGCGACAAATCCCTCCCTCCCCATTTCACAGGCCTTTGGAAAGCTCAGAGATGAGTGTGAATGAACTGCTAGAGCTAGAAAATATTCAACACATGGAGTGCGGAAGGTGGAAAGCGTGGAAGGTAGTGAATTATTTATTATTCTTTGGCTCAGGTGTCGGCTGTTTGTAAGTCTTCTTGTCCTCCAGCAGCTGAGGCACAATCCATTGAATTTTGAATAAAATTATCCTGAATTCTTATGCCACACAGTAGGAAACCAAGCATCCTTCCCAATAGCCCAAGTTCCTTGAACTCCAATTTCCTACTTTTGCGGAACTCTCAGTCCCTGCTCCAATTTTCCTCTCTTGCAGGTGTTGAACTTCCTTTGTCCACCATGGAACCAACCTACATGCCAGCATTTCCCCTACAGTACTATGGACACTAAACTGGGCATGCGGAGACTTTCACTGTGAATTTGTAGATAAAAAGGAGTGTTCTATTACCGAACAGCCAAAAATCTAACACCAATGATCCCTTTCTAACAGTCCATCATTCATCATTTTCATCGTTCAGCTCTTCACTGGAGGCCTATCCACCAGTCAGCTCCCCTTTTCCTATCCCATCAAGCAACCAGCCCCCCAATTATAATTATTCTGTCCCTCTTGTTTGGGTCTTGTCCAGGGGAATCTCAACCCCAGTTATATATTCAAATTGCCTGGGGATTATTTTTAACTATTATTGCTAGACCCTAATCAGCTATATGAGGGGCTCTAGAATTAGGGTATTCTCCTGCATATTTTTTTCAAAGCTTTTTGGGGAATTCTAAAGCACAACCAAGGTTAAAAACCATCTTCAAGCTAACTATCTAAGTCATATCCTGGGGCAATTTCACCTTTCATACTTAAAAATAAAAAAAAAATCAAAATACCAAGGTATTTTGCTGAACAAAAGACAATTCTCTTCCTGAGAGACAGGCTGCCAGATTTTCAACTGAACATTATTTTTCCGGCTACAATTATTGTTTTAAGAAATTCGCCTACAACCCACACTCCATTATCCAGAGGTTCGATCATCCCTTAACATAAGCATTTCTTGGCCGGTTCATTTCTCTCCCCTCCCTAGCTTGCATGCCCAGGTCACAGGGTGGCAAGAGGACAGGGAAGAAACCAAGCATCCATATGAAGAGGAACCTGGTTTCTTTGTTGAGAAACTGTGGCAGATAGAAATTTAAAACAAACAGGGAAAGCTGACATCATTTTTAAACAGTGTAGACAGAGACATTCTTAAAATGTAATGAGAAAAGAAAAAAAAAAAGCAGCAGCTCCATGGTAGTGTTTTATATTTGCCCTTCATCTAACCAGCTTGATATTGTATGTCCTTGGCAGACCTCTCGACTTTTTCTGGTCTTCCCTTCTAGAAAATGAGAGAACTGGGCCAGGTGCTCTGCATGATCTATGAGCTCCCATCAACCACCTCCACCATTTTATTAGAGTCTGTGGAGCAATGTTCCATAAAGATCCTCCCCTTTGGTCCTCCCAAACACCCCATGAAGAAGTAATCAGACTGGAGTTATCGTCCACTCTTCCAGCAGAACAAATTTCCATTCAGAGCCTGTGACTCACCCCAAGACATAATGCTGGCACCTGGCGGGCACGGTCCTTCTCTTAGCTCCAGCAGAGCTCCACCAGCAGAGCTCCACAGACTAGGGGACTTATGAATGACAGCACTTTTCTTCTCACTGTTGTGAGCTGGAGGTCTGAGGTTGGGGTTCCAGCATGGTCAGGCTGTGGGGAGAGCCCTCTGGTGCATGCCAGGTGGTAGTCTTCTTGTTTGTCCTCACGTGATGGAGAGCAAAGAGCAACAAACTCTCTGACTCTCAGGGGGCACCACTCCCATTCACGTGGACTGAGCCCTCATGACCTCGTCTAATCTTAAGTACTCCCCAAAGACCTCATACTCTAATTTCACCTTGTTGGGGTTGGGGGGCAGGGTTTCAACATAGAATTTGAGGGGGGATGACCATAGTAAGCTAATGACAGTCCTTTTTCTTCAACTTGGGTACCCTTTCTACCTTATTACATCTGTTCCGTGATGTCTCCTTACCACCCCTGTCTCTCTTCATGCACATGTATGTACACACACACGCATGCCTATCATTACAGACTGGGAGGTCCCATTCCATCTAAGAATGCACCTGACAAGGGTTGGTCAGAGAAGACCATCGATGCCCAGGAGCAGGAGCATCCGGGCCTTCTGTTTCTTGCACAGGAGGCAAGAGAGCAAGCTGGCAGCCATGACCCAATGAACCCTTTCTGCTCATCTTTACTTAGTGCCCTGATTCTCATCCCTTAGAGAGTCTGCATTTCTGCACTTGGGAAAGTTGCTGAAGGCAGGTCCTACCATTGCTGGAACAAGTCTGTCACCTGCCCCTGAGGGGAGGCAGTTTAGACTCTTTGTTAGGGACCGAAGGGTAATTCAGAATCTCCTAGAACTCAGCTTACTGCTGAGCTCCCGGAATGTTTGCTAATTAACTGAGGGCTGGGTCTCAGAGCTGGAAGGGCTCAGTGGGTCTGGTTCTCTCCTGGCCTTCAGACCAGTGAGACCTGTCAAGAGTGTCAAGAGGCAGGCAGCCAACAGGAGAGACAATCAGGTGGCAAGTCTGGTCCCCACCCCTGCGTGTGCACAAAGCAGGCCCAGTGTCCCAGAGAGTCAGTCTGAGCTCGCCCAGAAATAGGTATCTAGTTTTCCACTCACCGGAGAAGCTACGTCCCACCCCTGTCAAGCACAGACTTGCTGTCATGCGGTATTTGCTCTTGGGACTCCCAGGACACGGAGCAGACGTTGAGGTGTCAGTGTCTTAGTGTGAAATATGTCTGTGGTTTTGAATGATTTCTACACATTCTTTTAGCTCAAGGCTGTGCAGACAACTTGGGTGAGAGAGAAAAGGATGATGAGATGTCCTAAAAATGTCTCTAAAACTATCATTTGACAGAAGCCACCCCTTGCCCAGAACACAATGAAACGCCCCCACCGACTCTCCCACCTTCTGCCTTGAGCTGCCCCCAGACTTGGGGACTGAACACAGATGGGTCTAGTGGTCGATCCTGGGGTCCTCCGAGGCCATAAATTCAGACAACTACAAATCAGCCTCGGCGAAATTCCAGCCGCAGACACGCACACGCCCCGTTCAAGTGCAGGCACCTGGCTGAAATATGGCCCCATGTGTTCCCTCTGCACTGCCGGCTCCTGGAGATGCCATCCCGTCAGAGATGGTTTATGGGGCAGCAGGGAGGCCAGAGCACTGAGGCCAGCTACTACCCCTGCCGTGGTGCTCCTCACGTTGAGCTCCTGCTGGCAGCCCCTTGTCACCGCAGTTGGCAGCCCTTCCTGCAACCAGCCTGAAATATGACTTTCCATGGCACCCCATGGCTCCGTGTTCCTCCTCCATCCTGAGACAGCATTGTCACTTCTCACCTGTCCCAAATAACTCCTTGTGAAGCAGCATTGTTGCCAACTGAATACAGAGCATTCCTGGTTCTTTTCCTTTCCAGGTACTGACAGTTTGCACACAGCCTGCCTATCCCTTTGCATGGAAATGCTCCTTCTTGGAGTTTCTGCTCCCAAATCTGAGCTTGGGTACGGGCAGGCAGGTTTCCAACACTGGGCTACCTCAGGCGTAGTTGTTAATCTGGCCTAGTTAATCAGGAGGAATTCATACCTGTCTCCAAAGAGTTTGCACCATCATAATGTCCTCCTGGCCCCCTGTTAGTCTGAAGGTCCTGCCAAGTCAGTGAAACTCACTTGGGTAAGCAGATGGCATAAGCCTGGAGCTTCATGCCCAAGAAGGTGTGCGGAATTCACCTGCAGCCAGAACTCACTGGCAGTGTTTAGCATACCCAGCAAACCTAAGTCCCCATCCCAGAAATCCCACTTATCTGGCCGGGGCTACAGCAGTTTTCGCCACACTCAATTTCTTCTCCACGTGCAGCTGAGGCTGAGGAGCAAGTGTCCACCACCTTTATCCGGAGTTTCTCTTCCAGGGACCTCCTGACAGGCCAGTGCAAAGACTTTAGGGGTCCACCGAGTACTCTGGGTGCCATTCCTCTCCCACCCATCCTTTTCCTGCCGTCCACTGAGAGCTCAGCATTGTATTCAGCATTGCCTGTTACTGTTAGTCTAGGTTCTCAGAGAAAGAGTCAAAAGATTGCAGGTATGTGCATGTGTGTGCATATATGCACATGCACAATGTGTGATGTGTGCGCTCATGTGTGCACACGTGTGCACATGTGCATGTGTGCGTACGGTGGATATGTCTGTGGGTATGTGTGTGCATGTGTCTATATATGTATATATGTGCGTATGCAGACATATGTATTGGATGAGTCATATGTATATGTATATATGCATGAATGTATGTGTATATGCATGTGTTATGCATGTGCACATATGTGTGGGTGTGTGTTATATGTATCTGTATCTGTATGTGGGTATACATGTATATGTGTATGTAAATATTTTATGTACAAAGAGATTTATTACAAGAAACTGGATCTTATGACTGCACATCGAGGCCTCCCAGGATCTGCAATCAGCAGCTGAAGACCCAGCAGAGCTTGTTGAAACCAGACCACCCAGGGGTTGGGTGAGACTCACCGCCATTCAGGATGCTTTACTCTGTGTAAGTATTAATCTCACCTGGAACCATCCTCAGGGCCACACCTGAAATAATATTTAATCAACTATCTGGTTACCTGTGGTCCCATCAAGTTGACACATAAAATTAAACACCACTTACTCCTTCAGGGGAAGAAAGGCACTTCAGGGGATATTCAGGAGACTTGGATTCTTGTCCTCAAGGAGTTTCCAGTCTCATGACATCAAGATAAGTGAGGAGAGGTAAATTTTCCAAGACAGTGAGAGCTCAGAGGAGAAACAGAGCAGACATGGGGTGGTCGCCTCAGTCTTTCTGGAGGAAATGGACTGAGAGGCTGTTAGGACTTGAATTGTGTTCCTTAAGTTATCTTTAAGTCCTAACCCCTAGGGAGGAAACAGGGTGTTTGCAGATGTCATTAGCTAAGATGGAGTCATGCTAAAGTAATCCAATATGACTGATGTCCTTATGAGAAAAAGAGAGAGATAACAGTCAGGTGAAGACAGAGAAGGAGAACACCAGGTGAAGATGGAAGTGGAGACTCGAGGGATGAGACTACAAGCCTAGGAGGGCTGAGCTTTGCCGGCTGTCTCCTGAAGGTCGGTCATTTCTCCTCTACGTCCTCATCCTCCGGGGCACATTTCTCCTCCAAAGCCCTCAGGGGACTCAACACTGCTGACACCCTGATGACTTAGTTCCAGCCTCTGCAGTGGTGGGTCAGTGAATATCTAACGCTTCCAGTCACCCAGTTCACAGCATTTGTTGCGACAGCTGCACAGATTTACATGGAGGCTCATGCAGCATGAACCAGCAAGGTGGGGAGGAACCCCAGGAGGCCGCCAAGTGGGAATAGATCTTGCATAGAAACGGGGACGAACACAACCCAGCTAGAAGACAGAACGTCAGAAACTGATATAAAACACAAATCAAAGGCATTTCTCCAGAGATGTCTTAGAGGAAGTATCCCGCCTTCCACCCAAGTGGGGCAGGTGGGCTGCCGTCCTCTTCCAGGGCTCTTCCTCCCGGAGCACAGCGCTGGGACAGGTGACGTCCACCCAAGTGGGGCAGGTGACGTCCACCCAAGTGGGGCAGGTGGGCTGCCGTCCTCTTCCAGGGCTCTTCCTCCCGGAGCACAGCGCAGGGACGGGTGACGTCAGCACGCACGCCCTGCCCCACCCACTTAGCCACAGAAACAGCTCTGCTAGACTCTCCCTGGGACTTTTAATGTCTGTATTAAAGCTGATAGAAAAGTGCCCTTTTCTCTCTGCGCACAGGCCGGTGACACATGACCTTGGAGGTGCCCTCAGCCACCTCCCAGTAAAGTAATTAAAAGAGGAGATAAAATGATTCCTATGTAATTCAATCCTTGGTTCTAGATGCTAAGGATTTTGGAAATGCATCTAAAATTTTACTTTAGTCTTTTCCAGATTTTCTATACATTCTGTGATCTAGCTTTTCTCTTAAGCCCCAAACAAAAATAATTTTGTCAACTGGATTTCTGCCATTTGCTACCAAAGGAGCCCCTGACATAACGGGAGAAAGCATATCACCTCCATCCTAAAGGGGTTTGGATGCCGGAGCGCAGGGTTTATTTTTAACCCTATTGTTAGAGATTGTTAACAGGAACTCATAGAACCTCCTTCGGGTTTCTTCCTGAAACTCCAGAAATTATGTGCAGAAATGCACAGAACGTGCGTCCTTCTGGGAGGAAGCCACAGAGATGCAGCCATTTCTTGAGGAGTCCTGGACCCTGACAGGAGAACCACGGACGTGAGCCTCGAGGACCCACCACTAACACACCCTCAAGCAACAATCATCAAGCACCTTCATAGGCCGTTGTCATTTGCTCAGCAAACATACTGTTAGTCCCAGGGTCAAGAGCGGGTTGAAGACATCCGTGCTCTTATTTTAGCCTCAAGGAGTTGCATTGAGATTGGGATGGCGGTAAACCTACACCGAACCCCGGCAGAAGGTGAGCGTGAGGAATGTGAGGGCAATTTAGAGATCAGTGCCTGGAACTTACTCCACAGTCTTGGTTCTAGGTACAAAGGATTTTGGAGTTGCCCCTGAATTTTCAGTTTACTCTTCTCTAATTTTCTATCAATTCTGTGATACAGCTTTCCTCCTATCCCCCCACCCCCACCCCCCTAAGTTCTTTTGCTTAACTCAAGCCATTGTGTAGCAGTGGGTCAGCCCAGAGTGGACTCCTGCCTCATGCATGGACCGCAGAGATGCCAGTCTCTCAGATCAGTGTCTTCAGTTCTTCCATGGATCCTTCCAGACCACCCCGCAGGCTGTTGCGCACTCTACCAAGAGAGAATCTCTGAAATTGCTTAGAACCTGGAAACCCGTGGAGCGAGCACATACACATAACCTCGGGGGAGCAGCCTGCCTCTGCCCAGCTTGTCGTACACAGTGTGGCCCTCGGACGCTGCTGACTGGCCGCCATTGGCTGCCATACTTGGGAGTTGATTCGAAATGCAGAGCTCAAGCCTCATCCCAGACTTTCTGAATTTTAATTAGTGTGATCCCCCAGGTGTCTCTGCAAATGAAAGTTTGAGATGCACTCATCTAGGTTGTTCTTCGCACAGAGTAATTATTACCTGACGGAGAAGAAAATCCACCTTACGGCCCGAGCTTACGGCCCAGGGCAGAGGCAGGACCCAGAGCGGCCCAGTTGTGGTGAGCCTGTGCAGCCAGGCAGATGGAGCCAGGCCTCTTAGAACAGGGGCGCCGGAGTACAAGTCCAGCCCACCAGGCACCTTGGGATGGGGGCTCCTAGATATCAGTCACCCGCTGCAAGTCTCCGCTGGCGACCACAGCAAAGACTCAGGGTAGCAAGAACTCAGGATCTGAGAGCATTGACAGCAGTTGCCCTGTTTCCTTTCAGAAACACCATCTTTCGTGAAGGTGAATGTGTTCCTTTGCAGGAACATCTTCAGTCTGAATTGTGTGAGGTGAATCTTCAAGAGGAACAGACAGGGCTCTATCTCCAAGTGCGTTGATCGCAGACCCCTTCCCATCTGGGTGACTCCGTTCTGGGTGCCATGACGAAACACCACGGAGTGGAGGCCTAAGCAACGGGGACTTGGAAACTGGAAGTCCAAGTCCAAGATGCCAGCCAATTTGTTTTCTGTGGGGATCTCTCCTCCTGCCTGGCGGAGAGCTCCTTCTCATTGTGTCCCCACATGGCAGAGAGAAAGAGAGGATACAAGCTCTCTGGTGTCTCTTCTTATTGGGGCACCAACCACTTCATCGGGACTCCATCCTCATGAACTAATTCAACCCCAATGGCCTCCCAAATAACCTACCTCCAAATCCCATCACTTTGGAGGTTAAGCTTTCAACATAGGAATCGGGAGTGAGGAGGGTGGAGATGTCCTTCGGTCCAAAGCACTCCCCTACTATAGACAGAAAGTCTTCACAGCAGACTTCAGAAAATGCTTGTAAAATGGGGAAGATGAAGATTTCTCTGGGCAAGGAAGAAAGCCCACAATGTCTCTAGCAGAAATCCTAAGAACTTTCATGTTCAGGAGAATCAGACAATGAAAGATAGAGGGGTTTGCATCAAACGTGTCAAATGCAACAAGAAGTGAGCAGAATTGAAAATCACCACCACCATTTCTGAAAACCCAGGATGAGCTGTAGGTACATCAGGAGCTAGGTGGGACATGCCTGGTCTCATTTACCGCTCTGAACTACTCTCCGAAGGAACTCTATTCTCATCTCCATTTTCAGAAACTGAAACTCAGCATTAAAGAGTCACTGAGTTGTCTTAGGTCTTATAGCTAGTTAGTGGCAGTTGGTTAGTCGCAGAGCTACCCTAGATCTTGCCTGCTTCAGGCATCTATTACAGTGCTGTAAGAATTCCTCAGTCTTTGGCACAAAGGAAGCTTGTGCCCCAGACCCACCCTTGGACAGGTAGAGTCACCTTTCAGTCATTCCTGGTGACTCTGTGGAGGACATATCTAGAACTCGGCCCCAATTTGATGTGCAGGGTCCATCTCCCCTTGGAATAGGATTTAAGATTCTCACTTCCATCTTGTCACCATATTCTCTTATATGGATTTCTTCAAACTCACCATCTGGTGACATTAAAGACAAGGAAATTCTGAAATAGTAGGCATGAGTTGCATTGATTTGCTGATATGAATTCACACCCCTCTACCTCTGTAATTAGCTATTCGTTGGGTAAAATGAATCATTTTTGTCATGGAAATAGTTTCATATTTACAGATCTCAAAGAGGAAAACAGCTTGTCAGCTTCAATCAAAAGGCCTGACTTTTTGCAGAGGGATAGCTCAGAAGTTTCCCTCTGCACAAAACACTTCCAAGGACTTGCCTCAAACAAGCAGGTCAGCCTGCTTTGCTACAAATGAATCCATGGATTCCCTGTGAATCATTTTCCTCTGAGCATGGGGTCATCCGTCCAGATGCCACTTTCATTGCCAGCGGGTAGAGAAAGAGTGAAAACCAACAAACAAAATCAGGATAGTTGCAAACCAAGAATATGGCGAACAAAGACCTGGCCTGAGAGCAGGAACAGGGGCCCCTGTCCAACTACTAACCAAATGAGTGACCAACCCCCGCACGTGCCACTCCCTGCCTCCCCAACTGTAAAGTGAGGGGTGGCACCGTCACACTTCGCACCCACAGCTGGTGCTTCCATGGGTGACGGAAGACATGGCGGCCTTCTACATGAGCCCCAGGGAGACTCAGGGTCCTGGGAAATGCCAAGCCTGCTCCATCACCCCAGGGAAGCGACACAGTTTCAAAATAATAGGAGTCTCAGAATGAGACGCTTTAGCATAAATGACTCCAGACAGACAGGAATTCAGTCTCTCTTTCAGTGTCTTCTAAAAGGCGTCTCAGACACCACACAGTAGTCAATGTCAGTGTCTAAGCAGCAGTTAAGTTTCATACTTTCTTCTTCATCTCTAGCCTGGATTTTTGTACTCAAATATAAATGAAGATCAGCTTTCCATTATATTCTGTATATGAAATTACCTCCACGTGGTGACAGTAATTAAATTCCTTTCCAATCAGTCCCTTTCTTATTTTAATTTTATTATTACTTTTTAAAGGAATCATCATTTTAAACATGGACAAAGTGTTGTAAAGAATACAGCAGCCACCTGGATGCCTGCCACCCAGGTCTGTCACATGGCCCCATACTGCCATTTTTGCTAATGCAAAAAGAGCTATTGCTTTTCGAAGATATAAAGCACTATAGACAGGGTCAATCACCTCTCAACTCACAGTCCGCTGTCTTCACCGCAGAGAGAGCCACAGCCGGAAATCAGTAACCCGCCTCTCGTGCCAGTTTTTATGCTTTTACTACATTTGCGTACCTCTGGTGGCATAAAAAAGTGTTTATGAATTGCAAAATATTGATCAAGGGTGTCATAGTAAAAAATGGTTTTAACTGCTTTTTGGTGTGCCCTGATGGAGCAGCAGTTTGGTAACTTGCCTCCAGGGGACACAGGTCACATACCCTGGGCTTGAGTCCTGGATCTGAAGGGGAAACAACCAAC
The DNA here is from genome assembly GCA_004363575.1 of Solenodon paradoxus. Classification (NCBI taxonomy): domain Eukaryota; kingdom Metazoa; phylum Chordata; class Mammalia; order Eulipotyphla; family Solenodontidae; genus Solenodon; species Solenodon paradoxus. The sequence goes on from RJWH01002962.1 coordinate 116,155, forward strand.
TTAATAAAAATACAATTTAAAAAATGCTTCTTCCTCTTTTCTCTTCCTGCCTACTTGCCTTCTTTCTTGTCTGCACCTTGCCTTTAAAAAAGTTGTTTTCTTTCTCTTTCCAAATGTTTTCAACTACATATTGTTTATCATATCCGCTGTATGAATATTGTCACCCATGATTAAGCAGAGCTCAAGTTTTTGCTACGCTACCATAAATATCCAGGTTAATGTTTCCTTAAGCATATGCAAACCTTTTCTCTAGCACATGTCTGCTAGAAGTGTTTGCACCAAACTGCAGTTTTAACAGCAGTGTCTAATTTCCCCACTTCCCACCTTTTTGCTCCTAACATTCGGTCGTGCCAGAATTTTCCTTTTTTTGGCCAAGTGAGTGAGTGTGAAATGGCATTTATAGCTTTCCTTCATCCTAGTGAATTTGGTCATCTTTTTATATTTTTTACTGGACATTTATGTTGTTCTTTCTGTGACCTGCCTACTATACATCTGACTATTTCGAGTATTGAGCTACATTTATCCCCTCCCCACCTGTAGGATCTGTAGGGATTTTTACATGTTCCGAATACTTACCGTTTACTGATGTACATGTGAATACTACCTCCTACCCTGTGGCTTGTCTATTTCAAGATGGCCATGATTTCTTTTGTCATGCAGCGTTTTGTCATTTTGACACTTGTCATTAACATAAATCTATCAATCACTTGTTCAGGGTTGGCTTTTTCTGGGTCTTGCTCATGTAGGCCTTCCTTCACCAGGGCCATCAGCGCATCCTCCTGATGAGTCTCACATAAGCTTCATGGTATTAATGTCTACCATCTTTCCTCCTCGGTCCCTTGAAAGGTGTCCTAAGATTATTTGCTGATGTTGTGAAGGCAATATATGATTATTGCAGAAACAGAGAAAAAAAGTCAGTGCATTACTAGGTTATTTTTAAAATAATCCTTTTTATCCTCTAAGGACAACCTACTGATAGCCCCTTTCCACATCTCCCAAAGTAATGCATTATATGAGGAAGTAAAGTTTTGAGCAAGACCAATCTGGATTTGAATCTCATTTCTAGTACCTTCCAGCTGAGTTAACTAGCATCTGATACTTCCTCTGAACTCCAGGGTCCTTATCTGTAAGACAAAGACAACATCTCCTGCATCAGGTTTTGTGTCCCAATTTATATGAAATGTCACATGTCCAGTCTATTTCTGGGAACATCGTTCTATATAGAACCTTGTGAAGCCCTGGCTTGTCACATACCAGTGTGCAAAGCTCCCTGGAGTAAAATAAGAATGGAGCCATGGACATGCTGCATGGTTCAAACCCAAGTGACGGGCAGGGTCCCAGCAAAGAGAAATTCCAAGGAATCAGTGAAGCTGCCACCAACCCAGAGACACTACCATTCTAGGGCCCGTTCCAATAGGGCACTAGACTCCTTCTTCCATTTATAACACATGCCATGCAAACAGTGCCTAAAACGGCATGGAAACTAGATGGAGAACAAAACCTACCAGCTGACCTCATCCTCAATACTTCCCTGCTCAGAGGAGTTCATTAGCAAAGGGGGAAACAATTGACTTTTTGGGTCTTATATAATTCCATTGTATTTTTGCCAGGTCTCGGATTTCACCACCCACTGGCATGGTATCACATCATGAAAGAACTTATTGTTACAAACACAAAACAAGAGCAAGTTCACAATTTTGCAAGTAGGATCCTTCCACATTCTTTGTCTTGTTGCAATAGAAATCTTCAGGTTAATAGGCAATTACATTCACAAAACATGTTGTGCTTTGAATGAACGTGGCTTGTGTTGAGATGACTCTCGCCTGAGAAAGACTATTTTTAGGAAGCTTGGCAAAGGAAATTAAAGTTTTCAACCCAAGCATGCACTGCCAAATAATTCTTTATTACCAAAAAGAATGGGGGAAAAAAACCAATAAAATAATGAAATCTTTTCACCATTTTGGGATTTATCTTTCCACTTCTAACTCCCTTCAGTCTTCAGCATCGACCTCACAGAATTGTGAGAAAAGCCTCCCTGTAGAATGGTTGTACTGAAAGCCAAGCTGGAGGTCATCTGATTAGAATCTCTTGTCTTTCCATGTCTGGGAGGAATCACAAAGCCTTTGTGCTTATGGCGAACATCTGATTAGAGTAGGAAGAGGTTCATTCGCAATGACCCCAGCGCTGTGGACGCCAGATGAAGAAGAATCTCAGTACATTCCCCAAGACTGTAAAAGTCCTTTAAAATCTAAAAATTAAATTTCTATATGCAGCCTTCATAGTTGTAGAATTCAAATTACTTCATTTTCTAAGAAGGACTGAGCTTTCAGTAAAACATGTGCATGGCAGGCCAGGATGCAACATACCGTGGGCAATGGAATAGGAGTCTGAAGGCATGGGCCCAGTCTTAGCACTGGGACCTTGGGAAACGAATCTGCTTCCTCTGAACAGCAGTTTCTTGGCACAGTTAGGACAGCATCTTTTTTGACGTGGACCATCACCTCCTGACTTACCTGATATGTCGAGTTTCTCACGTCTTATAATCCATCCTCTACACCAGTGGGTCTCAAAGTGTGGTCCCCAGACCAGTAGCATTAGTACCAGCTAAGGCTTTGTTAGAAATGCAAGCTCTGGGGCCCTACTCTAGCCTCCACGAATCCAGGATGGGCTCTAGCATCTCTGATGCTGATGCACACTGATGTTGAAAAACCAAGGGTTGGCACTACTTTATTACCCTGTAAGTCAAAGCACCTTAGCTTACTTCAAGACTGTTATGGTCCAGCCTCCTGAGGCCTCCAAATTCATCCCCTAACCTCCCTCCATCTCCCCTCTCCAGTCCTGCAATGGACTGTACCGCAGAGCAACACTAATTTACTCGAGTGCCACCTCCTCCAAGAAGCCTTCCTCCCACCCAGTTCATCGCTCATCTTCTAGTTATTGATCATCTCCATTTTTAATGGTACCTATGCTATTTTGCACATATCTCCATTTTTCTTAACAGTATCTTATCAAATATTTGAGTGCACTGGCCTACCCTGTTGGCCTGTGAGGTCCATAGAGACATCACAGTCTTTCACACTTTCTTTCACCAATTATTTATTGAGGCGCTCAAGCAAGCACTCAGGACACGATGCAACAGTGGGACTTTCATTCTCTGGTCTTTGAATCCTGATCACCTGACATAGCAGTGCCATGATAATGCTTTAAAAAAGAATGAGAATGAGACTAGAGTCAGCAAATATACTCCAACCTCTTAAACATTCTGAATTACCTTTCAAGACCCTTCATAATTGGACCTGGCCTTTTTTCCATATTGAAACTACTTTTCTCCTATCTGATGTGTGGGTATTCCCACTGATCTCTCATTTCTTCTGCTGCCCAAATCTTACCACTATTTATATATATATATATATATATATATATATATATATATATATATATATATATACATGTGCATGTATATATATTTTTTTGTTAATATAGTAACTTATTCTGCACATCAAAATAACCTCATATGTATAGGTTCTCCATTCCGGAGATATATGACACCACACCCTGCCCTCCACCAAATCAAGTGCTCTTCACCCTTGTCCTGTGGGCTCCACCACCACTTGTTTTCCCCACCCCACAACTTAGTCCCTGTTGGTAACCTTAGTTCTACTGGAAGTGTCCAAGGGTTGGTTTTGTCACATCTGTTCTTTTGCTTTATCTATTCATATTCCACCTATGAATGAGTTCATCTGCAAATCTCACCATTCTTTTAAAGTACAGATCATGTCCCAGGTCATCCAATAAACCATCCTGACATCCTGACAATCTTAACCTCTTTATTAATCATTGGTATTTGTTAACCATGTCAGGCCATCAACTATTAGCTTGTCAACCATTGTCTGTGTGTCTCTGTTTTGTAGCCCAATGATATTTTAAATTTATTTGAAGCGGAGTAGACCTGTTTCTCCTCCCTTCCCTTAGGGCAATCAGCTAAATGGCTAAGAGTAAGAACTCTGGAGCAACAAAGTCAGTGGTCCAATCTTGACTCACAGAAGCAAAGTGGAGTTTCCCACATCCCCAATATTGAACAAAGTAGAATCATATGCTTCAGGTTAAATCCCTCTTGTCTCAGTTTCCTCCAGAATACCTTTGTGTTATTCTCTCCACAATTGCCCCATATAATAAGAGGTCTAAGGAGAATGAGATTCTAATGAGAATCCACAAGGAAGGTGGTTACAGATGAAAGCAAGCAAAAGAGGGAGGTTCTTAAAGTCCGCCTTATTTGTAAAATTCTATGTGATGAATGCATGCTCTGAAGTTGCAGAAGAAATGTTATTATACATGAATGAATGCATTTTCAGACTTAAAACTATAAAAGAGGATCACCTCTTTATCTCAACAAAGAAACAAATAGTTAACTTTTCATTATGTATCCTGATATTCATGAGAAAACCAGACATTTGAAAGCAGTCAACAACTTTGAGCTCTTCAAAGCATTTTGACTTGATTCATCCCACCTTAGGAAGCAAAAATAAAAATCTTGCCATTAATATTTTAAGAGTCGGTGACACCTAATGGAAGATTTTGAAAGAACATGTGATTTCTAGGGAAGAGGCATACCAGTAGACAAATCTTGCCTTTATTTCTTCTATCTGCCTAGGAGAGTTGTCCAGAAGCGCTAAGGATTTAGCAGAGGTTCCAGAGAATTCCAGATGGTAGGAATTCTTGTTTCAGGAGTGTGGAGATGAGGAGGGGACTCGGCAAGAATTGCTGATATTTGTGAAGCATTTTTCCACCTCACATTTTTTTTCTTAGCTGCTCAGAGGTATCGGCTGGGGGCCCAGCATGGAATAAAGATGTCTCTTTGGCATGACCCAGCTGAAAAGTCTGGCAAGGCCGGAGCTGAGAGCGCTTTCCACAGGAAGTGTCGGAACCAGTGTGTCGTGTTGCATAGCCAAGCGTCCCTGCGGGACCCCACTGGGAAATCACCGGAGTTTTACGAGGCTAGCTGCCGTTTTTGTGTAAACAACATAACGTTTTATGATGGGAAACCTAGCCCTTTGCTTTTTATGTAAAAGCATTGATTAAGCCTTTTTTAATGTTGGAGATGTAAAGAAGTGTGAAAAACTAATGTTGTTTTAGAAATGGTCCAAGGAAAAAGATAATGCAGTAGCTACAAGTTTAATGACCTTTCTCATAAAATTATGTAGGGGACTTGTGATAAGTGTGGCAATAAAAATGGTTTTGTTGCCTCTTGTTTTCCTGGCTGCGGATTAAATGCTTTCTAACGGATTCATTATTTATCCCATCACTGATTTCATATATTTCCAAGAGGGAGAGCAATGCATTCACGTAGTAGATGTCTCAATTCAAGCACTTTAAATAGCAATATTTTTGGTTTTGCTTATTAATTTTATTGAAAGACGTCTGCCTCGTCACATGAGCGTGCGTCATAGTGAATCCACATCTGAATGTAGAAAAGTCGGTTTACCACCACCAGTGCAGTTTTTCTTTCAGAGAGGCCCTTCACTTTGTGGGTTGGTTTTTTTTTTAAATTGGGGAAGAGCGAGTACGTAAAAATTACCTTTTTAAAAAACAGAAAAAGCAACAGCCAAATTCAAATGGTGAACACATGTAAGCACACTTTTGTCAAAATCCATAGGATGCACAGCCCAGGAGTGAGCCCTGCTGTAAACTATGGACTCGGGGGGATCATGGTGTATCCGTGTCACAAAGGGACCAGCTGGTGGGGAAAGTTGAAACGGGAGAGGTCATAGAGAGGAGGTCAGGGCTATATAGGAACTCTATACGCTACTCGATTTTGCTTTGAACCTAAATTTCTTTAAAAAAAAAAATCAATGTCTAGTAAAATGTTCTGAGATGTGTGAGTCAGAGCGATTGCTGGAATTTCCAGGACTCAACTCCTCTCCAGCCGTGAGCATGCAGGGCCCAATGGGATGGTCTGGAACCCTTTGGGCAGCACTGAGTGGCAGAGGGCGTGGTCTGCAAAGGGGTGGCACCCAGCTGCAGAGGACTTCGCACAGAGAAACTGTTCCTTTCTTCCAGAGTGAGCAGGGCATAGACGGAGCATCCAGGAATGAGACAGGTCAGGACAGACGCCACCACCTGCACCTGGCATACTGGCCCACAGCCCTTTCCTCTGAGCAATAAGGGCTCATGCCTGATGAACAGAAAGGCATCATGCCTTCCCGTGACAAGATGAGGGCTGAAAGAGCAAGGAAGTGGTGGCCCAGCACTTGTTCTGTTAGTCCATTCGCTCGCTCACCTGACCAGTGGTTCGGGGCTCCAGGGCTCCGACTGGGCTGGGGATTCAGATGCAATCAGATCCTAGGCTCAGCCAGCTTAGGATCAGTCTGTGTGCAGTGCACCTGTTGAGAGAAGCAGAAAATAAGCCAATCTCAGTCATCCATGGCCCCCCGGAAAAGTCAGCCCAGGTCTTCAACAGGGAGAGTGCCCGGGCTCTTCCAGAGCTCACGGCTGCTGCCCATCTGCCCTGGCCACCCACGGCTGACCTGCCAAGTCCACACTTACACCTGGTCTTACCACAGGTTGACCGGGACAGGCCGACACTGCTGAGTGACATAAAGTGTTTTGCGAGGCAATCAGGTGCCCAGGATCCCTATGGTGAAGGCTGTTTCATGGAGTCTGACACAGGCCACAGAGGCAGGGCGGGGGAATCTTCCTGGGGAGGCCACTCCAGCGACTGTCCAAGGTCCCCTCACCACAGGCAAATGTTAGCCCCTGTGTTCTCACGGAACTGTCTTCCTGATTGTATTCTGCTAAGAGAACAATTCCGTTTTCTCTCCTCCACTTTTTCTTTCATTAAAGAAAATTTGTTTCTTTAGAAAAATGTAAAAAGTGCAAAACTTAAATAGCCTATTTAAATGAAAGGGAAGACATGTTTCAAATAAAAGACAGGATGGAGAGAGAGGGAAAGAGAGAGAGAGAGAGAGAGAGAGAGAGAGAGAGAGAGAGAAAGAGAGAGAGAGAGAAAGAGAGAGAGAGAGAGAGAGAGAGAGAGAGAGAGAGAGAGAGAGAGAGAGAGAGAGAGAGGCTTCCTTCTTCCATATCAAGCTAAGAGAGCTGGGATATTCCAAAAAGTTATGGCTATTAGAAACCGATTAATTTTTAGATCTTAAAAAATCCGTACAGTCCCTTTAAAGAGCAATGAAAGCCTGATTCAAGTTGTTAAATTTTATGTTGTGTGTAATGTTGTAATTGATGTCAAACCTTTCACATTTTCTTACCACTGACATTGGACAGTCGACTCCACTCAAGGGCTCAGTTACCAGAGTTGAGATTAAGTAACCTAACCAGGAAATAAGGGCAGAATGGAATTTTATTACACAGAATTAAGAAGTTCAAATGCAAAATAATTAAATCTGAGCCAAATATAGCCATTCTCTCTCCCATCAGTTTATTTTGGTGGATAATTGGCTGTATTAGGTATTTCATTGAGCTGCATATAAAACTTTATTGCCCCTGTAAAGTGCATGCTGTGAATTCTGATGCTTCTGTGTGTTTGGGGGACATAATCGTTTCCTTTGCGGAAGAGCACTGCTTACCTAGATCCTGAAACCAAACTAGGCTTCTTCGGGGATGCCTGCTGCTGGTGCCTGGCTGTGTGTGAGGTGCGCAGAGGAGAGCTGACAAGAGAGGCAGGTAGCAACGGGGAGCATCCCTTGCTCCCCGATCTTAGAGCACATGAAACGAGAAGACCAGACATCTGCCCCATTGATAGTGCTCTGCCAGCTTCATGTGGGGTGAAGACATTTGTGTCTGAACTCTTAGCAGTAAGTCAGCCAGCCCTAGTGTGGCTCCCAGATCTCAGGCCTGGTGACAAATGGATTCTGTTTTAGTATGTGGAGTCTTTTCCAAGGTGGTCTTTCCACCCCCCACCTCATCCTTCTCAGAAATGTGGGCCATTTGTGTACCTCTGAGGGCTCACTTGCTATGCGACCAATACCATAAGCACAAGATGGAAGTGACCTAATTAGGATCCTTTTATGGGAGAAAAACAATCTGTGGCTGCATACGGTTTCAGTTAGCTTCCAGAGGCTTCCCCTTTTCTGGGCTCCAACAATGTGCCTGGGTCCCCGTCTCCAATCGTTTTCACAGGCCAGTTTCACAATGTGTTCCCCTGGGTATTGCCTCACGCCTTAGCCTGTAATCTCCCTGCCCTTCCAGCTCTTTCTTGGTGTCGTTTATGAGGTCCTAGTACCCTGAACATTAGACCCACCAGACCTCAGCGCCCACTGGCCCCGTCCAGCTAAGTCACACAAAATCACTCCTCTGTTCCACACATATTCCTGGGGCTCTATTCTGCGGAGAGCACTTTTCTAGGTATGGGGGACCTGAAGAGAAGTTGGAGAAGATTTGCAACAACTTGCAGTGAAAATCAGCATTTTCCAGGAATCCCTCACCTCTCTTAAAACAATGTGCAGAATTGAGTATTCGTGTACTTTTCCCAGTGGGGATGGGTGGGCTGGCACTTTCCCCATAAACTCCAAGAGCTCAGCAGTCCTTGCAAACATAAATAAATAAATGAAAGTTAGAAACTTTCAGGAGGTAAAACACTCTTAAATCATGGCAGTATCATATATAAAGAGTTTTTATAAAACAAGTTCTGAGCACTCGCATCAACACTGGCTGAATGGATATCAAGTGTGACGGGAGCTGGGCAAAACAAGCACAATTAGCCAGGGACAGGGAGGGGAGTGTTAATAAATTTTTACAAGGAGGTCACCCTTGAGTGAGCTTTGAGGGGTCAGCGGAAGTGCCTCAGGAGGCAGGGCGATTTGAGTGAAGAAGGGTTCACAAGAGGGGCAGAGATGGGAAGGGGCGTGACGAGTCAAGGACAGACCAGAGTCCAGAGGTAGTGGGCCGAGACGAAACCGCACAGGGTGGGGAGCCCCAGGTCAAGAAAGGAGTCAGCTGGGTGTACCCCTGTGGCTCAGGCAGCTGGCATGCTGGTGTGCAAACCTTGGACTCAAGGAGCCCGGTTTGAACCCAGGGTCCAGGTGAAAAACAAAATGAACAACTAAATAAATAAAGGTGTTTCTTTCTCCTCTCCCTTCCTTCCTTTATTCCTCTGTTAAAACAGGAAGAAAAAAGAAAGAAACAAAGAAAGAGAGAGAGAAAGAAAAAGAAAGAAAGAAAGAGGAAGGAAGGGAGGAGGGAGGGAGGGAGGGAGAGAGGAAGGAAGGAAGGAAGGAAGGAACCAGCTGTGCTGTACCCATTCCCACAAACGCTGCTCCCCAAGGCTGTCCCAGGAAACCTGAGCTCAGAATCTGCCTCTGGCAGCATCCAGAAGGCTGGCAGGCTGGGCCTTCCCAGACTGGAAACGCAGATTTCAGTCCCTGGAGGAGAAGGTTGGGGGAGACCAGTCTGAGGACCTGGGTTTGGGATTTGGATCTTTGAGAAAGATTTGTGTAAAAGGATTTCTCATGAGACCCTAACATGTCCCAGCCCATGAATGGCATCAACTAAATAGCCCTTGAGAGCTGCCATCAAGCAGGGTCTGCCGCTCTGCCACCGCCTCATGGTGGGGCGTTGGGGGGAGTGGCCCAGGCTGCTGTTGTGAAGCCTGCAGGGAAGGGAGAGAGGGAGAGGGCAGGCAGGTTAGGGGCCACAGACTTAGGCCATGAATGGCTCGAGGACCCCAGAGCCTCCAGGCCGGTAGTCAGCTGGATCCTCCCAAACTTTGCCAAGGCCTGTGACCAGAAGCCCACTTCCCATGGTATCTGTCTCACAGTTATGCCTCAAACCCTCAGTGAAGCACATCCCTGCCTCCCTGCCCTGACAGCTGTCTCCTCCAGACAATCCAGATGACAGGGTCCAGACCTTGGAACTCCATCCTCACATGGCATCTGGAAGAAACACGAGTCCTGGCCTCCAGCCCCTGGCCGTCCTAGCTCTCCTCCCACCTCTGACCTGTCCCCACATCTGCAAGCTGCAAGTGCACCACCAGGACCAGCAGCCACGCGTGTCCTCCCTGGACCTGGGCACACGCATCTCAGCAGCCAGTCTGCTCTCCAGAGAGGCCTGCACAAACCAGGAGACACTGGGGCAGGCAGTTCTGAAATCCTCGGCACCCAAAGCACGGAAGGGGGAACCAGGATGAGGTTCCAGAAGGGTACGTTCTATGACCTACCTGACTAGCTAGTTGTTTACCAGTTGAGTCAAAGGCAGAGTGGCGTCCTCTATCTTGCAGGTCCAGGACAGAATGGTGCCAGCTGCCGCTGCCCGGGTTTCGGCTGCCCTGGGCTTTCCTGAAGCCCCTGAGCGGGAGGTGGGCCGACCTGGCGTGGAGTCTTGGCTCTGCTCCTCATCGCTGTGCAGCCTCCGGTAAAGCATGTGCCCTCTCTGAGTCTATCTCCTATCTCCTGCTCGTGAACATCTGTGACCGCCTACCTCACATAGGTCTCCTGAGTCACAATAAGCAGCACAGGGTCCTGACATATGGGGTGGAAGCCCTGATGCTCTCGGCCTAGTTGGGTATACAGCACAGGGAATGCGACCATCTCTGTGTCACCTGTTCCTAAGCCACAGTGGGTTGGGGAGGAAGTTCCTTGCTCTGAGTTATAACCTAGTCTTGTCGCTGTAGAGGTGCCAGGAAAACAGAATTCTTGGAGTCTTGGCTTGTTTGCAGACACGGCCACCCCTCAACCCCACCCCAGCAGGACTCCCCTCCACGGGGCTCCCTCCACAGGGCCTCTGGGAGATGAGCTATGGCGCCTGGAGCCGGATTTCTCTGTCAAGAGCTGATGCGCACATGCCCCTAGCAGAGGCAGGCTCACGGGACTAGTGCTCTTTTAGACCTTGAATATTGCCCCAGTAGATCCTCCACAGCAGGAGATAATTGCTCCCCTTAACAGGGCCAGGGAGCAGCCTGTGGTCCCAGTGGGAGAAGCGGCCCTGGGACCTATGCCCACAGGACGGCGAGTGCAGACATGAACCGGGCCAGCTGTCTCTGTGCCCTGGGGGACAGCAGCCACTTTCCAAGGTCAGAGCCCAGACCAGGAATCAGAGCACCTAGAAAAGGCTCCTGGAGAGAGGTGGGGAGTCGCGGGAAGCGGGTGTGGGCAGGTGAAGAGGCGGAGAGCACCTGTCTTCCCAGGCAGCCCCACGAGGAAACGAGACAGCAAAGCGCAGGAAGGACCTGACCTCTGGCAGGAAAATCTAACCCGGGTCCAACCCGAGCAGGGAGTGAGGAGAAGATCCTGCCCTGGATGGGTCCTGCCAGCATCCCAGACAACGTGGAGTTAAGAGACATGAGTTAAACTTTCTGTCTGTTCTGCTGTCTGTTCACCAGGGCCAAGGGTCCTGAATTATTTAACCTTCTGTGCTCCCTCCCGAGACTATCACCAGGTAAGTGCGGACTCTTTCTTTCTTTCCCTCCCTCCCTCCCTCCCTCCTTCCCTTCCTTTCTTTCTTTCTTTCTTCTTTCTGTTTTCCCAAAGGAAAGATGAAGGTCAGAATGAAGGCGAGTGGGCAGGCAGGAAGAGAGAGGAAGGAACACTTGCATTTATTTTTATTTAGTTGTCCATTTTGGTTGTCCCCCAGCCCTGGGATATGAACCCTGGTCTTTGGAATGTACATGGGCTGTGCTTGGTCAGAGGTGGCGGACTCAACCACCACTCCACCGGGAAACCCAACCCTTGTATAGAGAGCCTCCTGGCAGAGGCAATCCAGAGCCCCCTATAATGTGGTTTCTCATCTCAGTGCCACATTTGGGGCCAGTCTTTGCTGGGAAGGTTGTCCTGGGCACTCTGGGTTGCTGAGCAGCCTCTCTGGTCTCTACCCACCAGAGGCCTGCCCCCTTCCCCCCACACCGTTGAGACAATAAAAAACGACTCCGGATGTTGCCAGCCGTCCCCTGGGGAACAGAGTTGTGCCCAGATGTTAGCCACCACCATAAACAAGAACAGGCAGAAATGGGAGGACACCACACAGGGGCCCTTGGGCCTCCCTGACCATAGCCAGGTGCTCAGGGACTTGCAGCGACAGGTGCTCACACCAGGAAAACTGGGAGCCAAGGGCTCACCCACTGGCGACGACAGTCTCAACACTCAGTGAAGGCTCACAGGCTCCAGGAGGAGGAGCTGTGAGAGATTCCGGGCATCATCTCCACAAGAAACCTATGCGCTGGGACGGGGAGCACCCCCATCCCAGGGAGGGGAGCCCGAGATGGGCAACAGACTCACGAGGTCACAGAGCTGGCTGGCAGCGGAGCCAGGATTGGCGCCCAGAGCCTGCACTCTGACATGGAAATCTGAGGGTAAAGCTGACACCGCCGAGCAGAATGGAAGGTGATCCCACCTGCCTGTCTGCAGGAGAGTTGGTTATCTCCCCACGAAAAAAAGCCCTGCTCTTCCAAAGCCTTCAGGCATCTGATGGGGAAGACAACCCAAAGGCCGACTCACTCAGCGGGCAGAGCGCCATCTCCAAGCCCAGCCTTCGGACTGTGGCAGAGACAGCGGCTGCCCAAACTCTGCCCGGGGGTCTGGACACTGGCCACCAGCCTTGAGGACAGGCCCTCACCTAGCCCACCATCCCCTTGGTGTCTGCAGATTCCATGCAAGGAAAACAAGTACTAGCAGTGTAGGATTTGCTTTGTTTTTTTGTTTGTTTGTTTGTTTTATTTCTGCCTTTGAAAACTAACTTCAGTGGTTGAGCCCTGGATCCCAGGGAGGCATCAGTCCCGTTCCAGGACTGGGTCTTCGCAGGCCGCTCGGGGATGGAGTTTGTGAAGCTATCTGATTTCCCCTTTGCCGTATCTAAGGAGTTATTAACAACAAAAGATCAAGCAGCTTCATAAGTCCTTTAAAAACAGCAGCCCTTTAAAAGCACACTCAGCCACAGATGAACGCTAGAAGGACAAGATACTGTGCTGATTAAGTATTAAGAACACATTGTGTGCGGTTTGACAGCTATGCCAGAGCGATCTGCTCCATAGTGATTAAACCTCAATAAATGTGGTTCTAATAATGAGCTGGTATTGAATTATCAGACAATGGCAGCCTTAGTAAATCTTAATTAGTTTTGTCTTTTGAGGCCTTCATTGAAATTCTGAGTAATACAAATGCCGCTGGAGTCCAAGAGGGGAGGCATGGCTGCCCTCCCGGGGGTCCCGCCCACGGGCTCCACCCCGCAGACTCAAGGGCTCAGGCAGAACCCAGGATGGAGAGGGGGGCCCACAATTTTCTGGGAAAGTTTGCATTCCAGCAGACAGAGCCAGCCCTTCTTCAGACACCTCTGAGAAAGGAAAAGTCCCATTCGGCCAAACAGCTCAACTTTCGGGTGAAGACAATTATATCTGAAATCTGGAGTCCTGGGAGGGAAAAGTCCATTAGGAGGGGAAGGATGCAGGAGGGGCTTCCTGAGCCTGAAGCAAGGAGGGGGACTGGGGGAATGGGCAGATGGATGACTGTCTAAGGTCTTTCAGGGTTTCAGGGTAAACAAATCAGCCAGGGCCTCAGACTCAGTTCAAAAGGCCCACAATTACTCGTTTTATTGCTCAGAGTTACAGGATGATGGTATCTCAAAAAGAAGGTGACAGCAACTTAACAGATCCGTCCCGGAGGGTGCCTGGCCCAGACCTGGAGTCTCCCTTCTCCAAACAGACAGGCAGGCTCTCCCCAAGTGACTTGATTCTGCTTTGGGAAGCCAGGGGGAGGCCAGCAGGGCCCTGCCCCCTCCAAGCACATTTTGGTATGAGTTAGCTCCTAATTTGGGAAGCAGGGAGAGGGTGTCCCTTTCAAGAATTTCCCCTCCGGAGATGGCATCTTTGAGCGGCAGCATTTGGCAGTAAAACTCAACAAATGTCAGTGCAGGGTGGCTGCAGGGCTTGGGGATTTATGACTGGGTTCCGGAATGGGAATGCTGTTCGAGCTGTGGTCAGAGACTCGGATTCCAGGCTGGGACGCATTGAGTCATTAGACAGTCAGTGAGCTCTGTCTCAGGAAAGCAGAGGCTTGTGTCCCTTAACTTCTGTGTGACTTTGGACAGTTTCTTGCTCCTCCGTGGGCCTTATTTCGCCATCTAAAATCCAAGTGAGCACCTCGGGATCTCTGAGAGCACTCCCAGCCTCCAGAATCTATGTTCTGATCTAAAACTCAGCAGCCGTCTGCCCCTAAGATACACACACACTCCAAGAGTCAAGGGGACTCCAAATTTAGTGCTGAAGGCTCCCCATCAGAGATGTATTATGAGATAGATACAAGAAACAATAGTGAAAAAGTGACCCTGCCACTGCCCTCAGAGCATTTAGTATCATCAGGAATGCCTTCTTTCTCAGGGTAAGCCTCCCTCAGTGTGGCAGGGGAAGGTTCATCACCCTTCCTCAGGATGACCCTGGGACTCACCCCCACAATGCAAAGATCTTTCACCTGTTCTTTGGAGAAGGCCCCAGGCCTCAGGAAACTTCCTGTCTGTTCCCTCCACCGGAACAAGGAAGTTCAGGATCCAGGGGTGAGCCATGTATCTTCCTAGGTCTGAAAGAGGCAGTAAGATGCAGCTGTGCCATTAATCCAGAAATTCAAACAGGAAACAATGCACCGTGTCACACATGACCAGGGGCAGTGCAGAGCTGTTCTGCTTCAGCTTAGCATAACCTTGCACCAGCACCCTGGCACCCTAGTGCCAACTACCTCCTGGTGATCAGAGCTACTGCCCATGAGCATATGCCCCGGGAAGGCCCAAGCCTGGATATGTGTCCCCAACGCTGGCACAAGTCAGAGGAAGAGCCGCACTTGTACTCTGAGCCAATGCCTGCAGAACATTTGAAAACGTCCAAATGGGTCTGGAAAAGATGGCACTTCTTTTGCTGTGTATAATTCAATTTTTTCCACTCCTCCCCTTTTCTCTTTGTTATAAAGAGTAACATTTGGCTTTCCTATAAAGCCCCTGCTCCCAATAAGTTACTCCGCACAGATTTCTCTGCAGCATTGCACGACTGAACCTTTTTTTCATTTTCTGTTTTTATTATTTTGCTCATCCTATTTTTATCTGATTTATTTTATCATGTTTTTCATTCTTTTTGTTGCCTCACGGCAGCAGGAAACATATCTGCCTCTGACTGCCCTCCTTTCTAGCCCAATGCCAGGTACATAAAGGTGCTTAGAGAGCAGTTGGTGAGATGATCATGCTCAAGGATCCACGCTGCGGGTGTTATTTGTGACAGGAAGAAAGAAGCCAAGAAGTGCAGCGTTTGGAGTCAGAGGAGACTCAGGTAACCCAGGGCCCCCTGCCCCCGTGGCCCTCTGCTCCGCGTGCCTGCGATGGCCGCCCTGCCCCTGCAGCAGTCAGCAGGAAGGCGCCACCTACAGGTGAGTGCCGGGAAAGCACCGAGGCAGAGCAGGTCCACGCAAGCAAGAGAACTTGAAAAAGTTTATTCTCTCTTGAGGGGAAGCAGTGCTCCCTGATGGATCTCTTGGAACCTTGATTTCCGATTTCCACTGAAATCTTCCAGGCATATCCTCTTTTATCTCTCCTGGCCACATCAGCTCACTCTTCACTGAGCAGCTTTTTTCTCTTTCTTTCTCTGAACCTCTAAATAATTTGCAGTTCTTGCCAAATGTTTTCTCCATCAGCAGTATTTAGCAACATGAGTGCTACAAATGGCTCATGAACAGATCAAATGTCATACGTTTGTTTTTAACTCTTGGAAATATTTTCCAATCATGTCTTTTCTCCTCCTCCTCCTCCCCCCACCCCGCTGCCCCCTTTCAGACACATCATCAACCTTCTGACAATTCTGGCCAAACCTGCCAGCAGGCAGCTCTAGCTACTCAGCTCTGGCAAAAGGCTGGTGTGTGTGGCTGGGGGCCATGCCTGCGTGGGTGGAGACCACCTGTGGACAGCGTGATGACAGGACACCTAGGGGTATGGGGCCCCGGGGAGTGGTGATGTGATCATGTGGGACCTAAGTCGAGGAGCCTGTTGGCAGAACTGAAGAGACAGTAAGTGGGAGACATCATCTGTAGACTGGAGACAGATGAGGGGTGGTGGATATGGACTCAGCCTACGTGTGATGGGGGAGCACCTGAAATTGAGGGCAAAATCTGTGAGCACTGGGATATCAAGGATTGTGTGATGAGTCGCCTTTGAAAATACTCTTAACCGTATGCTCTACATTTATCAGCAAGTCCTGGCAATATGACCTCCACGTACATCCCAAGCTTGACTAATTCTTACCCGATTTATCATCAAAATCTGTCTGTGTACCTAAAAACTTTGACCAAATCTACTGTAAATTCTCTCTTGACCCCAATCCACTTCTTCCTACAGGGTTCCCCCTTCACACACAGCCTCCTTCTCCGCTGTCAGCATCCCCACCAGTGAGGAACATTTGTGACAATTAATGAGCCTACACTGAGACACCACTATCGCCCAGAGTTTATGGTTTACATTAGACATCACTCTTATTGTGAGAGGGAACAGTGTCATTAGGATTTGTTCTTGGTTTGACCAATATATGACATGTATCCAACATTATAGTATCATACAGAACAGCTTCCCTGTCCTAAAATCCTCTGTGCGTTGCTATTCATCTTCCCACTTGTGATCTTTTCCCTGTCTCCAGGGTTTTGTCTTTTCTAGAATGTTACATAATTAGAATCATCCAGTGTGTAGCTTTCAGACTGACTCTTCTTACTGAATAACAGGCATTAAAGTTTTTTCCGTATTTGTCATGTCTTGATAGCTAATTTCTTTTTAGACCTGAATAATATCCTAGACGTACCACAGTCTAGCCACTCACTAACGGAAGGACATCTTGGTTGCTTCCAAATTTGACATATATCTATGAATTAAGCTGCTATTCACATTTGTATCAGATTTTCATATGGACATATGTTTTCAACTATTTTGGTAAATACTAAGGGGTGTAATTTCTGGATCACATGGTAAAAGTATGCCTAGATTTTTTAGAAACTGCCAAGCTGTCTTCAGTACTCTTTTGCATTCCCCTCAGCAATGAGAGTTCCTGTCACTCCACGTCCTTCTCAGCGTTTGGTGTTGTCAGAGTTTTGGTGAGTCTAATAATAGGTATGTGTAGTATCTCCTGGTTGCTTTAAGAGAGGTCTTTTTAAGTTTGATTGTGCTGCTCCTCTTTTTAAAGCTTTCCAATGATATCCCTTTATGGTGCTTTTCGCTACAGCAATGGTAAATTCCAGACTCCTTGCTATGACCAATGCGGCCTGCATATGCTGGCCTGTCTCTAGCCATGTCTGTTCTGATGGTGAGCATCTTTGCCAGGCCGGTGGTTTAACATTTTGAGCATCACCCACCTGTCTGACCTCATCGCACACCATTCTTCTCATGGCCAACTGGCGATGTGGCCCTTTTCACTGCAAATATGCCCGCCTTGGTCCTGTCTTAAGATTTTGCATTTGCAGTTTCTTTTTCTGAAATTATTATCCTGCCAGGTCTGCACATAACTGCTTCCTTCTTACCCTTCAGGTTTGGGTTGAAACACTAACTCCTAAAAGAGGACTTTCCTAATACCAGGCAACTCTGGGTGGATGGAGGGAGGGAGGGAGGGAGGGATGAATGGATGGACAGATGATGGAATGTCATTCTAAAAGAAGTGGAAGAAACTTGGTTGCTCTGAGCTGAAAGATCAATGTGCCAAAGAAAAGAAGCCTCTTCAGGAGTCCGTGGAAGCTGCCATTCCATGTGCCATCAGAGAAAAAGGACTAACACAGAAGAATCAGGCAAACCTATGGGAGTTGGTGATATCACGTCAATTAGCATGCGTTTTAGGAGGCGTGTTGGAGGGTCTGAGACCCACAGCCATGCTGCTGGGACCATATGGAGCTTGGGATCGTAATCACACCCAGCATGTGGGTGGAGCCTTTGGTGTGCACTCTCACACCTGAAAACTCCGAGAGCCTGGACTGGAGGCAGTTTGTCTGGGCAGGGAGAGGCGGTTCCGGGCCGCTGTTATGTGGCCAGAGCAACAGCTCGGTCGGCTGGTGAGCTGTGCTGTCAGTGCAGAAACCCAAACAGGGGATCATGCAGTGCCATGCGTGATCAGGGGCAGTCCAGATCTGCCGCGGTCTGGATCAAGCCCAAGCCGCAGCCACTTTATTTTGTACATGGATACCATTCCTTTTTTGATGCCATGAAACTCAGAGCTTGCTACTTTGGCATTCATGACCAAAGATAATTGGCGACTTTATACCCCCTCTGTAATGACTTTTTTCTTTAACCATGTCTGATGAAGACATTGTTTATAGGTCATGGTGTCTCAAACCATGGGTCGTGGACCATTCATTTGTCGTGAAATCAATTTAGACAGTTCCCGCCTAGCATATTTTTAACAAGCTAGAATAGAGTAGAAGAGAAAAGAATATATCAAAGTGTATCCTGCATAGTAAGGGTAAGTATTCTTTCAGAAAACATCTGTTTCCATTATACTTGTAGCGTTTATGTACATACATACATATACGTGTGTATAATGAGACCGAAAGTAAAATGTAGGGTCATGATCACAAATGCAGAAGCTATTGCTCTGGGTTTCTCTAAGCTGTGTAAATATTCTCTGAATAATACATAAATTCTAGCATAACTACAAAATTCATGTAGAATTCATTCATGTCAATGTACAGCTGCCAAAGATAATAACCATCAAAAATAGTACACAACAGTTTTGACAATCTGGAACATTTCGCTTGAAGGCTGGTATTCCCCTAGAACACAAATCTAGAGAGCTGGGTTTTCATCTCTTCTCTTTCATCTCTGGCACAAAATCTTTTGGAAAATCTCCTCTCTGTTTTCCAGGCCTCGATTTCCAGATCTCTAAGATGAGAGACAGGGGTTCCTTGGGAAGCCTAACACAGAAATCACATGTTCTCAGTCTACTGCGGGCCACGTGCCATCCTCAAGAACCTCAGAAATCTAAAAAACCAGCTCGTCACACACCAGAGAACAACACGGCCAGTTCTCGCAACCAGAAATGAAGGATTAGGATGTGCCTAGCACAGGGCAGAGATGAGGCCTCTCATTCCTATGAAGTCTGGGGCAGGCAGGAGAGTCTGAAGTGGGTGGTTTTTACCAGGCCCGGCCTGACTCTGTCTGCACCAAACCTGTGATCCCAAACCCACTGCCTGGTGTCCTCCATGTCCCTCTTGTCTCACCTTGAAGGCCCCTCTCCTTCCCTGCCTGACATGCATCAGAAATGCCCATCAACAGTAAATCCCAGTTTCCAGGACTGTGGTCTCTTCCTGCCTCAGAAGCAACCTCCTGCGTGGCTGCCCATGGCTCAGCTCCCCTCCTTCCTCACGCCTTTGTCGACGGTGTTCTCCGGCCATGCCGTTTAGCTCATAAGTTCTCCAGCCCTAGGAGAGCCAGCCAGGTCTGGACTCTGGGTCAACCCCAAGTCCAAGAGAGTGTCACCCTTTGCCTCGTCAGCTAAATGCCACCTCTGAGCCTTCCCATCAACATGGAATCAGGACCACAGGGGGCTGTTCCGCAGCCTGCCCCTAAGATACACGGAACAGAGCTGCTAATGCACGTGAGTCAATGACATTCATGGCAGCCTGAGGCGTCACTGTCATCGGTGATAGTGTAAAATCAGAGGCTTTCCAACAACGCAGAAAGGAGACAGCTAAGGAATTCATTCAAGGTCAAAGCACAGGACCACAGGAAGGTCAGGACCACCCAAGCACTTACACCCTTCTCTGCCTGTACTTCTGGGCCAAGCGCACCCTCCCTCTTCCCGGCCCTGCCCCTCCCTGGCTCACAACAATCCTCTTAAGGAGCCGGCCCCTCGAGGTATACAGTGTCTACTAAACTTGGCTCCTAATATCCCTGGGCCCCTAGGTTTCTGGGCCAACTTGATCTCCTCTTGGTCATCTGCATTCTTCCAGAAACTTCTAAGCCAACTATAAAGTCTGACAAGAGCTTCGCTATCAGGAAAATGAGGATGTGCATTCGAGTCCGTGTCTCCTCCCTCTGTGCTGAGTCTTCTCAACTGCACACCATGCACAGCTTATCTGATCTGCCCCAAGCCAAGGCCTGCTGGCTTTCCAAAAGGCCCACTGTGTTCTTCTGTCCCCCAGGGTGTGGGAGCCTGCAGCCAGAACACGGAGAGAAAGGGCCAGTCTCATTAATCCAGGCTCTTTTCCCATGCAGAGTCCTGGTTTCCACTGCTGTGGCGTGGAACCTCCCTCTCCTCTCCTCAGGTCACATTCCTGCAGCCCATCCTATGCCACCTACTCTGTGCAGGACAGGACACCCAAAGAGCAGGGAGGTCCTCTCTGGCCATGGCCCGGCCCTGCCAGAACCCCGAGTCCCCTGATCCCCTGGCTGGTGGCCCCCATAGAGAGGGGCAGCAGGGACAGGAGAGAGGGCACGTGGGGTGGAGGAGAAGATGGTGGGTAAGACCCAGAAGGAGAAGAGGGGCCGAAAAAAAAGTTTGGCTCCCCAGGAAATTGCTCATCCAGATGAATCGAAGCTGCACATCAGTGGAAGAGGGGGACTTCTTTTGATCTCAGATTTTGGAGGTGCTGATTGAGGGGACAGAGAAATGGCCTGCTTGCTCTCGTGAAGGGGCTAGACCCACCCATTGTGGTCCTTCTGCCCTTCCCAGCCTGCCTGCCTCTACCTGAAACTGCATGTTACCAAAGCCACCACAGAAGGTGGGGAGATGGAGCTGTTGTGTCCACTGGTTTCAAAGGCGAGAGGCCCCTGGTCACAGGCCAGGGCCTCATCACAAGAGAGCAGGTCCAGGGATGCTGATGGGGGAGGTGGCCCAGAAAACGAGTACACAAGGCCACACCATCTGCTGAGCCTTTCACAGCTGTTCTGAGAGTCCTGTCCCAGAGGACAGGAGGGAAACAGACTTCAAGGCAGGAAGGGAGGAATAGAGGGAAGAAGGGAAGGGGACTAAGGAGTAAGGGAGAGAAGGGAGGAAGGGAGGGAGGGAGGGAGGGAGGAAAGGAAGAAAAGAAAGGAACGAACGAACGAACGAACGAAGGAATGAAGGAAGAAAGGAAGGAAAGTCCCACAGCTGCTGGGCTTCAGGCTAAATATAAAATATCAGGAGGAGACTTAGATGCAAAGAGATGTGACCAGCACTCAGGTCACCTGCTCACACCCCAGTCGATTTGTCAGCTAGCCTCTGACTGTGCAGCTCCCGCCCATGTGAACAATCTGCCCGAGGATACCATTCGTCCAATGAGCTGAAACTGGCCACTCTGTAAGGCCCACCCATTGATCCCAGCTCTAGCCACTGGAGCCATGGAAAGGTGGTCACAAGAGGGCCCCTGGGATGCCAAAGGCACCATCCCGACATGCTGGGAGCCACCAAGCTGCACCCACTGAGCCTAACCCATCATAGTTCTGGAGGAACTCACCATCCCGGCGGCCACACCTGAATGATCTCCAGGTGGCCCAGTCCCTCCCACAGCTGCCATCTTCCCCCACGGTTCTGTTAGTCTCTACCTGCAGCTCCAATGAATTTAATTGGGAAGGAAGTGGGTGGACATTTTAGTGATTGTTTTCCTGAAAAGTGGAATATTTATGATTTATTAAATCAATGCACACTTACTTCCCAACACACTGCCATTGCAAAGGGCTAGAGAAGCTCAAACAAATTCGCATTGTCACCTGTCCCTAGAAAAGACATAGCAGGAGAAGGGAAAAAATATCCTAGCAAATGTTTGTAAGAGCCGAACACGTTTTGGGCTGTTTCACTGTCACTCAGTCCCAGGCACTCTGGCTGATGAATGGGGCTTACAGGAACTGCCCCCCACTGTGGGCCAGGGTGGTCAAAGCTGTCTTCTTCCAGTGAAAAAAATGAAGGACACTTTGTCTCCACCCTTGGATGACATCACCTGGGCACCACCAAAGGCAGGCAGTGTGCACCAGGCAATACAGCAGCAGAGGCCACTTCCTCGGGTGCATGTCCCCTTGTGGCTAAAAGAAAAGGAGCCATATCTGTGGTGGGATAGTCAGGCCTGTGGACCCTCAATGAGGTGGGCAAGAGGAGCTGAACATTCCAACTTTTCTAGTACAGAGTCTGGGTGAAGTGAGGTCGGCAGTGACCAGCCTGTCCATCTGTGGGACCTGGTAGGAGGAACAGGTATGCAGGGAGCCTTGTCCCAGTAGAAACATGGTGGCCGGGCCAGCACGAGACAACCCCGCTGTCCAAGCAGCTGCATCAATAACTTTGCGTCTCTACTCATCTGAAAGGGGTCACAGATGCAGAAGCACAGGAACAGCTGTGGGAGCCAGCCTGGCAGCCCCAAGCTGGCGGGGTGGCCTCCAATCCCTAGGTGGAGACCACAGTGCAGAGGACAGAGGCAGACACGCTGGAACTGGTGGACCTGAGAACCGCCTCATTCCCAGGCCCGTGTCTGGGAAAATTCTCTCTCCAAATATGAAGGAAATAAAAATAGGTAGGCAGGAAGGCCAAAATATGTTTGCAAAAACCTAAGTCTGGTTTGGAAATCCTGCCCCCACCATTTCCAGGCTAAGAATAATGGAAGAAGTGGGGGTCCTGGCAGGCTCCCAGGGTGTGAGCGCCCTTGGACTCGAGAGCACTGGGATGCCTCGGCTGCACCAAAGATTCTGGACTAGTCAGACATGGCAGAAGCCTTCAGAAAAATGAACCCACAGTTGGTTAAGCAATGTGACTGCTGACAAGCAGGAATTAGCTCTATAAAACATTTCAAGGTGTCAGCGATGGAAACTCGCTCCACGGTCACTGGGTCCAGAGGGCAGAGCTGCCCGCAGGCCGCTGGCAGAGCTCAGCCGTCCAGCATGGGCAGCTTCCATCCAGCTGGGCCTCGGACAGGACCGCCAGGCGATGCCACAAAGAACAAGTGAAGATGGCTTGTGCGCTGCCTGTGGCTTCCACTCTCCCAGCTGAGCATCGGGTTTCCTTGCTGTAGTGTGACGGGGTCCTGCCCACACTGCTGTGCTGGATGGAGTGCTGGCCTGCGTGTCTGGAGACAGTGCCTTCAAAGAGGCGATGAAGTTAGAACGTGGTCTTCAGAATGGCCTCTAACCCTGTACACTCGGGTCCTGATAAGAAGAGGCGACGAGGACACAGGTACAGAGAGAGGAAGACCATGTGGAGATACAGGGAGCAGGTGGACATGTCAAGCTGAGGTGAGAGGTCCCAGAAGAAGCCACCCCCTGACACCATCATCGGGGACTCCAGGCCCCTGGCCTGCGGTTACGCCCCCAGGCTGTGATGTTGTCTTACGGCAGCTTGAGCAAACCGACACATATTTACCTGCCTGCCCAGGGAGCTTCATAGCATTGGACTGGTGCCTTCACCAACCTGAAACACAGCCGCCCAGACAGGAGCCATTTGGGTCCCTCTGCAGCTCAAGAGGACGGGGGAAGGACAGACGTGCGAGCAGAGCCGGACATCACCGTAGACCCTTTACCCGCTTTCCCCCCACCATGTGCAGGCCCTACGTCGCTCTGAGAAGAACGCCCAGTTTTCCGATTTCTCAGACGGGGAAGATGCCGTTCGAGGGGGGCGTTTAACCAGGATGTATGTGTTAAATGTTAGATGGGAGACAAAAATCCAGGTGTGTCTGACTCCAGAGCTTCTCTTTCTGCAGTCAGAAGCAATGGCACAAGTTCAGGGAGTCAGCTCTCTCTTCTAATGATGGAAAACAGACATCATGTGCGGCCAGAAGTCTTCTAACTGGAGGCATCCAGGAGGGGCTGGAAGTAGGGGGACTCCCTGGGTAAAGTTCCTCTCCCACGTCTGCTCCAGTCAGCACGGTCGGGCCACACTCTGTTCCCCGCCACACATGCACACACATCCGCGGAGATGATCTGAATCTCTGAGGAGCTCTTTTAGAAAGATGCCCCCAAGCACTCCAGGCGGAGATTCTGAGCTGGGCCCCAGTTGGGAAACTTCTCGTAAAAGAAAGTGAGTTTGAGATGCTCCCACAGCCCCTTCCAGCCCGGAGAGCCCACAGTTCTTAAAGCTATGGAGCCTGGACAGTACCACAGCTCTGGCACGGGGCCTCCAGAACATTCCCCAGAGGGAAAGTCAGGGCATCTACCACAGAGCTTCAATGAGTGTCACCCCTTTTTGCGCAAACACAGCAGTCTGGTTGGGGAGCACAGCAGCGTGCGCCCAGGAATGGCCTTGGCGGGTCATGACCACGGTCCCTGGGGACTGGACTGCAAGTTTGCTGTTTATTCTCACTTGCTCCGATCCAGGGACAAAAGTGGAAGGAGACTCGGCTGGCAAGTCAACACCACTTCCCCCACCCGCTCTGTCCCAGTAGGACAAGCCGTTCTGCCATGGTGACCCTGCCAAGTAGTTGATGACAAAGGCCAGGCTGATGGCTCAGGGCCCTGCAATCCTCCGGGCCCAGCTGGGGTCGCTCAGGCCCCCATGTAAACCCAGCCTCATCCTGAGGCAAAGGAAGGAAGGGCGGGCACCTGGCCAGCAGCACACAGGCTCAGCGTCCAGTCAGAGGGGCCACCCACCCTATCCAGACGCTGCCCGGGCCCAGTAACTGTGCTCTCTCTCCATCCGTCTCTCTGCCCTGTTTCCACCGCTCGTGACTCTCCTTCCCTGCAAACCTGGGGTGCTCCATCCTCTCCAGTCCCCTCTAGTCTCACGGCAGCAGAAGGAGCCCCTTTCTGGGTGACTCCCCCAGCAGAGGAGTGTCATAGCCGACTCAGCTGAGACTTCTACAGGCAAGTATTTCCCGAGTCCTGGACCAGTCAGAGGCTCTCTGCCCGCAACACCTCCGAGAGATTGGTTCTAAATGAGCGGTTCACTTGTCTGTAGCCCCTTAAAATATTAGCACCTTGAGGGGAAGATAGGCCATCTTCACCCCATTTTTGGTAATGCTTGGCCCGGGAGAGAAACTCAAACAGTATTTGTTGAACACATGGTTAAAGACAGAAGAAAAGTTTAAGGGGCACTAATCTCTGGATGCAGACACAAGCTGACCTCTGGTCCCCTGGGGCACTCACTCTGGAAGACCTGCAGGAAGGCTCAGGAAGAGCCCATACGATGGGTCCAAACCGAGTCACGTGGGGTCTCCAGCCTGGCAGTGCGCAGGCACTGGAGAGAGAGGGACGTGGGCAGGACAGGGAGGGAGAACTCAGGAGGGGAGTCCCACAGGCAAACCACAGCAGTCACATGCCAGCGCCCCAGTCCCAACCTCCACCTATACAAAGTTCCCAGGAGCACAGGCGAACCTGGTCCAGAACTAACTCTCTGACTGGCTTCCTCCCCCAGAAAGGACCCAGCGCTCAGGAGACAGGAAGCAGGGATGGGATGACCTTGTCCTCCTTGCTCTGTTCAGGAGCCCCAGTCTAAACTGTACCAGAACCTACCCCACACGGGGAAACTGGTGAGGTCCAACAGGCAGCCTTGCAGTCTGAGGGCTCAGGGGGGTGTCCATGGAGAAGGGCCGGGGCCTGGGCCGTGATCCACAGGCAGGATTTGGGGGCTGGGAACCCCATGAAGGCGCTGCGTCCCGGGAGTTGCATGAGAGTGGTGCGGAGCAGCTGACACAGAGGAAGCTGAGAGACCTGGAATCACCGAGGACAGTAGTCACTGACCGGGCAGCTGGTGGGGAGTGACTGTGAGCTGAGCTACTCGTACCAGCAGAAGCCATCAAGGAGCAGGATCAGCACCCGCCAGCATCTCTTCCAAGATCATCCGAGAGTTGCTGCATCTCCTCCTTTGGCGCTGGTGCCCATTTCCTGCCCCAACTACTCTCGGGACCATGACGAAGCTGGAAATAGGCCTTCGACTCAAAGCTAGAGGCACGTCCACCCCGACTCTCCTAGGCACAGGTCACAGGGGAGAGAAGGCCCTGGAAGGTGGGCAGGCCCACCAGATGGACAACCCCCTTCACCAGGCAGCCACTCAGCTGATTCATTGCTAGTGGGCGGTTTAAAAATAAGGTAAACCAACTGTCAGTGGGCCTAGTTTTTATCACCTAGCTCTCAGCCATGTAGGTGAAAATACCCCTTCCCACCAGAATGGACTGTTCCAACCGCCACCCCCAACCTTGACCTGGTATGCCACATGCACCCGCATGATGACTCGGGTTGGGTCCCACCCTCCCTCCCAGCAGGCCTAGAAAACTCCAGTTCTCTCACTGCCTTTCGTCTCCAATGACACCGTCTCTGCAGCAGCTCTGGTAAGTTCTACAAACCTCATATATGACCATGTCATCATCATTCAAAAGTCATGGTGCCTGTCAGTCCCAACTACTTATTCAAGTCCTTGTTGACCTTTCAAGATTTTTCTTCATCTCTCCCAAGTTATTCTCTCCAGCCTGTTCCTTACTCGTCCCCCATGCAAGTTTCCCTCTTCCTTAAACAGACCGTTGCGGGCCGAGTCTCACCTGTTGAGTCTTGCGCATTCCTCAAGCAACCTGTGCTCCTGCTCTTGGCCACCACTGAGGTTGGCCATTCTCCTGCCTTCTCAGTGAGCCACTGGTCATTTTTCCCTCGGAGATTTCTCCTCCTTTCACAGAGAACACAGATAGCCAGAGGGCAAAGCCTAGTCCCCATTCTGCTGGACACGCCCTCCACGGTGTCTAGTGTCATGTCCTGTTCCAAGCAGGTGCACTGCCTTGAGCTTTGGTGACTGGATTATGAGAGTTTCTAGAATATTCTACCTTTTATTTTTTATTTTTTAAGGAAAGGTGAAGGCGGAATGAAGAAGTGCAGAGGGAGGCAGTCAGGCAGGAAGGGAGAGGAGGAAGAATCACTTTATGTTATTTAATCTTTCATCTTGGTCATTCCCCCAGCCCTGGGGCATTAACCTAGGTTCTTAGGAGGTATGTGGACTGTGGCGGCTAGAGGCGGCGGACCTAACAACTACTCCACCAGGGCACACCTCAGATGCTCTTAACTGGTGAGCAAGGCCCTCAGGCTGCACTCTCTTGGACGGATCCCAACCCTCCACCAGACATGGCCTGTGCTGTGGTGGTCTTGGGTCTAAGAAAGTCCTGGAAAGATGTCACCTCCATGGAAAAGGCCGCTGTCTCCAGAGCCAGTGACAGCCTTGCATCCTGGCACCAAGGTTGGCTACATTTTGCAGACAGTGCGAGATGAAAATGCAGGCCCTTTGGAAAATGCAGGGAAATGTGATGTTCAAAATACTGAAATATAAAGCTTTTCTCTTTCTTCTGCAATTTCTTTCTTGACTGGTTAGGATTTTAAAAAATAAACTTTATATTGTAGAATAGTCTTTGACTTACAGAAAAAGAAGATGGAGAGAATACAGAGCTCCCGTCGACTCTGCTCCCAGACTCCCCGCCATGAATATCTCCCATGGACTACTGGGCACAAGTGTTCCAAGGAAGGAGCCCATGCCCACAGGTTACTGTTAGCTCTGGTCCCTGCTCCTCTTACGTCCTTCGTTTTTAACTAGCGACCCCGCTGTGCCAGGATTGCCTCCCCAAACTGCAGGGCATCCATCATCGTGTCTCTTGAGACAACTCTTGCGACATTTTCTCAGACTTGCCTTGTCTCTGATGACCTTCACAGTTTTAACTGAGACACACTGGGCAGGTACTTGGTAAAAAGCCCCTCTATTAAGATTTGCTTGATGTTTTTCTCACGGATTTTGAGGTTACTGAGGGGAGAGCCACCGTTGCAAGGTGTCATTGACATTACACCCCATCAAAGGTCCAAGCGGGGAACATGACAGGTCACCATGTGGCCTTGGCCACCTGGCTGGGCTTGTGCTGCTCAGGTTTCTCCACTCTGGAGTTCCTCCATCTCCTCCATTTACTTCCCAATACTTTACTCTTTGGAAGGAAATCGCTATGCAAAGGCCACACTTAGGAAGTTATGCTCCCCCATGTTAAGGGGGGTATTGAAATACATTATCTGAATTTCCTCTGTACGGATTTGTCAACTCTTCCCCCATTTATTCTTGAATTTGATTATTTTCTTTATACCAGAATGCATCAATAGATACTGACTTTATACTGTGAGTTATAATAAAAAGTTATTTTGTTTTCTTGTTCAGATTCTTCCAGCGTGGGCCCCTGGGAGCTCTTTGAGTCATGCCTGTGCTCCTCTGATACAGTCCCATCATTGTGGTTGTACCTGAACATGTCTTTGCTTTCTGGCCCTGCCAGACTCCAGGGTCACCTTGGGAAATTCTTGCTCCAGCCCGAGAGTCAGCCAAGAAACCCTGATTCCTTTTAGTAAAGAACAGTGTCAGAAACCAGTGTCTGGTGCTGGGGAAGCTCGTGACTACTGGGGTATCATTGCTTCTAGGCTCTTTCATACATGTACGTGTACTGGTCTGTGCATCTACATTTATCTAGAAATCGCTATACATAGACACCGGCACCTATTTTAGGTCAAGCAGGATTCATGCTGATGTCTCCAGCTCCACCCATCACCACCTGGCCCATGTCTTCCTCTACACCTGTAGTCGTCCGCTCCCGCAGGAGGAAACATGGGTCCTATCATCTGCCACTCACTTGTGTAACTGCTCATTTCTGGTAACATGTGTGGCAGTATGAGAGTTGTTAAATCATACCCCATCATGAGATGGATTGTTTTTTAATTTGTATTTAATGTCACGCTCCCTCAGGCACAGGGACATTTGTAGACGTTCATGACCCTCAAGTCCAATACCCAGAGGACTCAGTCGATGACTCAGTTTCTAGACAGGTCACCAGCTTTTTGAGTTCACCCTCCAACCACCACTAAGCCCTCAAACCATGCCTCAGTCCGGAGTAAGGAAATCAGGCAGGCATATTCCCACCCTGCACCCAGCAGACAGGCTGCCTCCAAGGCTATTTCAACCTCCACGAGAGCACGTGAGGATAGGGGATAGGCCAGATGCTCACATGAGGCAAAGCTCCACGCACAGGCTCCATTGTCATTGGACTTGACTTAATACAGCACAAATGCAAAGATGCAGTTATTAAGAACCTCAGGTCAGCAAGCAGAGAGTCTTCCCAACACACAGGCCCTTCTCAACACAGAGCCCTGTGCAGAGTCTGTCACTGGAGAAGTCAACCCTATTGGGGACCCACAGGCCTCCAGAGAAGGCCCTCTCCCCTTGGTCACCCAAATTCCATTAGCTCCTGTCTGCTGTGAGCCTCAGCCTGCCTTCTTCCATGTTAGCCGACCAGACAGGACCCCTGGGCTCTGTATTTCATCTGATTTGTACATGTATGTTTATGGATACATGCAGGAGTGAACATTTTTAGATGAACATGAAAGAAATATTTGCCACCGGAAAAGACAGCAGCTGTCACGTGTCTGGTCATAGCGCTTTCCCCCAGATGGTGCCAACGAGGTGGGTGTCTGGGGGGAGAACCTACTGTAGGCTGTGCTAAGAGACCTTCCATTTGGTAATCTGGAAGTTCCCCTGAACCCCGGCCCCCTCTGCCATTAAGCACAAAGACAGATAGGACACTGTCATTGAAACCTACACCACAGGCTTGAAACCCTGGCTCTACGCCTGGCTGTGTGGCGCCTGCAGGTTACGCAGCTTCTGAACCTCAGTTTCTCGTCTGTGGGGGTCCCACGTTTCCCCTCATGGAGCTGCTGCATTTGCTGGAAACCACAGTACGAGGGGCTGTGCACACAGGACATTTTCAGTAAACAGGGCTGAGGGGTGCTGAGAACACCCTCAGCTTCAAAGAATCCAGAGAGAAAAGCCTTCTTTCTCTCCACGGTAATGGTCAGCTGGGCTAAGCCTCAGGTCCCCTGGGCCAGAAAAGATCCCCAGTGAAAGAGCCTTTACAACATCTCTGTTCAATCAAGGTTCTTTCCAAAGGCTCTCACCTCATGCAGGGACTGCTCCAAGGAAAACTCCTTGAAGCCACGAGGATGGTCTGCACCTTGCTCTGCAGCCTGGGCTGGGTGGACACATGCCAGTCTCCAGGGCACAAGGAGAATAACATGTCCAAACGGATGTCCAGGTCACACTGGACCAGGAATCTCGCACATCCGTGACCTTGCAAACAAGACAATGCTTCCTGCCTCCACTCTCTCTGCTTCTTCGTAGCTTCCTTTAGGCTCCCTGGAACGGTGAGTCCTGAGAAGAGTTGCTTGCTGGCCATGGAAGGACTCTAAGTCAAGGTCAGGGGTCCCTCACAGCCCCAAACCACTGCCAACTGCCTCTGACCAGGCTCAGCCGGGCACACCAGGAGGAGGACGCAAAGCCTGGTTGCACATCTTTCCGCAGAGAGGGAAAGTCTCTCCTCCACTCGTCCCTTCCCTCCCACGTGACAAGGTCACTCTGGCATCTAGACTGGCCAGGACAAAGGGGCCCTGCTGATAGCGGCCTAGGGGTCCCCTCATCCTGGTTCAGTTCATGGGAGTCTTCACCCACGTGGGTCTGCTGTTGGAAGCAGGTCCACTCAGAGACTGGTTTAGGGCTTTGTTTTTACCGCTTCAGCCGGGAAACCTCACCTGTGTCACTGACCTCTCTTTGCCCTCCAAGCTTCTACTGTGTGGCTGCTGCATCTCTGACTCCAGATGGGCTCTGGGAACAGACAGATGGAAAAGACGTGCGCTAGGGAAGCACCAAGTCATGTGGATAAGAGGAATTAGGAATCTACCGCTGACATGTTTGGAGTATGTACTATGTGCCAGAAACCATATAAACATTTAACATGTGATTAGCAATCAGTTCTCGCTATTAAGCTGTGACAGCAGCACTGTCTCCACGCCCATTTTATGGGAGAAGCCACAGAGGCACAGGCTTGGGAAGCCCACCTGTTTAAAGTCACAGGGTATGTCAGGCAAACGGTCTGGGAAGAAGATGCCAAGACACGCAAGAGACTTATCGGATAACATTGTGAATGTAAAGGGGAGGGAGGGAGAGGAGGGAGGAAGACCCCCCACTCATATCTGTGACCTGAGAACACTGGTGGTTCCAGAGCCAGGATTGCCTGCAGGGGGTCCCACGCTGTGCAGCAGTGACCAGGTCGGGCACCCCTGCCGCACTCAGTCCCTGACCGGAGAAATGCACGCTGCAGCCTTGGTGCAGACACCATGAAGAACCATCTAACCGCCCTCCTCAAACTCACTCTTGGCCGGACATGGGAGCAGCCCACCTCCATGGCTGCCGCAGGGAGGAGCCATGGTCAAACCAGGCCTGTTGACCCCAGAACCCACATTCTCATCCCTGATGTAGATCTACATACTCATTGATGCTGAAGTCTCTGGTTGCTCTCTGCAAAATCTACCAGTCGGTAAAACAAGTTTTAGGGACCCCTAACGTGTGCTCATCCCGAAGGGTATAAAGACAGGGGTATCCCTGTCTATCAGAGGTCTTAGGCTAATGAAGGAAAATAAGTCCCACAAATAAAGGTGCTAGATGAGTCAAATAGTCCCTGGCTTCAGAGAAGTCACCTTCTAGATGGAGCCAGACAATTATATAAGAGCAAAATAGGAGGTGATAAGGGGAGACCCAAGAAAGGCAAAGCCTAGTCCATTCCCGGCAGTGTTAGGGAATCCTTCCTGGAGGAAGGAGTTTCTTCATGGATACCTGTTAAGTGACTCAGCATTGACTAGATGAAGAGGTGCAGATGCAGGACAGGAGTGTGTGTGACCTAGGTAGGAGAGGAGTGAGAGCAGAGAGAGCATTTTTGAAGGCAGAAAAAGCAACGGAGGGAAAAATGTGCCACATCAATGGGCTACTGAGTCTCTGGATGGTGGCAGGTGAGACAGGCAACAGGAAAAGTGAGACCAGAGGGTGGACAGCCTCGCCTGTCCACCTAGGCTTGTGTCCTGAGGGCAGCAGAGGAAAGTGCTGAAATGAAGGGCTAAGTCACAGGACACAGGTCTGGCTTCAGTGAGCATCAAGAACAGGCCAGTAGGGACAGCAGGGACAGCACAGGGTTGCCGGAGAGACAAGGGGTTATGCGCGAATATGATTCCAAGCACAGGGATGATGGAGTCCCCATTAAGGTCTACACGGCTGTACCCCTCCAGAGCCTGACCCTGACTCAATCGGAGAGTGACTTGAGAAACTGAGAACTGGAGATCCCATTCCTGCCTCTCCACTCTTCACCCCACTAGGACATCGGCTAAACCAGGTCCACATGCTCGTGATGCTCCATAGCTGTGGTCCGTCTCCCCTGGTGCCTGAGTGTAAAGACCACTCGCCTAGAGTGACAGGTTATCTGTCCCTTCACGCGCAACGTTCCTGGATGAGACAGGCACCAGATGATCACTGTACACACTCTAGTTCAAAAAGGGGAGAAGCAGGAGGCCTCTGGCAGTAACTGAATCAGCTAGGTGATCAAAGATGCAATACTTTGCATTTATTCTTATAAATGTTTACCTCATTCTAAGACAAATGAGTAACCTTGGCCCTGGGGAGAGGGCAACACAAGGAAGGACATCCCCTGGAGAGGGAATGGAGTGAGGGAGGCTCCCACAGGGGCGCTCTACTCCGCAGAGTCATGGGCGCTCCATCAGATGGGGTGTCCTCACCACCACACTCCCCTGGTCCAGCCCACTAGCAACTGGGATTGGTCTGGAGATGGTGAATGACCACACATCACCAATTCGGTCTACATGAGCCAGGATGCAGATGTCCAGTGCTGGTGCCAAGTAGGAGCACCGGGCCTAGCGCTGCTGGCAGCCATCTTCTCTAGTCTGAGGAGAGTTGTCTGTGGAACAAACCAGCGGCAGGGGAACAAAGTCAAGGACATGAGTGAACAGAGCCCCACTGATGCCATTTGAGGCAGACCTCTACTTGGGGACCATAAATCAGAAATGAATCCTCTACTAGGTTTAAGGTACTTGACGTCTGACCTTAATCACTTTCATCTGAAAATACCCCCAAACACACTCCCATTTTTCTCCCCAAGCTCTTTGCTTTCAGCTGAACCTGGCCTCCGGTAGACCCTCTACTCCTTCTAACAGAAAGAAGACTCTTAAAGTACATAGATGCATCCTCTTGTCATGCAGTATGCCCAGAGATATAAAAAGGGAAGTCTGAGTACATCTCCCTGGATCCTCCAGTCCTTCCAAGTTCTAGAAACAATTGAGAAATAATCAGTTTACATATGGCAACTATCTCTATTCAGAGTCAAGCCTGTCACCCCACTCCATCCAACAATGACCATGACAATGACCAATTCCCCAAGTGAGCGCACGCTACAGAGGAGCACCATGGTGGTGTCACAAGGCAACTATGCTCAGTGCAGACCACCCAGGACACTGGCTTGGGACCAGTCATTTTCCAAGGGTTCTGCCTGTCAGCTCCTCGCTCAGATGACTTAGAAGTACCGATATCAACACATCAGCAGGAAATGACTCTTTAATCACTGCAAGTTCCTCCTCATCGCGAAGATTGGGTCAACCTTGGCCAGTAAGACTCCGTCTTAGGAGATAAGCAGGAATGAGTCTGAGAAAGACTGGCAACTCTGAGCACCAACCTGCACTTACAATGTAGTGTGGGGCCCTGTGCCTTGGATAACAGGGTCTGTGAAGGAAAGTTTTAGGCTCATCAGGGTGGGGAGAAGGTGCTGGAGGCTGCAGAAAAGGCTCTCTCTAGGGCTTTCCATTCTGTACTTGGATCTAGCCTACCTAGGAGGCATGACCCAGTGAAGGGGCCTGTGTTCTTCAACCTCCTCTCAGGCCTGGAGCATGTCACGTGTGTGCATCATCACCCCTGTGGGTTACAGGCTGCAGCACAGCTGGGAGTGCCCCCATCAGACTACGTCTCCACAGGTAGCTATAATTCCACCCTGTTCCAAACTACCCAAGAAAATGACTTTTCACATCAGTCTATTAACTACCATTACCTACAAGCTGTTGGGGCTCAGCTCGCAACCAAAATCCAGACGCCAAAGATGGCGGACACTGCCCTTTGAGTGGGTGGTTCAATCACCCAGTCGTGCAAGCCGTTGTTATCTCCGCCACATGTTTACTCCAGTGAGTCCTCACCGCTCTGTAGCCTTCAGAGATTCTTTAACACCATGCCCTGCTGGCAGGTCATCAGTCTTTGAGAGTGAAGGCAACAGTGGAATAACATCTTTTAGAAAGAATATTTGAAGACAAGGCCCAGTAGATTCTCCCAATACCCTGGAGGCAGCATCAGCTACCAATCTGATCCTCTTTTGACAGATTACTGCTTTTGATCACTGACAACATACCAGAGAGTCTTCTAGAAGTGGATGGAACTAAGATCTTTGCTCAGGGAGCTTACCTTCCAGCAGGGAGGGAAGACAGTAGCAGATGAATGTAATAAATGTGTAGTACAATTTATGCAGGCTGTGCAAGATCGTAAGTGCTATGGAAAAAAGAAAAAGGGGCAGGGTAAGACAGCTCAGGTGTGCTGCGTGGAGGGGCTAAGTTGCATAAGATCTGCTCGAGCACTTGAAGAAAGCGAGGGATTAGTCAAGCGAACAGAAGCGGGAATGGTGTTCCAGGCAAAGGGAACAGCCACAGCTGAGGCCCTGAGGCAGAATATGAGTGGTACTTGTGAGGAACAGCAGGGGTCGCAGAGACTGGGACAGAGTGAGTAAAGGGAGGTCAGCAGGGAACCAGCTTTTTCCACCTAAGGGAACAAGGCTGGGGTGGGGGGTGGGCAGGACACCCCATAAGTCAGGCTGAACACATTTCAAGCCAGAAGTACTTCCCTGGCAGGCTCCAGGCTGACAGGCCTGCTGCTCCCAGAAGCCCTCCTCCTGCCTGTGGTCCCTTCCACTCGGCAGCAGATCAGGATGCAGCCACTACTCTGCAGAAGGGCAGCACCCAGAAGCTGCTCTCTCTGGCCCCCCGAAGTCACCCCACCTAACCCTGATCCTGCCCGCTAGCAGGAAGGCTGACAACCTGAATGACTGAACTCATCTATACTCAGAGAGCCTTTCCTTTCCTTCAACCCAGGCCTGGCAACCTTAGATGACAGATCCAAGACTGGGATCTCCCGGTCAGAAGCTGGCGCCCGTGAAGCTGTGGCCAGCCAGGCCCAGGACATGGAGTTTTCATGCCTCAGGCAGCCAGAGTCCAGCGGCTATCTGGCCACGCTGTGCATGGCCCATTGACAGCAGGCGGGCTGATATGAGGCTGCCAGGGCACTGGGACCGCGGGAGTCCTCTGAGGCCATCTCCCCAGCTGCTTGGGCATAACTGAATCAGCCTTCCCAAAGATGGAGAGCACATGCCGAGCCCCGTGTGCCAAGAGCGCCTTGGATTTCTCTTCCTCCTGCCTCACCCTCTCCTCGGTCTCAGCCTCTTAGGGATGAATGGATCTATTTATCTCCATCCAAGTGTTTTGCTTGGCAGGGTCCAGTGGTGGCTGACCTAAACCAGCAGTGACAAGTGGCCCTCAGTCTGCCGGCACCAACTCACGGCCATCTCTCAGCACCCCGCTTTCTCCTCTTCTCTCACAAACGTTTTCAGGGTATGGGCAAATCCAAGCCCCAGCGGCAGTCTCTGAGGGTGAGGACTGGTGGGAGAGGCTCAGAGGGGTCGCTAGACTGATGGCAGAGTCGCCGGTTCTCACTGGACCTCAGTTCTCTTACTTAGAGGTGACCATCAGAGCACCATTATAAGCAGAAATCATAGAGACAGTTGAGCATGAGGAAGGACCTCAAATTGCAAGAAGAACAGGGGTTCAGATGCCTGCAGCCAAATTGCTCCTCAAAGATGCTGAAGAAACACAGGACTAAGAATCCAAACGGCTCACCCAAGAGTCACCCTCTGGCTCAGACTCTGCAGAATATGGACTAAAATTAAGGTCTGACGTTGTGGCAGGTATGCCCACACCAGAGGCTTCCATATTCAGGAAAGAGATAACAGAATTGGCTGTGAGACCATCTCTTCACCCTGAAGATCAGGGCCTCCATTCCCTAGGGTCACCCTCAGCAGAGCTGGGGACTTAGAATCCAAGTGGTCAGGAGTAGCAGGGCTGCTATGAGTAGAGAAGGGAAAACCAAACTGTCTGCTCCTGGTAGAAGGTCAGTGGGAAATCAGGTCAGTGGGAAAGATGGCTTCCAGCATCTCTGAAGCAGAGTGCGTTTCAACAGCCAGATGGATCTCTAGGTGAAGAGTTGTATTTCGTACAGGTCAGAAGTCAGGAAAGATGTCACAGTGGACACCTGTTTTGGGAAGATGTTTGCAAAGAAAGACAAAAGGAAAGAATTGAAGGAGAACAAAAGAGGGCTGGAGCATTTTGGAGAATGATGTATTCAAGAGTTGAGAGTTAATAGAAGGCCAAGCCGCCAGGAAAGGAGTCAGAGAAGGGCCGCCCACACAGGAAGGTCGGGCACACTGAAGCAGTCACGAGTGCTGTGTGTCGCACAGGCCTGCCTCCCCTCCAGGAGCGTGATGGGACCGGAAACCCTGACTCCCCTCGCAGCTGGTCGAAACTGAGCGCTTGTTCAGGTAGGCAAATGAATTGTAATGAAGTTACCTGTCACTTTCAGCCAGGCATTTAGAGTTGATGTGAAACACTTAAGAGGTCTCTTTCCTTTGTGACAGTGACCGCTTTCAGCAGCCCTGATGGCCCAGAAGTGAGGAGGACATGGGCAGAACCAAAGCTTCTCAGGAGTAAGAAGTCAACTTCTGTTGCTTTATGTCGTGGGGTGGCTTGTAATCACAAGACAGCCTAGCTTTTCCTGACTTTCCTTTCCAATGGAGAAGTTTCTAGAAGGACACGGGTGACCAGTAGGGTTGAATACAGCAAAGGGTGTGAACTGGGGAAAGTTGTGAGTCTGACAAAAATGAACATCAGTGACCCCTGACCTCAGGTTGTGGGAACACGAACCTGACTGGAACGCATTGAGAAGACGTCTCAAAATCAGACGATGTTGATATCATTCTTAAATATGTTGAGGAAAGTCAGAAAGTAAATGGGGATAAACTGAGGGCCAGCAGGGTGGGGGGTAATTTAAGCTTTTATTCCTAAGAGATGCCAGTGAAGTAATAAAGAGATAGCAGATTGAGGGGCTGCTTTGCCCAAGCTCATCGTTCCCCTGTCCGGCTGGGAAGCAGACTGAGGCCGTGGGTCCCCATCCCTGCCACATTTTATTCTCCTGCTGCACATGCACTTGAGTTGACCAAAGTCAAGGGGACTGAGCTGAAACTGACAGATCTGGGGAGACAGAACAAGAGGGCAGACTCTTGGTGGTAGAGGATGGAGGGGAGCGGGAAAATGGATGCAAAGATGATCCATCCAGAGGAAACGGAAGTTCGGAAGCCTGAGCGCTGACCTCCAGAGCATGAATTTTCACCTGCATAAAATGGGGCTAACGCACCTGGCACCAGGTCTGGGGGAGATCAGAGAGGATGAAGCACGCATGGCAGCAGCGTACACACTGTAAAGTTCCATGCACAAGTAATGCAACCATGGCTGGTCGCCACTATTTAGAAGAACGTTGCACCAGAGTACCCATCATCCTTGGTTACTGCCAGTGAGACTGAATTCCTTCCACAGCGAAGTGATGGGACCACCCCAGGTGTCCACCCGCTGTACACAGAATGCTCGCACACATGCCAGTGCAGGCACAGTTGGGAGACCCAGGTCCCACCTGCAGCCTCACTGGATGACCCTGGATTAGCCAGCTCTTCTTTCAAACCTCCCCTTCCTGACCCATCCGAAGGAGGGTATGAGACAGAGCCATCTCTGAGAGCTTTCCAGCTCTGACCCTTTCAAAGCAGGGGATTCAATTAGCCCTCGAGCTAGTGTGTACTTCTTACATAAATAAAACATAAAACTATTTGCCATCAATTAAACCAGAAAAGTTACGATAGTATAAAGCAGATGAATAGATACCAAAAAATAACAAAAGAGCTAATAACTGTCAAATGATATTTTAGATCTTTAATCCCTTTGACTCAATCCTCAGCCCAATGAACACATACTTTGGCCACATTGAAGCCGTTTTCCTGCCAAAGAAGACTCCAGCTGGGCCGGCCAGACAGCAATGTGCCCTCTCACGGGCCAACTCAGATCAACATGGGCTCCAGTGGTCAGATGCCTTCAACCGGTCCTGCGCACGTGGCCAGGCCCCACCCCAGGATGCCGAGGGTGTTACTGAAGCAAAGCACATAAAATTAGCACTTGGGGCTGTGCCCGCCCTGAACGTCATTGCTGTCACCAGACACATGTTGAGATGTGGGGAGAGAAGTCTCAAGTTCTGAGCTACTTATGCCTTGGGCCCAGTTCTTGAGAAATGCCCTCGGTAGAAAGGCAAGCCTGAGATGTCCCGGTGAAGCTGATACCCAGGAAGACCACCCCAAAGTCTCTTCTCCGTGTGAACCAATCTGTCTCCTCTTCCTCTCTCTCTCACACATACATGATTTCCTCAGCAGTAGCCACCAGCAAGTGCTGGCCATGGTTCCTGGAACTGACTCTGGCCTGGGAGTGATTATACCTCTTCTCTCAGTGGCCTAAATGGGGTCTGACAAGCTTGAAGACTTGATCATAAACTAGCCCAGGCCCATGGCAGAGGAACCAATTCCTCCCAGTCAGTGCCCGGACCCTTTCAATGGCCGCGGGCTGGCTCACACCTGGAGAAGTCAGAGTGCATCTGTTCTCAGGCAGCGTGCCTGGGCTTCTCAAGGTCACACCCTGGTTATGGCATTCTGGGAAAAGCAAAATGCTAGACCCAGGCCAGTTTGCTAGCCCCCATCCCTGCCTGCCTCCCATGGCAGCTGGCACCCCTAAACGTGTTAAGGTAAACCTCACTCAAAGACTTGGGGACCACCAGGGCCTTAGGAAGAAGTCACTCACGCTCAGGCAGTTTGTCCCTTCTGAGAGATGTCCTCCTCACCAGCTGCCCTGGAAGCTGTGGGGAAATCCCTTCACCCATGTTTATGGAGAGTGGAGAGAGTCTCCATTTGTTGAGTCCACTTTTCAGATGGGGACTCTGAGGCTCAGTGTCCCTCAGTACAGGAGGCAGCAGGAGCTTCCACTCAAGACTGTTTGGGTCAGAAAACAATGAGCCCTAGAAACCAGATTTGGCTGCACTGGGCTGCCTGGGCTGAGCAAACACAAATACAATTTCTCCTGGAACTCTGCCCACAGGCTCATGTAAGGGGCAGACACACAGGCTCTGGCAGCTGGGCTCCATCACGCCAACGCTGGATGTGCCCACAGGAAGCCCTGAGACTGCAGAAGGCAGCTGCCTGAGCTGGCACCAGAAATTAACTGCACAGAATCTGGAGTCATTTGAGCGAGTCTGAACAGAGTAGAACAGTGGAGGAAGGAGATTTATTATGGTCCAGGCTTGGCCCTGAACCCCTAAACCTCTTTCTGAGAGTTCATCTCCGAAGGAGGAAATCTTGCTTCAATTCCCATCATCATCTCAATATTTACGAAGTGCATTTCTTGAGACCCAGCAACGTAAAGCCAATTCCAAGGAAGGTTAGTGAAGGAGATGGCTGTGGGCTGGGTGGGAAGAGGTAGCCTACTGGAGAACTTGAGCTGGCCTTTGAGGGACAGCCGGGGTGTGGAGAGGAGCCATCATTCTGGGTTGGGGCGGGGTGGGAGGGTGCAGCCAGGAACCCCATGGTTGGATGCTGCTTCGGTTTTCTGAATTCAGAATTGAATTTGCTGCGCAGTTGCAGGCTGACTTGGGACACTATCCACAGCATTGAACATTGACAAGTTTTGTACAGAAGAGGGTAAATAGAAAGAGAAAAAAACACCGCCCTTGCCACAGAGTTCACAATCATGCTCCCTTTCTGAAGTCAAGGTCGCCTGCCAAGGCTAGCTCTTCTCAGCAGACTCACAGACTCTGAACATGCTTATCGAACTATTTGAAATTCTTCAGCATCTTCCAGGATCCCCAGGTGTTTAGGGGCAGTACTTTTGAGAGGGTAGGGGAAGAAATACCCGCTGACCCACCTTCTGGCACCAAGAGTGGACACCTCTTAATGATGGGTCTGTGACTCCACAGTGACACGATAGTCCAAGGCCTAGATTTGACCTTCTTGAGTGTGTTTTCAGGTGGTTCCCAACAACCAGGATGACCCATACGAAGATCAGATCCCCAAATCCATAGCTCACCTCCCCCTCTGCCAGGTCCTGCACAGAACACCCATTCCCACCAGCATTCTGCAGCCCATAGAGCTTTAGCAAATCTTAGTGTCCCATTCCTCCATTTTAATGATGAGGATCCATTTCAGGGGGGTTGACCTAGAATAAACTAGAATCAGCTGTCTTCCAAGCACTGCTGGTTTATCCAAGTCATCTGCCATACTTATCTTTTTTGTGTATAAATGTTGACAATGCATTGAAATATTTTTAGAATTCTCAATCAACATTT
The DNA here is from genome assembly GCA_004363575.1 of Solenodon paradoxus. NCBI lineage: Eukaryota > Metazoa > Chordata > Mammalia > Eulipotyphla > Solenodontidae > Solenodon > Solenodon paradoxus. The sequence goes on from RJWH01002962.1 coordinate 156,389, forward strand.
ATTTTCTTAGGAGTGCACAGTGGTTGATTTTATAAATATATCATCATTCTGCTTTACTGCAGAAGCAGTAGCATTCCTATTACTGTCTGTGGTCATTATGTGGCTGAAGGATTGGTGTGGGTTGGGTCTGTACTGGGACAAAGCTTTCTCTAGGAGGAAGGGGCTGTTCTCACCTCTGTAGAGAGGGGTGCCCTCACATGGGAGGAAGGTGGGAAGGAGGAAGGGAGGGAGGGAGGAAAGGAAGGAAGGGAGAAAGGAAGAGAGGGAAAAGGGAGGGAGGGAGGAAGGAACGAAGAAAGGAAGGGAGGAGGGAGAAAGGACAGAGGAGGGAGAAAGGAGGGAAGAAAGGAAAGGAGGGAGGAAGGAAGGTAAGGAGGGAGGAAGGGAGGGAGGAAGTAAGGGAGGAAGGGAGGGAGGGAGGGAGGCCCAGGAGAGGCTCTGGTACATGTGGTCATGGCCACAAGAATATTAAGTGTCTGGGAGGGAATTCCAGTAGTAAAACAGAATCTTCTGGTTGGAGTTCACTTACAACTAAAATATGAAAATCTCAGGCAAGGTGATTAAGAAACTGTCAACCCTGTAGGAATAGAAGGTAAATGTTCGAGATCAGGACCATGAGCACAGAGAATGTGCCTCTTGAGTTCTCTGTGCTGCTTGTCCACTTGTTCTTCAGTGATAACTTTAGTGACAGGTCCAGGCTGCTTCTGCTGCTATAAAGAAAATTAGGGAAAACTGAAGTAAGGTCCCTCCCATGGCCTGCGTGCTATGGGGGAGCAGTTAGGTCAATTCCTGGGAACATTTTGAAGAAACAGGCAATTTTCTAGGTAAATAAAAGTTACCGAAATTAACTCGAGAAGAATATTCTCTGAATAGACAGACTATTAGCCATGAAAAAAATTGAAAAGAAGAAAATACAAAATTCTGAAAACTCGTGTTTTATGGATAAATTCATTCAGATTGTTCTAGATCAGAAAAAAGATGAAGAACTTCCCAATTCCTTACGTAAGACTAAAATAATTTTATGAGAAGCCTCATGTTATTCACATTCATATTTCCTTTATATATATATCATACTGTGCACACAGACACACAGGTCAATCTTACTTACAACTGTAGATGTACACATTCCAAGTTAAAATAAAAAATCAATAAATCAAATCCAGGAGGTTTAAAAGAGGTTAGGAATAATTCGCTATGACTAACTTTGCATTCCTGGAATGTAAGGATGGCTTGTATTTGGAAGTATACACCAGTCCACATCAGTATGTCACAGAAAGACAAGCCATAAGATAATCTAAGGATATGTTTTAATGTAAAGCATTTTGTGATTAAAAAAGTGAAAACAAAAGAATCTCAGCTAACCAGAAGGCCTGAACTTACATTTGTAATCAACACCCTGTTCACGATGAAAAAACAGCATATGTCCAGTAAAATTAGAAAAAGCCTGACTTCTATCAGTATCATGATCATATACTTTTTATTTCTAGTCAATAGCAAGACAGAAATAGATTATTTTTTTAAATCCAGTAGATCACAATCTCCTAGTGTGCAGAAAACTGTATAGTTTACCAAAACACAAAAAGTCCCAAGAGAAAAAAAATGTATTAACAAGAGTTCAATAAAGTGAGCAATTATAAGCTAAAAATACACACATTTATATAGTTTAACTTCATAACAAGAAATAGCTAGTTAGAAAGTACAAGGGGGAAAAATTCTATTTACGTAAGCAGTGAAATAATAGTGATAAACCTAACAATAACCTTATTGAGAAAACATGTGAGGTCTATTAAAAACTTTTTAAAAAGTACTGTTCAACATAAAAGCAGACTTGAAAATAAAACCAGGTTTCCAAGAACATATCTGAATTTTTTCAAATTGCTTCCTAAACATCTTTAAAAGAGTTGTACTTGATGAGAGAGGAAAAGTCAGGCTTGCAAGTCATTTTGTCACAGGTCCCGTACAACCTCAGGAGGACAATGTTAGGAAACACGAGGGCACAGTCCCCACCAGTAAGGCCCCCTGAAAAGATATGATGTCTGATGAAAACAAGCTTTAGAAACATGGTAGAGCATGAATGTAAAGATAATATTTGAAATCAACTTTGGAAATTGTGAAACATACAATCTCTTTTTCCTGTGACCACTCAAAATCATTAATGATTTGTTAAATATGAAATTAAACAAATAATACTGAGTGTCTTCTCATGGAGAAAGTAGTCAATATGGTACCCGAGTACCTGTCATATGTATAACATTTATATATGTATGTATATACATACATACACACACATATATATGTATATATAGAGCAGTAATAAGAGTTAATAAATTTATAAGAAAAAAAGACTTGATAAGAGTATATATGGAGCTATAATAAGAGTTAATAAATTGTAGGAAAAAAAAGACTTGATAAGAGTCGATAAATGACTCAGACAGAATATGGAGGCCCAAACAAAAGAATATATGAATTTATTGTTTGATAAAAGTGTACTTGTACATCAGTGAGGAGCCAAAGGATTAATTAAATCAGCATTTAGAGCAAATGATTTTACTTTTGTGGGGAAAGATAAATTCTCAATTCAATTTCAAGTGAAAATAACTCCAGATGAATATAGACTTTGTGAAATTAATGTGAAAAGTAACTAATTGGAAGAAGATATAGAAAAACAGCAGGAAGTACTGAAACTTCAAGAGAGAAGGAATATTTGTCTGCTTTCTTTTCTGCTGCAGCTCCAGCATTCAGAATAGCATCTGCTACGTAGTAAGTGCTCTACCCATTTATCGAAAGGCTGGATGGATTCATTCATTCATCTTTTTTTTTTTTCCTTTGTAACATTTCTGACTATATCCTTGGTCACCTTTTCTACTCAGGTTTTATTTTTCTCTCAGCATCATTTGTTTAAAGTGGGCTAAGAGTGGTTTAGAACAAGATTTAGGATTCAGGCATGCAGCATTATAATTCAATATCTGTATATACTGTGTTTTGTTGGCCACCAAAAGTCTAGTTTCCATCTTCCACCATGATTTACCTGATTTTCCCACTCTCTGCCTCTCTGGTAACTACCATTTTATTCTTAAGAGTCTAAGAGGGTTTTCGTTGTGTTTTGTTTTTTTGTTTTCTTTCTCTTCTCTGTACCTTATATCTAGTGCCAATAATTTCCCAGATGTGTCTTTTGTCATTTCATTTATTTAAATTGTTGACATACAACAAAAACCTAACTTATCTATCTGAGATCAGACAATTCAGTCAATTCTCTTTTATAATTTCTTTCAATTAGTATTACCTACAGAAAATCCCAGTTCCGAACTGCTCCACTCTGAGCTGTCCCAGTCCAGAGACTTCAACTAGGGAGCTAGTCCACCCGCTGCAGGGCCCGCTGACCTGCTTCAGACCTTCTGATCAGAGTTTCCTATCCCAGCCAGACTCATCAAGCCCCCAAAGCTCTCCTCCCAGCTCCCTCTTGCATAACTGCACAGTGAGGTCATGTGTTTAGGACACCATTGTTCTGTCACCAAGGAGATAGGGAGATGTCTAAGCACTGGCAAGAAGCCTTCTGAGCAGGAAGAAGCCAAGGAAAAACATGGGGAGAGGAAAGAGCTGCCTATGAGCCAGACGACCTGAAACATCCCTAGGAGCTCGTTAGACCATCCTCACAGCTTCCCAGGTGTCAGATCTGTTTGGAAAGCAAATGACCTTGCCACCCAGCCCAGCATGTAGCTCCAACCCACAGGCAACACAACTTCGGATGATGGCTTCCGTGCCTGTCCCTCGCCCGTTTTAACCTCTGGGGCTCTAAGTCCGACTCTGAGCTGGCTGATGGCCTCCTCCAGAACTCACACTTTGCTTTCCTGTTCTTCTCAAAATGGAACTCCCTGTTCCCAATCATATCCTTACATCCTCCTTGTACTCCCTGCTCCCTGCAGATTCAACTCTGAATCTGCTCTGCCCTCTGCTTCCAGGGTACCCCTTCTAAGACAAGAATTTGACTGCCTTACTCATCTTCTAAAATGAATTCAGTGACTAACCTTTATCCTACGGGGAAAAGTTGGAAATTCCTTAGGATGCTGGCAATTCAGATCCTTTGTAAGCTGGTTCCCGCTTCTGTCTTCAGTCAGCCTCCTGCCACACCCTATGTATTTTCCTGCCGCAGTCTGCCTGGCACTTGAAAATGCTGCTTTTTCCTTCTAAGTAACTACCTGTCATTGATAACACTGGGCAAGGCAGAGTCTTCCGAAGGCAGTACGTCTAGCCTCGTATTTTAGATGAGAAAAATGCGGGGTCAGAGTGGTTAAATAACCTGCTGAGGGTCACACAGTTTTTAAGCAGCAAAGCTGGCATTCAAACCTAGGTTTGAACTCCAAAATTCTTGGCCCTTTCCTTATATAGGGTGAACAACTATCCCAGTTTGCTCAGAAACATCTTCATTTTAGCTCCGAAAGTTCCAGTTCCCAGGAAGTCCCTCATTTCCTGGCAAACTGGGATGACTGCTGATGGTGCCCCAACCTGCCACCCTTTCCTGTTTAGGCCCATTTTACACATGAGCCATCATATGTCCCAGTGGGGCATCATGCTTATTCCAACCTCTTGAGCAAAGATTCCGAACACCCTCTCGGACAGACCTGGAGCCTGGGCCAGGGCGGCAGGACCCAAGTCCCAGAGCCCAAAGCACCTTGGCCAGCAGGGCCCCTGTGCTATTTGAGCCCCAGCAAGAGGGAAAAGGGGAAATCTGAGGTCAAACACAGAAGGTTTGCAACCAGTGCCCCAGTGGGCAGGCAATGTAGGTCCCACTAGCCAAGAGAGTGTTCTGAACACCGGTGCTCACATTTCTGGTCACGCCACAAGACATAAACATCCACACAGCAAGACCGACGGATTCTCACCACATTTGGAAGAGTTTCTTCTCAATGAATCCCATTGGATTGTAAAACTTTAATATGCATTACGACTTTTCAACTCCTTTAACAGAGTTTAAAACAGATGGGCCTGTGGACAGGACAGCGGTCTCTTGTCAAAGAAACGCCTCCAGGACTCTCCCCTGCCTGTGGGGACCACACTCCCTAAGGGCCTGGCATCTGCCCCGCCCCAGCCCCCATGTGAAGGCCTCCTCACGTTAGTCAACACTCAGCGGGCACTGGGGTTGCAGAGTGGGCGCTGCCAGCAGCCCGGGGGCAGTGTGCCCACCACAGGCACAGGCTCCAGTCTCGTCTGGCGGGCAGCCACACATCCTCCAACCCTGACCCCGGCTTCAGTTCAACAGCACTGAGCAAGAATCGTGGGCTCCCCAACGTCATTGATTGAAAGAATTGCCAGTCTCCTTACTTCTGGGACCTCTACTCAGGCAGATGGTGTCTGGGCTGTGTCAGGGGGACAGCAGCTACCCCACTAGTGCCCCCACACCCCCACACCCCCAACCCCGAAGGGCCTCTTAGCCCTGCCCCCAGGAGAGCCCCGATGGGGCTGGGCCTTTCGCCTGGATGCTCAGTGGGCCCTGATCCCAGAGTCTGAGGAATGTTCTTCTCTTCTGTCCCTGTCCAAATCCCTGTCCAGCTTTTCTGGCTGCTGGACCTCATGGCCGCCCTTACCCCCCGCAGCTAGAACCTACTCCCAGTCATCCTCCAGCCCTCTATCCTTAGGCGCTCACTGTGTCAAACATAATAATAATGAATAAACATGTAGAGGATGTACTCAGCCTCAATAAACAATCCTCCATTTCCACGGGCAGGCAACACATGGCTAGTTGATCACCCACAGGCTTGGAAAGGACCCCGGAGCCTCCCCTCTTCTGGCTTCACAAGGGAATAGTAGATGGGGAGACTGGTTGATCTCAGAGGGATATCTGGGCTCATTAATCTGGAACCTTCCTTGTGGGTATCTGACAAGCAGAGTCCGAGACTGGAAAGCCGAAGCCTGGAGGAAGAAGGAGCAGGGTATCGAGTGGAATCTCTAGGGTGGGGGCCCTCTGACTGCCGAGGGGGATAGGGAAGCTGGTGCACCAGGCTGCCAAGGCACTGACTTCCAGGAAACTCTCGTGGGATGTCATCTCTGAGGCCCTGAGAGGCCCTTCGAGTCTCCCACCATCCAGCCCAGGGACCAGTGACCGAGCCTTTTCCAAAGAGGTCCATGGCTCTCATGTACCAGGAAAGAAGCGCATCCAACTCAATTCTTTCATTAAAGAGAGCAAATGGCTTATGCAGCAGATTGTATTCGTTAAAAAGAAGCACTCTCTAGGACAATGGGTCTGTCAGAGAGGACCAGAATGATATGCAAAAGAGAAGTTGGGGTCCATCCCAAGGACCTGGGCTCACATCCTGGGGCCAGGGTTAACTACCAAGACAAATAACCAGATAAACAAATAAAGTCCTCCTCTCTCTTCCTGCCTGCCTCTCTCTGCTGGCCTTCACTTCTACTGCACCTCTTCTTTAAAAAAACAGAGAGAGAGAGAGAGAGAGAGAGAGAGAGAGAGAGAGAGAGAGAGAGAGAGAGCTGGAGAATCAAGGGCAACTATCACACTTCAGTCATGGGATGTCCAGCATGGCCTGGAGTGGAAGCTGGAATGCCTACAAAGGTGAGAATGGTGGGTGTCTGGGGTTACTGTCTCTAGAACATTCAATGGCATTTTGTAAGCAATGTTCAGAGATCCAGTAAGGAGCAGGTCTGAGAGAGACAGGGTGGCAGAATTTTAAGGACTTTTTGAAACACTAACACCTGTTTACACATGAAATGTCCCCATTAGCAGCATGATGCTGAGATGTGAGGAGACTAGACCCGAACCCAACGATGCTACCCCAAACTAGCCTCCGGTGGCATGGTTCTCAAGCTCCCAGACTCCAGAACCTTGGAATTAAGATAAAAGCCACTGATAATACCATTACACATTAAATAGCTCCAGGCTGCCTGTCTTCTACCCCAGGGCAGACCTCTGCTCCCTGGGACCATGCACAGAAGAGCAGCTGAAAGGATAAGGGGAGGGCTCATGCCAGGCTGAGCCAGCCCGCCTCCTCGGCCTCCCCGGTGTCTGTGCTGCCAGTTGAACTGCACCTCACTCTCTGTGACCCGGAACCTTCTGGGTGCAGCATTCCCCAGCAATCAGATCTGCCAGGGCTTCTGTCCGAGGCCCCTGCAGGTGCAGGTAGACGGGAAGCACCTCACCCAGATTATCCACAGGGCCTGGGGTGGGCTCCTCTGCTTGGAATCAGTTCGAGGGCAAATCTTGGCCCCTGAGACCCCATCAGGACTTTTTGGGTTCCCATGCGGCTGGGATGCATGAATGAGGGCCAGACGGATGAAATTACCCTTGAAATGTGGGCAAGACTGCAGTGTGGACAGGAGCGGGCATAGGTATGTGGGTGAAAATGCTGGGACCATATGGCTCTGGACACCCCGAGGGAAAGAACACTGATACAGCTCCAACTCCTGCCTCCGCCAGGTGTGGAGGCAGCTTGGGGCTCTGGGCTGGAGCGGCAGAGGCAGAATATGGGAAGGGGTTACACCCCCGATGGGGCCAGTGTCTCGAAGTCTCTGCCACTCAGTCTGTAGTAACCACTCCAAGCTCTGCCCAAAGTTCAGCTTATAAAGTCCTTGAAATACAACAGAAGCTTCTGAATTCCTCCAAAAGATAATAGTCCAGGCCAGGGTCACGTGCAATCAAGTTTTTTTCATCGTAACTGACACCGGGGTTGATTGAAGGAGAATAATCTCTGTGCTAAGAGAAAGACGAAGCACAGCTCCCTGAATGGTAAGAGGATCATCTGCCGTGGGCCCACCAGGTAGGCCTGGGCTCGACCCACGCCATCCAGGAAGGTCACGTGGGAGAAAGTGGGCCAAGGGCCAAGTGGGCAGGAAAGTCCAGATGCCTGCAGAGCCCTTATCAAGAGGTGGACAAGAGGTGGACAGGAAGCAGACGAGAGGCACGGGGGGCGGGGGCAGCTACAGACGATCCTCATAAGCCCAAGGGTGCAAGGTCAGGGGGAGGACTGGACCTAGGCCTCGAGGGGACACTCCATCTGCTTCTCATGACTGGGGCGGGCAGTGACGGGCGTGATCAAAGACGCCAGCTGCCTGCTGAGGCGCATGCTGGGTTTCTCCTGACATACCTGGCATGTCCTACCTTGTTGAGGCCTTCACACCCGGTCTTTTCCCTGAGGGGCTCCTTCCTCAGAGGACTCTACTCACTCACGCTCCTCTTCTGCATCTTTACTCAAATTCAGCTTCTCAGTGGGGCCACCTCTGACTATCTCATCAAAAAGCGAACCCACACACGACACCCCCTTGCTTCCATCACATCCCACGTCGGTGTTCAGCAACGAGACACATTGCTCATGTGTCCAGACTACGTGGAAGAGAGAAAGGTTTGCCTCTATCACCTCCGGCTCTAATCTCGTGGTCTGGACAGCACGTGACAGGCAACAGACATTCAACAGACATCTGTTGAATGAATGAATAACTGAATCAATGACATCCGGGCTTATATGAGGGGGGATCTCCTTGCCTCTGCTCCTCAGACCAGCATTTCAGCTTCTGACCTGTGTGGACCAGCTTTCCTCTGCCGGCCATACAGCCAAGGAGCAGAGGTGAGCTCCGCCTGGGCCGAGTCTGCCCTTGCAAGTCTCGTGCCTGGCTGGGTGCCTAGTCCACGTTCTGACTGTCACACACCAATCACTAATGTCTTGGAAAAACTGCTCAGCGGGCTTCCCTCCTGGTTGCTGGGACATTCTGAACATTTCCTTGGAAATGTTGAGCACTGATGAGGCCTGGGGTTTTAAAAACAAAGGGATGATGGCAGTACTGCTCTCCAGTCCTCCCCCAGGGCGCCTGGAAGAGCGGTGACTGAATCCCGGGCCCTCCAAATCCCCAGGTCCCAGGAGACTGGGTCTCCCTCAACGGGCATTCTGTGTGGGAAAGGAATCATCATTTTGGTTGTTAGGGGCAGGTTTATTTTTAAGTCATCTTCTTCTCTGAGTGGTGGGGGGCACAGAAGAAAACTGGACCTGGGAGGCACAACGGAGAACAGAATTGTAATGAGTTTAAACCAAAGTCTAAACTGTTCCATTATTCCATGTTGGTAAGTCACGTCCCCTGTCGCCATGCTAACAAACAAACAAGTGACAGGGAGTAGACGGATGGACTCTGGGCCCAGGCTGGGCTTTCGGGATGATGAGAGTTGGTCTGTACCCAGTCGGCCACGCCATTACCTGCATGGACTTCCATGGACCAAACTTCATCACCAAATTGGACAGCCCCATCTGTCTGGACGCCCTGTCCTCCCTCTGTACCCCTGGGGCTCCCAGTCAGCTCCCAGTGAGCAGCTGTCATGGGGAGAGGCTGCGACATTCCCGCGGTCAGCACCGGCACCAGAAACTCTGCCTCTGCTCGCCCTCTCTGCTGCGTCCCTCTCTGCTGCGTCCCTCTCCACCCCAGAATGTTTGGTGATTGCATGAATGGTAATGGCAGTTAAGACCACCATGCGCTTGGAATTTGCTGGATGTTTACATGTAACAACACACTCAATCTTCACAGCAACTCTAGAGATATAGCTACTGTCTCCATGTGACAGATGTGGAAACCGAGGCCCAGAAGGGCTAAAAACAGTCCAAGGCCACACAGTCACTGTGGGGACTGGGATTGGACCTAGGTGTGTAAGTGTTACTCCGTCCTGCTTCTCATGGCTGAGAAGTGATTGGATGGTCACAGATGTCAGCCCCCTCGTGAGGGCTCACTGGCGCAGCCACGGGGGCCTCCTGCTTTCAAGCACCCCTGGGTCTGTGCACTGTGACTGAATCCCTCCCTGACTGTCATTCTCAAGCCCTCAGATCTGCAGGTGCCCAGTTTCAGTTCCACTGTGCCATCCACAAAAGGCATCTCTGACTATATTCTAGACGTTTCTACTCCATCTGCCCACCCATTGGATGATTTCCATTATTATCTCTTGTGTTCTTCTTTGCTGCCATCACTATCTGCCATGCTGCTGCTGATCTGCTTGCCTACAGACTGTCTCTCCCAAACCCCCAAAGTGTCATCAAAGTAAAACTCAGTGCAGCATCCAGCACCTGCACCTGGTGTGACTGATGAGTGAACTCATGATTGTGCAAAAGAGAATGGAAGTCCCAAGAGGACTGTGGCTTCCTAGAATCACATGGAGTGGCAGCCGTAAGACACAAGCTCGGAATTGCGGCTGCAGCTATACCAAGCATGGGGGTGTCTCTGTGTACCCACAGTCCAAGCCCCCCTGTCATGTTTGCTTGGGGATCTGTCGAATGACCTGCTCTAGCCGGGCCAGTGACCTGTCACACATGACTTAGGGAACACTTGAATCATGGCTGCTGAGGCTGAGGAGCTGAACATCACGTTTTATTTCATCTTTGTTAATTTAGAATTAAAAACTGATATGCAAGTCAGTTATCGAGAAACTTTTAAGCATGTTTGGAGCCATTCATAATTTTAAAAATCTACTTTTTTTAGCACTCAACTTTATGAACTCTACATACAGAACGAGTGTTGCCAAGGAAAGTCTAGCATCAGAGTTGAAATGTGTACTCGGTGTCAAATGTCAAGTGCACACTGGATTCTGCAAACAGTGCACCCAAAAAATGGACGAGAACTGTCAATGTTTTCGTGCAAATTACCTAGCAACATGATAAGATGGTGGATATGTTGGGTGAAATAAAATATATTATTATAATGAATGCCACTTGCTTTTTTGACCTTTTAGGGGGGCTACTAGAAAAATTTAAATTACCTATGGGGCTCACATTAAATTTGTCTAATAGAAATGAACTCCAGACTTAAAAGTAGGCCCAGTTTGAGTCCTAGCAAAACTGTAGCATTGTTAGAGAGACAAGCCATTCATTTATCTGCTTCTTGTATGGGGATCCTAAGGGTGATGGGACATCGTTGGCCCAAAAAACACACCAGAGACAGGTCACATCAGCAAATTGACCAGAAGACTTAAGCTCAAACCTCAAAGTCCCTGGGGACCAGGTCCATGGCCCCGCGGCCCCACAATCAGGCTGTTTCACCTCTTCACCTAAAAAGAATTGCTTTCCCCACTGCGATATCACACTTACACTTTTCAGTCTTTGAAGGAGCTCTCAAATGAACCTCGCTGTGTGAAGTGAGCTTCCGGAATCACCAGGAGGCCTCTGGAGGAAGTGGGATCTTTCCAGAAAGCACCATCCAAGTCGACCTGTGAGCACAGCCTGAGCTTTCCTGAGGAGACCCAGGCTCCCCGCCAAGCAGCAACAGCGGGATGGGAGGGAATGGGTGACAACATCCCTCCTGCTTGCTGATGGTTCAGGACCCCTGGGACCAGAGAATCGACCCACCAGGAAAGACCAATACTTTCATTAGTGAGGAAAAAGCCAAGTTACTGATGTCACTATTGTACAAGAAAGCTCTGAAAAAAAAACTTGCCATCAGAAGGAGAAACAAACAAAACCGCAAGTGAAGCTCTTATGGCAAAGAGTAGAATGGAAGCAGGAGGCATCGGAGTCTGGGAAATCTTTTACGGTTTTGCTTGAACAATGGCTTTTCCTGAGAAAAGTCCCCTGGTAAGTGCATTATGATGCCTTGCATTACAGTTGTTGACATTTTAAAGGGAGTTGAGCCTCCCACCGTAGGGAAAGAGTTAATAGACGTCTGTTGGTCTGTCTGTGGTCAGTCTCTTCTGGATCAGTGAACTGGGTTTAGCTGCAAATTGAGCCTTCTCACTTCCACCTGCCCCCACCTCCCCAAAATGGTAGTACCCCAGTAAAGCTCTCCTTCAGCCAAGGGAAGTCTGTTTTCCAGGCAAAGACAGCCCTAGGCACCCGCAAAGGTGTGTATGTTCCTGGGGAAAACCAAAATGCTGGGGAAGGCACCTGGCCTGAATCAAGATTAGGACAGCGCTCCCAGCTGGAGCCTGCCCAGGATCAACTTTGAGAATAAGATCACTCCCATGGGGCCCGGTGGCAGTCTGGACTTGGCACCATTCTTGGCAAATTAACATCTGCAGTAGGCAAAATAAAGGCTTCCCAAAGATGCCCAGACCTAATGCCCGGAAACTCTGAGGCTGCATTGTGCTGGAGAGGGGACTGGGAAAGCAAATGGAATTCAGGTGTTGTCACAGCCCTTAAAATGGGCAGAGTAGCCTGGAATCTTCAGGTGGGCATGATAGGGTCACCAGAGTCATTAAACGTGAATGAGGGAGACCGAAGAATTCGTATCAGAATGATGCTGTGTGAGAAAGACTTGTCCCATTTTGCTGACTTTGAAGGTGGGGCAGGAAGGGGCCAGGAGCGAAGGAGTCGGGGCGGCCTCCAGAAACTGGAAGAGACAAGGAAGCTGACTACCCAGCATCTCCCAAAGAAACACATCTGCCAATACCCAGATTTTCACCCCGAGAGGCCCATTTTGGACTCCACATCCAGGGCTGTAAGATGACAGCTCAGTGGTAATTTGTCACAGCAGCAGTAAGAAACGAATCCAACAACTGTCCCCTGAAGTCAACCCCATATGCCCACTTTTCTCGTTGACTGGCTTGTAGAAGATGAGAACGTTTCTCTGCTTGAAGCAAAACCCATTATTGAAAGTGTCTATTTTTGAGTTTCTCCTCCCCCTGGAACCCCCTGGTAACCCAGTGCCAGCAGCCTACCAACTCCCAGTCCTGCATTGAGCTGTGTGCCCCCACTCTTTCTATGTCGGTTTGTCTGATGCTCAAACTAACCTCCCCTCTGTGAGGCAGAAGGCATCAAGACCAAAGAGAAAATACAAGTGCGTGTCTCCCCTGCAGGGCTGCGGCCGAGAGCCAGTCTTTACAAAGGAGTATGTAAGTACGGGCATCCCCCTCCTTTGTTCCACAGAGAAGGCTGCCAGGACCTGCTTCAAGGTCACACAGCCAGTTCCGGGCAGGGCAGGATTAGAACCCAGGGCCCCTGACTTCTAGGCCAGGGCTTCTCATGCCCCCAGTCCTGTGTTTAACGCCTCCACAAATGAAGGATTCCTAGACCCTCCCAAGCCCTGCAGTCTGGAAGAGCCACTTTCCTAGCTAAGGATCCCCATTCCTGTCTTATCTCCTGTACCCACCCTGCCCCCAGGGTGCCTTCCACCAAGAGCATGTCAGGCTCCCACCCCTCGCCCCCCACCCCACTCCCAGCCAGAAAGAGCTGTTGTCGCCACAGTCTTTGGCCAGAGCTCAGGCTCCAGGAACGTGTCTCCCACCTCAGGGGTAAGTCAAACAGAGCCCTTCCATGCTCCGCACCCCATCCCACCCGCTTTGGGGTCTGGGCACAGCTGCAGAAACCCTGCTGCACTTCCCAGGCGGGTGGAGTTCTGTCCATATCCCAGCATTCCAGAATTTTCTTTAAACACTATCAGGTCCTCAGAGGCCTCTGGAGACCCTCCCCATCCTGAGAGTCCTGTCTGCCGCCTACCCTCCCGAGCAAAGCCATTCTTTCCCCAGCTGAACCCGCCTTAGGGCAAGAGGGGCAGGAAGCCTTAAAAGCACCCACACGCTGATCCAGATGCTTTGCTCCATCTTCACCATCCAGGCCTGCTCTCCCCATCCGGCCTCAGTGTCTGCACTCCGTGTCCGAGAGCTGAACATTTGACCTTAGCGCCTGGTGCCCATGTCGTTTAGACAAAAGTATTCCAGCTATCTGCATTTGGCCCTCTCTTTCCTTGCTCCCCACAAGGCTGCTCCCCCTTTCTCTTAATTATGCAATAACGAACAACTGTGCTAACCGAAACTGGGGCGACTACTTGCCTCTAAGAGTCAATAATTAGCCCCACGGGAACCACAAATACTTGCAGAGCTCCCCCCGCCCAGCTCCCCCAGCTGCTGCTGGAAGCAGGCCGCCTCTCAAGCCCGCTCCTCGGGTCCAATCTGGAATGCATATGCTTCCCTTCAATCATTCACCCCATCAAACACAGGCCCAGCCCGAGGGGCCGGGGAGGCCGCTAGACTTCTCAGAAAGTCTCCGCTGCAGCATGCAGGTCCTCGTTATAAAGGGATGTTGTGTTCGCAGGTAACCAACAGCCCCCTGCGCATCTGGGAACACTTTGAGTGATTGCTGGGGAGAGAAGAAATTTGGGTCATAACTAATGATCGACATCCCCTTTTAATCAAATGAAGCCGTCATAATGTGTCTATCCTCTGGGGAACAAGGCCCTTTCACCTCCGGGAGGTCTGCGGTAGCGTTAACCTCTTAGGGTAAACCCTGCCCAGGTAGGAGGACGCGGGGGAGCCGTAGGGTGTGAGCGTGTACCTGGCACCGGCCCCTGCACGGGCAGCCTCGCCCGCTGTCTTGGCCACGCAGGGTCTGTGCCAGGCCGGTGGCTCTCAGCTTGGACAGGCCGCTGAATCAACTAGAGGGTTTGTCAAAGTCCAGACTGCTGGCCCCGTCCTGGATTCCAGACTCAGTAATTCTGGGTTTTTGCATGCCTGACAAGTTCCCATGTGATGCTGATGCTCCCAACTTGGGGACCACACCAGGGACCCACATTCAAGGAGAAAAACACCTCTATTCATCATCTTCTGTGTGCAACTGACTTCCAAAGCTGGTGTAGTCCAGCCTCATAGAAGCACAGCGAGGTACATTCTTCAGCCCGTTTTGCTGGAGAAACTGAGGATCTAGATAGGATAAGTACTTGCCTATCACCCTCTCATATGAAGAGCTATGAAGTTGAACCCAGGTCTGCCCCATGTCAAGAGAGAGTCAAACCAATCTCTGGAGGGGCTCAGAGGGCGAGCTCACATCTCCCCAGGGAATCAGGGAGAGGGGCCTTTGCCTGCCCTCATGGTGTTGCCTGGATCTGGGTGCCTTTTCCCCACATCTGCACCTGGCCTGCCTTACCACCTGCACATGGAATGCTATGGCCCTGAGTCCTTCCAGAACCACTTCCTGTCTTCCCTCTGAGGGCTGCCTGCCCAGAGGGGCCTCACCCTCCATCCTCAGTACCCAGCTGCCTGTCCTCTTCCACCTTTGTTGTTCTGCTGACTTCTGCTGACCATATTTCCTCGAGACAAAAACAGGACATTGGGATGGCAAAAATAGTGACTAGGGGAGGGAAGGAGGTGGAACTGTATGAGACAAAACAGAGCAGTCAGGCCAGCACTATGCAATGCCAATCAGTGATCGCAGAGCAGTGACGTGGTTTGGCGGGACTTCATAAAAATGGCCAGGAATTTTGGCACCTTAAGTGAAAACCAGATTGGTACCCCTGTAAGCCTTGCTCTAAATGTCCTGCCTAAAACACATGCTGATTTAACCACCCCAGTGCCAGAAATGCCCTAGAACTCCCACAATGCCAGAAAGAAACCCCACAGTATTTACGGGGGCTCAGCCATGTCACGGTGTTCTGCTCCCATTGAAGAAACAGCTGTGAAGGTGGGGGTGCAATCCTCTCCCCATGGACTCCTGCTTCCTTGCAGAGGGCAGGGCAGCAGAGGCCTTGGACCCCCACAGTCAGTGCTGGCAAGGGCTGTCTTTAATGCAGGGCGAAAGGGGCAGCTGCATGTGGGCCCCTCAATAGACTGGACCTGAGGCAACTCAGCTGCCCCTTTTGCCCCATGTTAAAAATGGGACAAAACTGAAATTTATTTGAAAACAATGGGATGGTCAGGGCATTTTAAAACACAGTACTGTCCCATTTAAAACAGTACATATGGTTACGCTCTGCTTATCCCAAGTCTTCCCACCAATCCCCAGCTCCTCCCGGTACCTCCTCACAGCCTTTCTAGTTCAAGAAGCAGCCCCTCCAATCCGGTTCCAAGGACGCATCCAGCACGGTACCTGGAGTCTTGCGGCTGGGGAAGGATGCCCAAACTCAGTGCTTTTGCCTAAATCCCATCCTTGCTTCTCAGTGGTGGGATCTCAAAGAGCTGCTGTCCTCACACGGTATCCCCTGGCCCCCAAATCAGTGCTCAGGCATGACGCTCTCCTGCCTTGAGTCTTCTCCCCCAAATACAAATCATGAGAGGCCGCTGTGCACGGCTCCAGAGTAGAAGATGGGAGGCAATGTCACCTATATGTCACCAGAGGTCTTGCAAGGCAGCTGCCATTGTCCTGAGCACATTATATGTAACAACTCACTTAATCCTCACAGCACTCCTAGGATGGGGGTGCTCTTACTGTCACCCTGCACAGGGAAGGTAACCTGGCCACGATGCGCAGTGAGGACGTGACAGAAGCAGATGCGAACAGACGCAATCTGAGTCCAGAGCCCACACGTGAAACGTACCGGCTGGACAGAGAGAATGAGGGAAGGAAGGGTCAGTTCCCTGACTCCTGCCCTGCAAGGAAGTCCCCCAGCCAAGGCGAGTAAGAGGAGCAGAGTTGGAGTAGTTGGAGGAGGGGTGGTTGTAACAGGTCATCTGCATAATGACAGTCAAGTGACCACCATTTGTGCCATGCTGCCAGTGAGCAGGGACAGGCCAGCATGGTGGGAGTGACTGGATAGATTCCAGCTCCTTTTATTAAGAGATGGCATGACCTCGGGCATCCTGCTCAACCTCTCAGCCGCAGCTCTGATTTGTTCCAGGAAGGCTGAGCACACGCCCTACCTCCTCCTGCATTCCTGGTGGAGATTCCAGGAGAGACTCCGTGTCTGGTCCACAGACGCTGCCTGGAATGTAAATTCCCATCAGCAGCGCGAGGCAGAAACACGTAGACAGGGTATCAGCCTCAGTGCTGGCGAGCTGATGAGGGTGTGACCAGAGTCCATGGTAGCATCCACCTAAGGAAAGGTTCAGAGGACAGAGGCCACATGAGCATGGACTGGAAGCCTCTGCAGGAAGGCTCTGACAAGAGGCAGGGTTTGAGCAGTAGGGTGTCACAGCCTGGCACGGAACCACCTAGATTGCAGGACAAGATTCTGAAAGACAGTGTGCAGGTCCCCGACTGGGGTCTGCACCTACTGTGCAGCTCATCCACAAGCCCCTCCTTTGCCCCATTGTCAACCTTCAGAGCCTCAGCCCAGTCGTCAGCCCCGGTCACTGAAATGGCCCTGTGACTTCCCTGCCACTGATTCCATTTTTATTTCTGCAAAAGCATCCTCGAGCCCTTTACTAATAGTTGAAGTCCGTCGTGCATTCCCTGGTGTTCTGTGAGGGTTGTGTGGGGGATACAAGCAAGGCTGCTAGATGAGCTGGGTAAGAGGGAGGTGGGCAGGCTCACTATGAACAGGTTCCTGAGTCCTAGGAGCTAGACCTTGCTTGGAACCAACCTCGTCCCTACACTCACTCCTGTGGGTCTCCGAGGGTCCTCGCTGCCGCCATTCAGGAGGGAAAGATGAGATCATTAAATCCACCCCATTGATCCAAGGCCTGTGTGGCTCTGGCTCAGCCTCCCTGGACGTGGCTGTGATGATGCAACAGGCTGCTTGGCACATACTCTGGGAGCCCATCCAGTGTCCTTCACCCAATCGTTTTTCATTCAGGAAACTGGAGCTATCTCTTGACTCATCCCCTGAGAGACACGGTGGTACAACTGAGTCTCCACCTTCTAAGAGCCAGAAGCCCAGCGGTGCTCAGACGAGTCTGACCATGCCAGTGGAATGGGAAGAAACGCACACTCAGAATGCTCTCGACAAGAGCCAGGTGTCGCGCTGGTGCTTTCATCTAAGTCATCTCAGGAAGCTGCACAGCCAGTTGGCGAGCTGGGTATGTGTGTCTCCCATTGTACAGATGACGAAACGGAACATCAGAGAGGTTAAGCAAGCCACCTGAGGTCACACAGCAAGCTTCAAACCCAGGGCCCTGCGACGCTTCCTGGTGCCCCAGCTGCCTCTCTACAATGCGAGTGTAAAATCAGGACGGAGAGGGGAGGGTGCTGAGGGACTGAGAGGGGGCTTTCTATAAGTGTGAGGCTTGTCTGGGTGGAGAGTGAAGCTGGCCGATTAAGGGTAGACGTGAGGGATGATGGAGAAATGCAGATGTAGCGAAGTAAACAGATGAGGCTCTGTGCAAGGAGACAGTGAGAAGCCCCTGGGGCTGCAGGAGGCTCCCAGCTGGGAGACAGGGTTTGATGGCTCAGCGGGGCTCATCACGAGCTTTGGTTGATTTGGTTGATTTGGCTAATTGTTACTTTTTTCTGGATGCAGTGGGGGGGGGGGGGAACACCTTTGAACTAAGCAGGCTTTGAAGCCTTTGGAGGAAGCAGCGTGCTAGAAAGTGGCCTCTTAGGAAAATCGCTGTAGCCGTGCTGGCCGGGTTGATGAGCAGAGACCCGGGGAAGAAACCCCTCTTGAGGAGCCTATTACGATCACCCCAAAGTAGCAGATTTATTCAACGGATTTCAAGGCCATGAACAAACTATGGGACATTTTTTTTTTTCCCATCGAAACTACATTTCATTAAGGTGTGATTTTCCAAATATCAGAGGAAACAAGCCGCGTGATCCTCTGAATATGAAACAATTATGTCGGCAGCTAAGCATCTTGCTTCTGCCCAGACTGCAATAAAATACAGCTCTTGGTTCAAGAAGTCAGGGCAAACAGGGACCTTCTGAAGCAGCTTCCACCTAGCACGGTAGTTTCTGCTGAAGAAATTCAGTCCTTTCACTGGATCTATTTTAACAACATAATGAGGGCCTGCAAGCCTGTCCCCCAGCCTTCCCTGCAAATGCACCCCTAAGTGCCTCAAGATGTCCCAGCAACATCAAAGGAAAGGAGAGTTATTCTTTGGATAAACCATAGGGTACGAATCCTGATATCCCACTGCGAGAAACAAAACCCAGGACAGCTCCCGCGGTGCCCGTAAAAAATATGGACTCGGAAGATTACCTGGCGCCCACGCTGCAGCGCTTTCTTTAGCCAACCTTAACCTGGCATTTACACTGAAGAAAGAAGCAGGAAGAAAGTGGCCTTTCTGAAGACTGCTTGCCAACTTCCTCCTGAACCTGGGGAAGGGCTCACTTTGGCCTTTCTCAGCTGGAGCCTCCTGTTACACGCTGCCGCCTCCTCTTTAAAGTAAGGCCAACCTGAGGCATCTGAAGAAGGTTCCCTTTGGAAAATGAAGAGCCCACTTTCAGCCAAAAGTTTCATTCTTTGTTGGTTCCATGTCCCAAGTCAGACTGAGTCCAGCCGGCTGCACCTCATCACTTCTCAGAGCACTTCCCAGAAATTCCTCTTGTCCCCACACTGTCCCCAGGAAAGATAGGATGGGGATTGTTTTACAGCTACAGCATCCAAGTCATAGAATTATGGTCACTGATATGTCTACAGAACAGCTAGAAGGCATGTGCTGGAAGGAGGCTTGCAGCTCTGGCTCTGAATGTGAGGTGACTCTGTGCATCCCATTTTTAAAGATGGCGGCTAAAGAGGCAGAAAGATGGACGTTCTCCCAGGCTGACAAAGTTCTCTTGAGTTGCAGAACTTCTGTTCATCCCTCCATACTGAGATCCCTGCACTTTGGATCACATAACGGGCCTCACCGGTCAGCAAATCTCTGAGTAGCTCCCGTGCACCATTTCACAAGAATAGGCTTCGTGGACTAAAGGACGTTCCCCAGTCAAAGAGAATAATCCTCCTTAAAAAACAAACTTTTTAAAAAAGGTGTACCGAGTCTTAGAGACTCTCCTTTCACGTGAACCATCATGCCAGGTTCTGAAGTGCTGCTTTGGACACCTGATCCCTGTCCCTGTCAGTGACACAGCAAGACTGTGTCCCCACCTCTTCACCTGTGGATGCCACGGAAGGGAGGCAGAAAAGCCCAAGGTCCCCAAAGTTGATCGTCCCCCCGAACCTAGCCGCCTTTTTCGCTCTGCCTTTCTCGTGTGTCCTCCCAGCCCTGCTCCTCCTTTCTCCACTCTCTTCCTCCAGACCAGTGCACTGTAAACGCCTCCCTTCGGAGTTGAGCACGATCCTTCGCCCGCCTCATTGCCTGCATCACTTCCAACTGCTGCCTCTCGTGGGTCCACTCCGTGCTCCAGGGCAGGCTGTCTTGTCCATCTTCATGTTGCTAAGGTTAGGAGACACCAGAAAATACCTTCTAAGTAAACAGATGCCTGGCTGGTGGGTGAGAGTGGACAGATCTTCCATCAACTGGTAGGGGGATGAATAAACACACGAGTGAATTCTCCCGGCAACACTGCCGCCCTCATGGTCAGGGAGTCCATCTCCTAGGGTTCACGCAGAGCCGTCCACTCTGTCTGAGCTGAAACCCCTTCCCCAACACATCACATCACTTCATGGTTCGACTCCTGGGACAGCAGCCTAGACAGGGCTGACTGTGCTCTCAGAGCAAATGTGATTTAGGGGTATCCGTCTCCTCAGAGGTCATCTTCCATCCCCTTCGGGGTCATCTTCTGAGCCCTGGGGCCTCGTCCACCTTCCTTGCACTAGCACCCTGGACTCAGTTTCTCACAGGTGGTCCGTACTGTGGGCAGCAGTTATGGACACCCACAGGGGTCTTTAACTGGACCTGCCCTTGCCCACCCCACCCTCACCCTTACCCTCCACGCTTCCAGGAAGAGAATTAGATTTTGAAGCAAGTGTATTTTTCCCAAACCTCAGACAGGAATCTTCCTGTAGCAGTGACCTCTGAAGAGTGGCCACGTGGCCCTGATGATGGAGTCACCCCTCAGGGTTCTCTCGAGGGGACACAGGGGACCATGCTGACCCCTCCCACTGGCTCAACTCATGAATGTCATCGCAGGGTAGAGTGGACACTCACTCGCCTCCAAGAGAGACAAAGCCCTGAACCTCCCCAAGTCACGGCAGCCAGCCGAGGACACCAAAGGCACCACTCCCTGTCTGGGCGTCTCCGGTGACAGAGCGTCGTGTCACGAGTTCCTATTGACATGTGTCAGCATTGCCCAGTCCCTACTCCCATGGCACAGACAGGGACACGGAGCCCCAGAGAATGTGAGGCTCTAGGCCCTTTGTACTCCCGCCAGCCTGCGCCCACGCACCACGCACAGGTGTGTCTCGTGGTCAGGGGCTGGGCGAGGAGGCTGCGGTCTCCAGAAGGCCACCCTTGCCAAGACGGGCTTCCTGCGGAGGCCTCTGAGTGGAGGAAATGCTAATGGAGACTGAAAGGCGTTCTGCATTTGACCTTCCGCAACCCCGCCGTTTTCCGCAGAACCTGATCGGCATCAGTTACATCTGCTCTCAATAGCAAATGTAAAAAATGACCTGCAGCTTTAAGGTCTGACAAACATAAACTTGTGTTAAAAGACTGACAAAAAAAAATGCCTGTGCCCAGAGCATGATGTCATTCAACGGCACACACGGTGCAATAACAATCGTCCGCCAGGGCTCAGGCCCTGGACCTCAGCTCTCCCCTCCTGGGACTCAGATGCTGCTCGGGGCCCCTGCGTGTCAGCCATGCGGCCAGTCACATAGCAGGCCTGTGTAATCAGGGCCGGGCCGTAGGCTCGCTGAGGCCGAGCTACAGCGGGTATCACTTTACCTCGCTCCGCACTTCAAACGCTTC
Source organism: Solenodon paradoxus (assembly GCA_004363575.1). NCBI lineage: Eukaryota > Metazoa > Chordata > Mammalia > Eulipotyphla > Solenodontidae > Solenodon > Solenodon paradoxus. The sequence goes on from RJWH01002962.1 coordinate 177,798, forward strand.
AGTGAGCTGCAGGGAGGCTGATGGGAAGCACATTCTGGACAGTCCAACACGCTCAGCTCTGCCAGGGGCCTGGGGAGCAGCGCGGACCAGCCAGAGGTCGATGGGCCTTTAGAAGTCAGGAGGCTCCTTGTCAGCCACGTGGGTGAAGCCCTCCAGGCCATGCCTCTGTGCGCAGGAGCCAACCAGAAGGTTTGGAGGCTGCCCCGCCGTGCAGATGGCCATGCCGGCAGAGGGACACGGCCTTCCTCCCATGCACGCCTGCCTTGCCGCCTCCACCCCCACTCTCATCCGGGAGCTCCTGACTGGTGGAAACTCCTTCGGGGACACCAGACAGCCCACTAGATGGGCGCCAATGACTTCCGTCCTACATCTGTCCACCACCCTAGGCCAGGTGCTGGGCCTGGGCCCCAGACAAATTGACTGGGATCTCAGCATCCAGGGAATCACGGCCCAGGAAGGGAGGCAAGCCCCGTGTCCAGGGCTAAGGGAGATGACCTAGGACTAGAGGAGGGGGAATGGAGAGCTAGAAACCTACCGAGCCCTGTGACTGGACCCCGTGTCTCAGCTGGACAACCTTCACTCTTACCTCACGTCTAAGTCATAACCCACCAGGGACCATGGTTCTATATTCACACTCGATTTCCTCGAGAGGGAGACAAAGGGAGTCAGCCTTTGTCAAGCACCTACTCTGTGTCACGGGCCAGGCTGGCCACCTGTGCCTCTGTCTCCTACGTCAGTGCTCCAGCTGCCCAGGCGGTGAGGTGGACTGGACGTGGACATTCTGAAAGCTCCTGAGGCAGCTTTGAGTACAGCTGTTTCTACTCCACCTTGTTCTTCCCCAAAGCAGGAGAGCACGCCAGAGCCTAGCAGGCCAGGGGACAGATTCTGCCCAACTGCTGTCTGCCCCCGCAGGAGCGTGTTTTGGGGGCCCGACCGGTGGAGCTCAGAGTGATGCGTTGGTCTGAGATCCTCCGCGGCCAGTGGGCCTTCTGCCTGTGGAACACGGTTTGAGCTGTCACTGGTAAGTGAGCCAGGGATGCGAAGATGACTGCAGCACAGGCCGGTCCTCAGTTGACTCACAGGTCATTAGGAGGTGAAGAATCTCTAGGAAAGGAAAAGCATGGGTCCCCGAGCACGAGTGCTGAGCGTGACATCACTGAGGCAATGCCACAGGCACAAATGACACAGTAATCAATTCGGCCTAGAAGGATCTGAAACCTTTGTGGTGTGGGGTTGGGGCCCTGGAATTGCCTGGGAGCGCCTCTTGGAGCTAAGTGTCAGGGGAGCCAGGGTTGAATGGTGGGGCATGGTGAGTCTCTGTCCTCACTGGAGAGACAGCACCAATCGTCAGTGAGGGGCAAGAGGTCAGCTGGACTTGCTAGAAACTAAAGTGCGGAGAGACCAGAAGGCTGTCACATAGCAAGGCCACAATTTGATTGCAGCAATCTGATTGTACTAAAACGACAGTGAGTTTCAGGGGAAACTTCTAGAGGAGGTGACATGGGCTTGGCCTTCATGAATAAAACTGGAACGACACAAAGGGCTCAGAGCAAGAGCACTCCAGCCGGGACATGGGACTACAGAGCCTGAGTGTGATGACCCCCGTGGGCCCGCCCAGCCAGTGACCTCTGCTGGCTTTCGGAGGGAGGCGGTGGAGACACTAGCTGTTTTCAGGCCCCAGGCTCTGGAGACCCGGGTCTGCACCTCTGGGCGCACCCTCCTGTCCTGAGGCCTCCCCAGCGGCAAGTAACTCCCAGCTCAAGGCAGGAGCTGGGCTCTGCCCGACGGCTGTGGAGAGCTCAGGGCCCTGGAGACTTCCCCTAATTTGGATTAAAAAAACAACTTTTCACTGCCTTCTCCACAGGAGATATAGCTTCTTAGTCAGAAGAACACATCACTAGGGCTATGAGAAAATAAACAAAAGGAATCTCATGTCCAGGAACACTCAGTCTCCAAGAACAGTGTGCCAGGGGGGTCCCATCCCTCCAAGGCACGCTGAGTTATGGGAATCTCACAGCGATGGTGCCGGCCCATTTGAGACAGTTGCTGCCAATGATGGAAGGATAGTCTCCCTTAGGGGTCCCTGGAGACACTCCGTACTGGGGGCAAAAGGGTGTGTCCACAGAAACTCGGAAGAGAAGCCAGAGGACTCCAGCCTGGACCTGAGTCAAGCGTTCAGCAGGCAGAGGCTGCCCTCAGTCTCTGACACTGGCCTCATCACGGTTAACTGATGCCTGACCTCTGACTCTAGCCGCAGGGCGTGTGAAATAGCTGTGCCTTCCTTGGACAAATCATCTCAGTGCAGCATCTGCACTGCAGGCAGGAAGCCCAGCGCTCTGCTAGGACTGATGCAAGTTGGGCCTGAAATGGGCCTGGCACATGGGCTCAGCAGCAAAGCAGAGATCACAGGCGTTGGGGGGCAACACGCGTTCTTAAAGAGATCACCAGCAGACTGGGAGATGCTAGACACTGGAAAGCCAAAGTCAAAGACACTAGAAAAGCCGAAGTCATTTAACCTGAGAGCTTTGTTGGACGGAGCTGGCAGTTGGGCTCAGAATGATGTGTTGGCCCAAGGGTTTCCCGCTGGCGCTGAACTTGAGCCGCAGGTGGTTCTGCCTGTGATGGGTAGTGCCAGCTGTGGTTCATGAAACATGGGGGTGCTGAGGCCACAGAACAGCTTCTGTCCTCAAATAGATGCTAGAAGGAGAGAAGAGAGAGTCCCTGGTGGTGAGCAATGTCCAGCCCTGAGAGGAAGACTAGCAGGGGCAGGGGCATCCACAACCTCCGGAGCACTGTGAGGCCTCAGACACACAGGAAAAGGGCTCCCATCATAAAGAGACAGGGAGGTGGAGCGAACTCCATCTCCAGAACCAGCCAGTGTAAGCTGTGCTCCTGGCTGCCAAGGTTCGGGGATAGGGCGTCAAGTCCCTTGTCCTCTGTAGCTCATTGTCCAGGTCTTTGTAATGCCAGGCTTGGGCTGGGTGATTCCTGAGAGACCGCTCCATGCTGACATGTGTCCACTTAGACAGGAAGTGCATCGACACAGCCACCAGCAGCTGCGAGACTTGTCCCCGCCCAGGCAGCCCGACAGAGGAGCTTGGAGTGCGTCACCAGCTGCAAGAACGCGAGAGCCCGTTACTTATTCTTCAACTGAGAGATTTCTGGGCACAGACTAGAGAAAACAAACAAACAAATAGCTACATCAGTAAACAGAGATGGAGGCGAGCCAGAGACTTGGACATAGAAATAGATGATTCAGATATAGATTTTGATTTAGTTACAGAGAGATTTTGAGTAAGATATAGATTTAGAGATGGATATGGAAATTATAACATAAACTAGATTTGGATTCAGATATAGACATAAACGTATATATATGTGCATGTTCATATGTGTGCATGTGTATGTGTCTGCGTTTGTATGTGTTTGTGTGTGAGAGTTTGTATTTGAGAGTTTGTATGTGTGTTTATATGTGAGTGTATGTGAGTGTGTGTTTGTATGTGAGTTTGCATGTGTGTGTTTGTGAGTTTGTATGTGAGTGTTTGGGTGTGTGTGCGTTTGTATGTGAGTGTTGGTGTGTGTTTGTATGTGAGTTTGTATGTGAGTGTATGTGAATTTGTATGTGAGTGTTGGTGTGTGTTTGTATGTGAGTTTGTAAGTGAGTGTACGTGAGTTTGTATGTGAGTGTTTGTGTGTGTGTTTGCATGTGAGTCTGTATGTGAGTGTGTGTTTGTATGTGAGTTTGCATGTGTGTGTTTGTGAGTTTGTATGTGAGTGTTTGTATGTGAATCTGTATGTGAGTGTTTGTATGTGTGTTTGTATGTGAGTTTGTATGTGTGTATTTGTATGTGTGTATTTGTATGTGAGTTTGTATGTGAGTGTTTGTATGTGAGTGTTTGTATGTGTGTGTTTGTATGTGAGAGTTTGTATGTGTGTTTGTGTGTGTGTGTTTGTATGTGAGAGTTTGTATGTGTGTGTTTGTATGTGAGTATTTGTATGTGAGTTTGAATGTGAGTGTTTATATGTGGGTATTTGTATGTGAGTTTGTATGTGAGTGTTTGTATGTGAGAGTTTGTATATGTGTGTTTGTATGTGTTTGTATGTGAGAGTTTATATGTCTGTTTGTATATGTGGGTGTGTGAGTGTCCCACTGAGCACCTTTCTCATAGCTAGGGAACAGAGGCACAATGCTTCCAATTTTATTTGAGGTGATTTCCTACATTTAGCACAAATCCTCTGCATTTTTCAAAACCTATCTCAAAACCTCCCCCAAAGAGCCTTCCTTGACCTTGACACAAGAGGTTCCCCATCCTCTAAACTGTGGCACATTGACATTGGAGCCACCCAGGATGCCAGGACAATTGCTCAGTTATCACCGATGGGTGTGCTTCTACAGGGTAGAAGTCACCTTCACCTGCAGAGGCAGACAAGGCCAGCTGGGCCTCGGGGAAGCTGTGGGTGACCAGCCTGCTCCCTGCAGTAGAGGAGGTTTCAGGGAATAATTCTCACAGATGCCTCCATCAGAAGGTGAACTTTGATATATGGCCATGCTCCAAAACTAATTCCAGATTTCTTTTTTTTTTTTTTACAAATCTAAGTGTAAAAACCTAAAGCCATAAAGAAAACTGGAGACTGTACTAAGAACTACCGGGTAGACACAATTTTTTCCTAAATAGAACATCAGATGCACAAAATACAGGAAAAAAAAATGATCACTTGTACTTCTGCTCACTAACAGACACAGAAAATGAAAAGACAATCAGGGGAAAACATTCACAACGCATATACCCAGGAAAGAACTAGAATCCAGATTATAGTTAAGTTTCCCATAAGTTAATTTTTTCAAGACAGCCTACATATGAGAAAGGACTTAGTTTACAAAAACTAAATCCACATGGCTAATAGACATCTAAAAAGATGTTCAACAACGTTAGTAATCAAGGAAATGCGAATTAAAGCTTCAATGAATCACAAGAACGCATTCTCAGGAATGGCTGAAATTAGCCAAGCAGTCCCAAATGGTAGATGGAGGCAGCAGTCAAGTCTCTCACACTTTGCTGGTGGAAGTGCAAAATGGCAGGAAGCGCTTTGGCAACTTTTTATCAAGTTTAACACACATGCACCTATCTTATGATCAGGAATTTCACTCCTAAAATTTCCTCAAAAGAGATGTTCACATATGTTCACAAAAGACTTAGAGATGAATATTCCCAGCAGTATTTTTCATAACAACTCAAAAGTGGCAACAAAGCAAAGGCCCATCTAGAGGAAAATGGATAAGTGAGTTGAGGTAGCCTCCTACAGTGGGATTTACAGCCACGAAACGAAAGGGAGGACTAATACACCACAGCGCAGTCAGATGTCACTTTACAATGTCTCAGTCAGCAACAGGTTGCGCACCCAACAGTGGTCCTGACAGGTGACCTTGGTGGGCCGTCGGCTATGCCATCTGGGACTGTGTCATTACACTCTGACCTTCATATGAGGAAAATTGTCTTCCTTAGGATGTATCCATGTCATTAAGTGACACATTACTGCTTAAAATAAGTTTCAAAAACAATATGCTCCGCTAAAGGGACCAGGAAATAAAAAAGTTCAGATGGTTTCATTCAAATGTCCTTTCTATAACTTTCAAGAACAAGCGGGATGAGCCCTGAAGACAGTGTTCAGAACTGTGGAGGAGGACGTAGGGGCGCAGGCAACGTTCTCAGAGGGTGGAAAGGCTTTATATTGTGATTGGAGCATTGGCCACTTAACACGGGCCACTTAACATGGGCATGCATGCTTGTTAAAACTCACTGAGTTGCACACTGAAGTTCATATGCTTCATAGTAGGTAATTATACCTCGATTTGTAAAGGAATTGATTCACTTAGTCACTATTTATTCAATGCCTTCTTTGTACCAGACCTTGGGTAGGGGCTGGGGATGTGGCCATGGATAGGGAGCAGCTCCTCCCTCAAGGAGTGGATGCAAAAGAGCCTCTGATATTTCCCTCATGCCTAGCTTCCCGGTGATTGGAGCCACTTTTAGGTCTTATCAAGTAACTTTTGCACGTGCGTGTGCCCACATGCATGCACATGTGTATCACAGCTGTACACACGTGCATACATATGCATATGTGCACACTTGTACGCCTATGCATGCACACACAGAAGCCACAGGGGACTCTCCCTTCCTTCCCTGAGTCCCTGATGTGTAGCAGTGACTAAATATTTCCATCTCAAGGAACCCACTGGAACTGTACAACCCCCAAACGAGCCTGGACTAGAAGCTTCTAGAACCAATCGCCAGGTCAGAAAGAACCAACTGCAGTATGATGCTGGACCATCAAACGTGGGGCTCTCCATCCGACCTTCTACCAGCTTTTGCCCTGGGGCGTGGACTCATCTATGGAGCTAGGGAGTCCACTGCAGGCGAGGAGGGGAACCTTTGCCCTGCGGGCGCCCAGCTCCCCACATTCCCCTCTAGGGAGAGGAGAAATCCAAACACCAGCCCTTTCTCACAAGCAGCCCTTCCAAGAAAAACCAGTTCTAGAGATGCTGTGTCTGGGTGAACAAGGAAAAAAATGCAGAATTCCAGAAGGCTAGGTCCAAAACTCATTCCTCCTGCTGAGTATTCTGTGAAAAGAAAGGGGTCAAGGAGGATGGGAAGGAACCCCCAAGGCACCCACAGCCAATGCGGGGAGGAGGGGACGGGGTGACTTCCAACTACCACTCATTTTCCTGGAATCATAGAATCTGATGGTCAGTGACCCAGGAGGTGACCCATTCCTCCCAAAATGTGAAGTCCCACACAAAAGGGCCTGTGACTTCTGAGTTGTTTTCCTCTTTGTAAAGGAGAAATGACACCCCCAGGGGCCAGCTTCGGCGGGAGTGAGTTTCACAGGGAACACGGAGGCCAGCGCCCTAAGCCTGAGACACGTGCCCTGAGCAGTGTGCACACTGTCTCTCGATCTCTGGTGTTTGTCTCTTTATTGTTTTCTCATTTCTTTGGCTTGCATTATGGATTTGTGTTTTAGGATCTTGAATTCACACCTCAGTCTGTGTGTGCGTTTCACACCACACCCACGTCCACGTGTATTTGAGAGAGAGAAAGCTGGGTTACAATTCTGGCTCCAGCGCCTACTCATGGTGTGAACTGGGAGTCACTCCAACCCTCGGAGCCCGTTTCCACATCCGGAGAAAGGGATGGCGTCAGTCCCGGAGTGAGCGGCAAAGACTAGGAAAATGCCCGCAGAATGATAACAGGCCAGAGCTGGCATCGGTAAGGGAGCAGCGATAACCCCCACCCAGGAAGGGGTCGCCTGCCTCCTCCAGCCTTTAGAAGAGGGAGGAAGGAGCCAGGCAGAAGCAGATAAAACCAAACACAGAGATGCTGATTCCTCTGAAAAAGTGTGAGGCTTCCATGCACGTTGAGATCTCTGCCATATACGACACCCCCTGCCCTGGGGCACCACTGTGCTCAAAGCCAGAGCCAGGTGGGACTCCTGGAAACCACAGGAGGCAGGAGGGGGTCAGCTCCATTTTGCAGAGCAGGGCACTGGGACCCAGTGAGGCTGTGGGCCTGTGTGGGCATCCTCACCACCATGACCCTCCAAGCAACTTAGAAACCCCAACCCCCAAGGGACACGGCCCTCAGGTGCTGGGCAGAGTCCGCAGCCCAGTGACTCTTGCTCCACAGCCTGTATCTCCCACATGCTGCATCAGCCTCCAAGAACGAGGTCGTTTTCTTCTTCTTCACCACCTCACACAAGAGATCGGCGAGGGCAGAACCAGCCAGGGGCGGCTAAAGTCCACCTGCAGGTACTGGATGAGCCGCCTGCACCTTTGATGCCCTGGTGCCTGGGCGACTTGCTGAGCATGATGGAAGTGGTGCCAGCTAGGGCACTGGTGGGGTGAGCAGGTGGGGAGAGGCGCTGCGTTAAGACCAGAATACCCCCAGAGTCAGCCGTGGGAATCGTGGCCCCGAATGGTCCCCAAGTGCACTGGGCAGCTGCCATTGTCTCCTGGGAAAGGGGAGGAAAACATCAGAGGAAGCATTGGGCTATCAGTCAGAAGGTATGGCAGCACCCTCTTCCATAAAAACAGGAGAGGAGAGCTCACGAATCCGGAAATGCGCCCGCTCTGCATCCACCTCAGCCACCTCCCAGGACACACTCTGCTGAGGAAGTCACAGCTAGTGTTTGGGAGGCCCAGTCTTTCCATGCAAGGCTTCAGCCCACACTCACTGAGGCCCCACATGCGCAAGATGCTGGGTGCAAGGTCAGGGACACCGCCGGGGACAGCAGACGGGTCTCACCTCTGGGAGGGCACACTCCAGGAGCAGAGGAGAGAGTGACAGACATGGGCAGCCACACGGCAGGGTGTGAAGGACATGACAGGTGATGGGAGCAGGGACCCCAGGGAGGGGTTAGGTGCCCAGGGTGGGGGAGGCTCCCACTGCGTCCTGAGGATGGATGGAGGGCTTCCTGGCAGAGGAGACATTCTGAGTGAACACAGAACAGCGATCGGGTGCAGGAAACTTCGGGGTGCCCTGTAGGTTGGTGCACAGGAAGCAGAGGCAGGGTCACGGAGGTAGTACTGTGCCACTTACAGTTTCTTCTTAGAGTCACGGGGGCATGGAGACATGGCCCATGTCCTGCTTGGTTTTGTTTTCCTTTTTTAGCTGCTTAACATTTTTTAAATTGTGTCCAGCAGACCCTGCATCACAACATTCCACAGGTTTAACGTGCATGTCACGGTAGCCCCACATCCTGTGATACGTTCAGCACCCCAGTCCAGACTTCCTGCACCAAACCCCAGGCCCTCCATCCTCCGTCCAGTGCGCCCCTTCCCACACCTGCTCTAGGCCAGTGCTGACCAGTGAGGCGGCCGCTTGCCACACAGGACTAGTTAAACTAATGAAAAAGAAACATCATTCAAAACGCAGGGTCTCAGTGCACTAACTACATTTCAGTCTCCCAACAGCCACCTTCACCTCATGGCTAACCCACTGACCAGGACAGATCTAGAACATTCCATCATGCCAGAAAATCCTATTAGACAGCCCTGTGTTACAACCGTCCTCTGATTCAGGGCACAGAAAATAACTTGGAGACAAGGCCAGTGATGCGGAGCAGATGCCCCAGCCTGGGCTCAAGGCAGAGACTGGAGAATCAGATTTAAGGGAGAATGACAGGGTTTGGTATCTAAATGGCTGGAGTGTAGGAGATGACCTGGAAGGCCACCAGGGACAGATAGTTTTCTGGCACAGTCACTCACAGAGCAACAGTAGAAAGGGAAGGGAGCAGGTGTAGGAGAAAAGTCATGTGCCCAGTCAGAGGTGTGGACATCAGAAGGCTGTCAGACACCTGTCCCTGGACAGAGGGTCTGCAGCTTGGGCTAGGGCCTAGGGGCTGGGGGCTGAGGGCTGGGGACTGGGGACTGGGGACTGGGGACTAGGCCCTGGGGACTGGGGGCTGAGGGCTTGGGGCTGAGGGTGGGGACTGGAGACTGGGGACTGGGAGTCCTGAGCAGTGGGGTTGGGGTCCGTGTGCTGTTTATTCTGGATGGCTTGGGTCGGGGCTGTGAGGGCACATTGGTTTAGCGTGTTCACGGGCTGTAGGGCTCTGGGCTCAGGGTTGGGGTCCGTAGCCACTAGGTTGGTGCTGCAGGGCAGGGAAGAAAAAGCTGTGGAAGTGTGTGGAGTTGTGTGCTGTGACCCTGAACACGGGTAGCCCAAGGACCGTGGGCAGTCCTGGAAGAGCCTCCCTGTCCCCCCAAAAGACCTGCCTTCTGGTTTCCTGATTCAGCCCCCGGGAGGCGCTCTCACTGGACGGAGCCTGGGCAGGCACCGAAGGAGGTGCGCTGGGGGCGGCCGGGGGGTCTCAGCCTCAGCCAGGGTGTGGAAGCCACCGGCCCCAAACTCAAGGACCTGGCAGGCCACTGGGGAAGGAGGCTGCGCTCGTCCCCACCTGGTCCCCAGGGCCCAGGAAGCGGGAGAAGAATGTTGTTCTCTAAAGCCACTGGGACACTTCCTGTCAGTCCACGTAATTGAGTATTACAGTATTTAAATTACAAATTGAAGATTATTTTTACAGGTGTCATTTTAAATATAACACAAAATTTCTTGACATTACATCAGCCCCACCACACGAACAGCTGCTGGGGCCGGCCCGCATGTGCAAGACACATGGCCGAAACTGGCAGTGGGGTGAGTCATCGAGTGGGGTGTTTGTGAGATGGGTGTGCACCCACGTGACTGTGATCAGCAGTGTGTGTGTGTGACCAGCAGTGCATCTCTGTGTGTGGTTACGAGCGTGCGGGGTGTACAGTTTATGTGCTATGAATGTGAGTAACGGGGAGTATGCGGGTCTGTGTGTGTGTGTGTGTGTGTGTGAGAGAGAGGGGGG